>NC_069425.1:49014788-49091933 GCF_026875155.1 Cherax quadricarinatus
GTTCCATCCTATGGCGTTTTGGTCCGCTGGAGTTTGGTTCTACCTCGTGGGTCTTAACTCTCCCACTGCTCTTACATGTTCTTGTTCTTACACTACCTCCACTATTACTACTCTTCACTGTCTCCAACCCTCACCCCTTGTATTACCACTTTGCATTACTTTTTATACATTATAATACTACTATTCCTTCTCGCTAGACTACTCCCGTCCCCCTCTTTTATATATATATATAATTTTTTTTTTTTCTTTTTTTTTTTTTTTTTTTTTTTTTTTTTTTTTCTTAATGCTTACGTGCTGGTTTAATGGTGAATAGTCGGACAGAAACGTTTGCCCAAGTTTCTTCCAATTACAGGTTATTTCATATTTTCATTAAAATATTGACGTTCCTGCTTTATTTACCCCCCCCCATTACTCTAAATTTTTACCTCTATCATTTCAGACTGGTTGACCAAGCCAGCCCCGCCTGCACGGGTGGAGGCAGACGGCACAGGTGGAGGGCAGACCCGCACCCTCCTCCACCACGGGTAAATGATGATAAATTACACATGTGCAACACCTGTGGTATCTTTGAGGAAACGTTTCGCCACAGTGCCGTCATAGTCCAGTAACAAGGGGAAGAATGGTGAAGATCATGAGTTAACTTGTACCTCTCTATGGGAGACTTAAGTCTCGAGGACACTCCCCGGATAGGAGCTCAAGGCCGGTTCACCACTACTTGGAAAGGACCCGGGCCGAAGAAATACCGTGTGAATAAAAAAAAAGTTATGTACTGATGAAGCCACTGTGTGCGAGAAGAAGTTTCCGAAACAGATCCCAAAGTGTTGCAACATGTCTAATGTTAAACTTTTGGGTTCTCTCAACCATTTATCTACATAGTAAATTGCTGTGAAACTTATCTTAAATTTGTATAGTCTAATTATTAATAACACAAATTTGCTAGAGATGTTTTTTGTCAAAATAAAATAAAATTAGAAACTTCCTATATTAGTAATAGTTGATGAATATTAATTATGAACATTAAACGTTTTGAATTGTTTAATTCGATGTATCGACCACTGAGGGACTGATCTCGTTCACGATTGTTTAAATTTCAATCGGAGGGAAAGCGCATAAACTGTAAGGGTCACACAATGCCTGTGGAATGGAATGTCTAATTCGATCCTAAGCAGGGAGAGAACTTCAGTTCCTTGAATCAAGAGGCCCCTCAAAAGTGTCAGGGTAGATTAATGGCATATTGTAAAATAACACTTTACATCAACTCCAGTAAATATACCAAAATTTCTTAAGATTACACAACTGATGGACATTCATAAGGCGATCAGGGGTCTGTCCCCCTCCTATCACACGAAAACAAAATTTAGGAATAACCAACGTAATAATTGTACATAGGACCGCCCACGCATCCACATAATCCAGTTAATCTTGCCCAAGATACATTACACAAGTGTCGAAATTTGAAATCGATAGAGTAGAGTTCTCGAGTAATAAAACTAATGCTGAAAATGTTCTGACAATTTGTTAAGTCTTCCCTCGTTTAACTTTAAAATCCCATTAAAACAGCGTGTTACTATTTTTCCAGTTTGGTTTTTTTCCTATTTTACATTCTACTTAAATGCTCTACACAATACTGAAGAAACTGTTTGACTTTTGATTTGTTTTAAAAACAAACTTATGAAACGGGCCAAGTATTTGGAAAAATTCCCCCCCCCCCACAGCCTAAAATTAGAAAAGTTTTTTTAGAAGGTATAGAGGTTTGAAGCCGCCGTAGACGCTTCACTGGTTATTACATTGATGCACATGCCCAGCCCTTCTAGGGATAGGGTACGTGCCTGAGCTGAGCTTGTATGCTCACAGACTGTCATTCCATTAGTCCCCTTGGGGCGGGGATGGCATACAGAGGCGTTAGCTTGTGGCTTGGCCTGAGGACAGTTTGGTCCATAGATTGGAGGTCCTTATGCCTCCTTCCATCATATTCAAAATCGGTTTATTCTCTATAGGATTACATTGCAGGGCTTACGATTTGGTTGTGGGTTTACATTGGTAGTAAAATACTAATTGCAGAGGGGGCCACTAGAACACCTAGATGCCTAGGCATTTAGGCAAACTTGATTAATCTTACCCTAAATTGTAACAATTTATGGAATAAGTTTGACCTAAATACTATGTGACTAAATACCAAGTGACAAATATGGGGCGACTTGGGTCTCACACGCTTAGAGGAGCCAAGGCGGGCCACACTTGGAACGGCCCGGGGCCGGAGGAAATACCGGCGGAACTTTTAATAAAGTCAGTTTTACATGGGAAATTAATTTACTTAATAAAATTGCCAACTTGATATTTACTCAGACTGGAAGTGGCAAACGTTTTGTAACAAAACCCCCCCCCCCCCCCCAACACGATGGTAAAGTTAAAGCCGATCAGAAAGATATTCTCCAGTAAATGTCTGTTTTAACGATTCCAATTTTTTTAACTATTTCAGAATATTTCAAAAAACTTGGTTACTTAAACTTAAAATTATGGGTCGTTCATATTCTGATAAATACGTTATATGAAAATCTCACTCTGAAGAATTCTTTAGTGGTTGACTAAAAAATGTTATTAATTGGCAAACTTGGGCTTCTGCCACCCAGTAGAGTGAACCTTGTGTTAGGGAAGCACTCTGTGGGAAAAAGTTTGTAGCTGATTAGACGAATCATTTTTTTTCCAGTTATGTCACGGATGCAACTTATACCAAGTGGGTTTTTTTTTTTTTTACTGCCTCAATAAAATTTGGCTGAAAGCATAGTAACTTTACGTTACCATCCTGGCTCTTTAATACATCAGTTAGTCTTCAGAAGAGGTAACGGAAAATTATTTAAAGTGATTTAAAAAAAAAAATCAAAATTTTTACAAAAAATCTTCAACTCTGTGCTGCATTTTATATTCTTGAATTTCCTCTCCGCATCATAGATTTTTTTGTTTCTAAAGCTTCCGCACTGAGATTTTAGATAGGATTTGTTCTTACAGGATGCTGGGCATGGGTGCAATAACTGGTCATAGGGCTCCTGAACAATATTACTTGAGTACCAAAAAATTTGGACCTCAGTTTCGGTATAAAAAGGGTCCCCCTTCGAGGATACCTAACGATTTTTGTGAAATGTTAATTCGTTTAGTCATACAAAGTTTTTTTTTTGCAAAGTTTTGTTCACTAGCTTCCAGAGTCTCATTGATCGTAACATTGACTAAGAAAAATTGAATTTTGCAATGTTTTTTATATGAAATTTAACTTTACCATTATTTTCCCATCAATATTTCCTAGGCAGTTATAACAATCGCCTATACCCAATAGTAAAATTGATCGGTTTACCCTGAGTATGTGACCTTTTATATAAGTTCCACTAGTATACTTCAGAGGTCAGTGTGAGGCTCATATACCGGAACATTTTCTCTAGTTGTAGCTTATTGTGCTAATTAACGCTTTAGTTTGGATTATGGAGCAGAGAAAGGAGACTGCGCACCCTGTCAGAAAGATCGGACGTTCCTGGAGGAATTTTATCGATGCAGTGCGATGAGGCTTGTAGTGACAGCATCGGAGGTTCAATGGCCAGAAAGCTGGCAAGGAAAACTTAATGGTTCTCTCGTAGGTAAGAAAAAGGCGTAAAAATATAACCCGAATGGGGAGACGAAACTTTGATTAAGTTTCGGTTCAACTTTCTCCATTAACTAGTCACACAAAGTGCGAAGGAAAGGGAGCCAAATATTTAAAGAGGGGTTAGGTGGGTGGGGGCGGGAGAGGTTGAACGTATATATTCTGATCCTTCACTTCGAGATTCTGTGATTAGTTAAAAGGTCCAAGTCGGACTGGAAAAGTCGTGGTTAACCTTTTTTTTTTTTTCTCCCCCCAGTCCGGTATTGACTTTGTTCTTAAGGTCAACTCTTCTAATTTTAGTAACCTGGAGAAGTGCTTTGATTGATAAAATCAAATCAGTTTTTAACTCTGATTTTACTTAACCACCACTTGGCTTTCGATTTAGTCAGTTTCCATAACTGCGATTGTACCTGTTTGAATCTTGCAAGACTTTCATTAACAGCTGAATGGGACTTGGATTGAGGGTTATTTGGTTTACCTGTCAAAGTTTGGGGGGCAAACGCCCCCGCGGCAGGTAGGGACTAGGCCTCATGGTGGATCAGGGTTGATCAACCAGGCTTTTATTGCTGGCCGTGCGATAACATTTCTGTAGTTTCCCTAATTTGCCTTCAGTTATTTTTTTTTTTTTTGCATGGAGCACTGATAGTTTTCAAAATTTTCAAACTATACTCCCTAGGGTCAGGGGCCCCCTGTCCTTCCCCACTAGTTACTGCCTCGAGTACCATAGAATATATGGAAGGGCTCTGGTGGCCCTGGTGGGGCTAACGCTCTCTTCACCGGCGAGGGCGGCGAGGGCCTGGGTTCGATCCCAGCCAGAGTAGAAAACTTGGGACGGTTTCTTTCCACCTGTTGTCTGTTCCCCGATGGTCAGTAAAATGGGTACCTGGGGTGTTAGTCGACTGGGTGTGGTTCGCATCCTGGACACTGACCTAATTTGCCCGAAATGGCAGAGCATAACAAGGGAGTTTTATATAGTAGTATGTCATTGTGTCGCTAGGGACTGTAATAACTTGTACATGTACGTGTAGTAAATAAAAATATTTATACATTATTATTATAATATAGCTATAGAAAATGTTATTTCTTTTGTTTGCAGAAGCTTGTGCGTTTGACTTGTGCATGATCACCAAAGGTTCACAGAACCCAATGGAAGAGGATTAAAACTGGCATGTGAGTGAGGTGCAGAAGGATGAAAACGAGCGTGTGTTCATACAGACATGGTGCAGGTGAGATGCTGCTTTCTCAATAAAACCAGTAAAAATAGTCACGGACTCGAATAGTTATATTGAAAACGAAGTATTGTGTGAATGTTTACTGCTTTGTGAAGTTATACAAGTTAGTTAAATTTCTTGCATGTAGGTAATCGCCCTCCCTCTTATAGTGGAATCGGCTTAAGTTTTCTAGTTAACAGGTTAGAACTGCCTATGGAAAATCCCATTCTGGTTGATCCCTATACTGATTAGGATCCGTAGTTTTAGGTATTTTTAGCTATATTTGTCGGAAATTGAATGTGTCAGATATTTGGGAGTAGACTTTTTCGGCGGGAGGGGTCTGAAACACTAGGTGAATCAGAAATTGATGAGTGGGGGGGGGGGGAAGTTGTGGTTCGTTGAGGCATCAGTGTGAGACAGAATATTATCCGGGAAGGCAAAAGGGAATTCACCACCCATGCTTCCTTTAGTGCGGAGCATTGGTGATGGATGTGTAGCGAGGAGGAGGCTGGGAGGCAATGTAAATGTAGTGTCCTTGGGCAATGTGTAGTGTGACTATTATGCATCGAATTTGTATTTTCGAGATTAGGAGGCTCGAAGTTAGTAAAATAAATATCAAGAGGACACTGAGGGGCTGTTGTGGAGGTTTGGGACATTTGAGATGAGAAAGTAGTATGGACTTGAAGGGTGTAAATCTGGAAATGGGGGAAGGCGGGGTAGGGGTCTTCCTTTAAAAAAAAAAAAAAAAAAAAAAAAACCTGAGGGGGGGGGGTTAAGTTTTATGTGAGGGGCTTTAACATTCCCAGCACGCGTGTATAGAGTGAGCGGAGGAGATTGGGCTTTTATGACATTACGTGCTGTTTGTGTGACCAAGGTAACATTTATGAAGGTATTTCAAGGGCCCGTACGGTTGTGGACTTGTCTTGGAGATGGAAAGTATGGTTGCTGCACTCTGAAGGAGGATTTTGATACTACAGCTGGAGCATCTGAACTGTAGTATCAGCACGCATTGGCAAGAGTGATGGCGTGGAATAATGGTGAAAGTGTTTTTATTTCTTTTTCGGGTCACCCTACCATGGTGGGACGGGACTGCCAGTGTGTTAAAAATAATGGCAGTATCTCACTTTGGGAGCTTATTCTCCCTGCTGGTGCTAAGATTTCTTTTGTATCACTATTTCTCAGCCAATCAATCCTTTACTATTGTTACTGTGAACTTTGCTTGGCTAATAGCATCTTCGTATTTCTTCAATGTTTAGGTTAAACATGCAACTAGATTTAACAGTCTAAGACTCTTCTAATAATTTATTTTATTCAAATACAAGTGTTTCATTCTTTAAACTGTAACGAAAAATAGACCATTCTTGGAGAGAATACACATTTTATATTTTGTGGCTATATTTAGTAGCATGACAAGACTCATGTGCTGACAGTTATTTTAACATCCGTCAATAAGTGTACTACTTTTCAGTCAATATTCCTTGTTGAATAATAGTCCGTCTCCACATCTTCTGCAGAATTATTTTAACATTACTGACGAAAATTTATAGTTCCAATGATTTTTCGTGTGCAGGTAGTACGGTAGGTTGGGTTCTGGGATTCGTATGGTGAGGGGTCTGCGGCAGGGTTGCCCACTTTCACAGCTATTATTTGCTTGTGTTCAGAACCCATTTTATGAGCTTGTAGACAGTTGTTGTGGGGAGGGGGTTGTGGGGTTACGTTGCTGATACGACCGATCTTACTTAGTGGAAGGGAGGACGGGAGGATTTTTCAAGGGTGGGTTGTCACTTGAGAAGTTTGGGGCCATTAACAGGAATGAGGGTAACAAAAGCAAGTCTGTTGTTAGAGGTGGGCACCTGGGTAGGTGGGAGATATGGGTCAGGGGTTTGGATGGAATGTCGTAGAACTGATTAAGGACTTTGTGGGATTTGGTAACAACAGACAGGCAGGATAGGAAGAGTTGGAAAGATTAATTCAGAGGCCATTAGGTTAGGGACAGGGCAGTGGGTAGAGCTACATGCCTTCAGGCCAGAGATGTTATGTTGCACCAACTGGGCTGTGATTGTGAATTCGTTGGTATACAGTAAGGTTGGCGAGGTGGCGGGGAAACCCCCCTACTATCCCTTTCCCCCCCATTGTGATGTAATAGACATACAAGGAGGGCATAGGTATATATGGGGTATGGGAGGGCGTGGTTGGGAGTGAGTGAGTAATGACTGGGGTTGGTCAGGGGAAATTGGGTTTGTTGGGTCTTGGGGCCCAGGTGTGAGGGCAATAGACGTCAAGGTGAGTACCTCAGTGGAGGGGACTGGGGGCGGCGTGTGGGAGAGGTGATGACGGGACTTACGTTGTTGGAGGTGGGAGGGACCTGGAGTTGCTGTGGGAGGATATGTTGAGTATATGTTGAGACGTGCGAGGATGTGCGTCATTTGCGATAGGGAGGCTGGTGGGAGTTTAGTATCGTTGGGAGACGCTGCAAGGGGTGGCTATCTTCCCCACATATATTTGGATGGTAATATAGGAGAATTTCGAAGTAAGAATGCTGCAAGGGTGGGAGTAGTGGTCTAGATTCCTCATGGGGACATGGCGTCAAAAAACAGGTGTTGAGGCAGATGGGATTTTGTGTGAGTGATGCTTCATGTGGCATTGTGGTGAGTGGAAAATGCTTTCCATGTGGTGTACTTTTGTCCTTTTTTGTGAAATGTAAGGGAGTTGTGGTTGAGAGGGTGTTTTTTGGATTATTGGGAGGGGGAAGGGTCCTTGTGGGTCCTTAGGGCTTTTACTTTTAAGAAGTAGGAGTGTCTAATGAGGGGGGGGGGGGGGGGAGGGGGGGGGGGGGGGGGGGGGTTTTGGGTGGGTGGGGGGGGGGGGGGGGGGGGGGTGGGGGGGGGGGGGGGGGGGAGGGGGGGGGGGAGTGGTAGCAAGGGTGTTAGTTAAATAATGGTTGATTTTTTTTGTATGTTTCTTGAGGGAATGAGGGAGGTGGGGGGGGGGGGTTTGTCGGGATCAAGGCCTTAGTGGCGAGTTTTTAGGTCGGTGGGTAGGAATAGGGTGATATGGGGGTTCAGTGGGTTTGCCTCTTTCTCTGGAGAGTTATCGGGGTACTGACTATGGCACGGACTGCATACAGTTGGTGCCGGGGAAAGGCAGCAAGCAAGGGGATTGGTTGCGGAGGAGAGCGATTAGTACTTGGAGATGATTGTAATAAGGAAGGAGGGGATGTTGGCTACTCCAGTGGTGTATGTGAGTTAACGTGTAATGCGGTCTGTGTCTGTGCGAGTCTGGTGTGTGAATCTGTGTGGGGTGGGGTGTTCTGTTTATTGAAATGGGGCTTCTGTGAGGTGGAGAGTTTTTTTTTTTTTTTTTTGTGTAAGATTTTCTTGCTGCTGTGGGTTCGCCAAGGCGTCCTTTCGATACTTTTTCAAGACGGACAAAACTGAAATTTTTAGGAAATGAAGCTAAGAATTATTTTGTTGGAAAAGCTGTTGGGTTTGTTTTTGTTGCCAAGAGACTTAATGTTATGATTCCTATCCTTTTTGAACTCACTGTAGTACGGGCGAGGTGCCTGCATGCACCAGGACTCGTGTATTTCCTGTATATTTAACTTTGGTCTATTGTTAGAATTCTGTGTACGAGAGTGGGATTGTACATTGCCTATTCAGTATTTCTTCCTGTTTGGCAAGTTAATGAGGTAGGAACGTATATACCGCTGATTAAGGGTATATTTAACTGTTCATACTGGTACCTTGTGGGTGATGGGAGGGACGGAGGCACACTTCTGGGAAATTTTTTTTCTTATTTATTCTAGAGTATGCAAAGTTCCATATGTGTATTTGGGTAATATGGGGTGTGGGGAGTTACGATTTAGTCTCCTCGAAAACCATTGTAGGGGGGTTTTTAGTTTTCGAGAATCTTTGTACGTAATGTTTCTAAACAAAACAATTGTATGAGAAAATGATTTAGTTTATTACTTTTTGTGTATATATATATATATATATTTATATTATACAAAGTTTTATGTATAACAAATGTAGATTGGTTATAGTGTCCTCAATAAAAGTATAAAAATAAAAAATAAATAAATAAAACTGGCTTACTGTGATAAATTAAAAATTGTTATGGACTATATTTTGGTTACTTTCAGAAGTACACAAAATATAGCTAGTACAAAACATTATACAATTGCCTTATTAAGAAATTATTGCCAATTGCCATTTAATATTCAGATTACAATTTTATATGAAAACACCCTTTGCTACCTTAATTTATAGTTGGATACCCCAGAGCAAAATTACTGTACAATTATAGGTAAGCATCCCCTTACCATAAGGCGTGTTGCTGGGAGGGGAAAAAAAGGAAAGGGGAAAAATATGAGGTGCCCATTTTTTCACCCTTGTAGCATATTGTAAGGGTTTTTTCATGCTATTTTATTTATCTCTATTCTTCAGTGGGAACGTATCTTGCAATTTCTGAAATAGATTAGTTCCATACACACGAAATTAATTCGATTGATGCCGATTACAATGCTCATTAAACATACCAGTGTTTACACATTCAGTCGCTACAGCGTCCTGTCCGTTCTGCGGCTCTTCCAATCTCCCCTCACTCGAAATTTCTCTAAGGTCAAATCAGTATCACTCTTCAAGCAATTGTAATCAATTTAACCATTGTTGAATTCGGGGCCGGAAAATTCAAAGTTTCCATAGCTTGGTTAAGAATTTTTAGGCAGGTCCCTAGAGTAACACTTATGTTTGACTTCTTTTGAATACCCGTCCACACCATGATAACGTGATGTATCTATAGTAATTACATGAACTGTAGGTCATACATGCCTGGGAAAACTAACTGTAATATTGTGATCAAATGAGTAGGTCAAATTTCTTTAATTCAGTCCTTTTCACAGCATAGTCCTTTTTCACTGTTTATAGCTTACATTATTACATAACAGAAAATACAAGAATCGGATCACTTTAAGTGTGCTATCACGCAGATATTATCATCGACTGGTGCAATGTCCGCAAGTTATGCTGTGCAGCACATGCCAGGGGCGATGGGTACAACCGTATTTCAAAAGTTTAACTCCGCCAGCTGCTGGCAGATGACTCCGGCAGGTCTGAGATTCCTAGAATCTAGATACTGACCGTTATCATGCTGGTTTAACTTCTAAGATATAAAAAATTAAAATATACTGAAGTTCTAAACTCTATACAGTGAAGTATATTATTTAGGGTACATTGAACATGTGTAGCCTATATTTTAATTTGCATTAAAATGTATGAAAGTAAATACTCTAAAAATATTAACTTTGCTTCATGAATAAAAAGAAACGTTAGAGGATTATGCAAACACCTGACAGTGGATGGGTGATCTCTCGGAGAAGGTAACTAAAATTTACTTAATGAAAATTACTGTATTAAACACATCTCTGTAGGACAGACGTCGTCACCATCCAGTTGTACACATTCTTCCGAGTGCATTAAATGTTTTTTTTTATTGCACATACACTCTAACAGAGTAAGCTGTGGTAACATGTGAAACCTACGGACGTGATTTAATTCTATAACCATGAAATAAGTTGGCAAGAACGTAGAAAGAAATATAGCCTATGATTTTAGAGGTATTCTCGTATGTTTTACTACGCAATTTTATTTTAGTATAATTTCCTGGTGTGCCTCTAACTAGAATTACGTTCGTAACTTCCTGTGAAGATGATGCCTCTGCGATCATATCCTAAACTTCCTGATGGTAGCAACAGCTTTAAGATTTGCAGGTACGTGGTGGACATGTTCTATGGCAACTAACTATAAAGTGCGTTTTCAAAGATGGCCGAAAATTTAATTATATATCATATATTGAAATCTTAGATTTTGGTTTTAAGAATTTGATAAAATATCAGCTGGCATGGCAAGGAAATTTAAAAATTTTCGAAAGCTAATTAAATTCGAATATCAGTAAAATTCAATTTAGCTTCTCTTGCTGTTTAATCTGTATTGAAAGTGACTTTCAGAGGTCAGGGAATATTTGCAGAGGTCAGAAGGTAATGCTGTGATACAGTGGTAGCAGGTTAAATCCTTTATTATGCCCAAGGCTGGACTTTATTATGAATAAACAAAAGGAGCATACGAAGAACCTGAAAGGTTAGGTTCTTACACAGGGTTGTATAAGGTCAGGTAGTGTAGATAGGCAATGACAGGACTACCTTTTTATTGTATGAATCAGTGTGGCAAGGGTTTAAAATAACTTTTTTTTTTTTTTTTTTTTTTTTTTCTCTCTTCCTTCTTGCTGTGTTGGTAATAAGGTGGACTATTTCAAAATCTGCACTTGGGCCCGTCTTCATCGAGACACAACTGCTGGTTTTTTTTTTTTTTTTTTTTTCCCTTACTCCATACATCCTCTTTTATCCCCTTGTACCCCTCATACGCGTGCGTTTTTTGCAGACTTGATATACCTGATCACTGATTAGTTGTATACCCTTCATGAAGAGAAGAGAGGAGAGAGAGAAAAAGAAGGAGAGAGAGCAAGAGAGAAATATTACGATCTTGGTTTGTCGGTTAAGTTTGGGGAACAATAATAGGAAAAGAACTTCGATGAATTTTATTGACTTAAGACTCTGGAGACGACACCAGTTCAGTCCATCTATCATTGTCATGCAGGAGGCATCCCACCACGTGGTTGGTGTATCCACATAAGGGCCGACTCTTGGATGTCACTACGCCCACGGGCTCGGTTAATTAAATACGCACGACCAGATGTTATAGATCAAACGAAATGTAAACTTTGCCCAGATGGACAAATGTCATACTTGCGTCCATTTTGTACTGGAATACGATAAAGGAATTACGAATTCAGGAAAAAAACTCGTCAGAAACGTTCAAATTGTGTAAGTATTTTATCCACATTGGTTATATCGCAAACCATTCTGACATTTGTCACTGTAAATAAAGTATTACCGCTTTTGTGTGGTGGAGGGGGGGGGTCATAATTAATATCTGCATAAATAAGGGACACAGATAAACATTTAATTCATTATACATTGTAACTCGTTCTGCTATCAAAATTTTTTCGGTCCAGCCCTGGACCTATTTTGTAACCTTTAATATTTTAATACCAACCATGAATGGGTGTGGGGTACACGAGAGTATTAAATTACTGAAGGGCTCGGCAGTCTTCGTAATTCATCGCAACCGCTATGTCTGTTGCACAATAGCTCCGGGTCTGGGTTTCTGGTTGTATCTTGGTGGTTAAGGATTCCTGTCCAAGACTGTGTTTTACGGGAGAAGGGGCGAAGGTGATGCACTCTACCCTGGGGAGGAAGACCAAGTCTATGTAGGTTGATAGCCTCTCGCGTTGTACTGCTGAGGAAAGCTTTATTTACAAGTGGAATAATGTGTAAATCTGTGGGTAACGGTGTCCTGAGTTTACCTGGAGAGAGTTTCGGGGGTCAACGCCCCGCGGCCCGGTCTGTGACCGGCCTCCTGGTGGATCAGCGCCTGATCAACCAGGCTGTTGCTGCACGCAAAACCAACGTACGAGCCACAGCCCGGCTGATCAGGAATATTTTACAGTAAAAATCCTGAATGCTGAGAATTTTCAAAACTTTGTTTTGAAACATGTCGAAAAGTAATAATTTCTGAGTTTTTAAAAATCTTGATGAAAGATCTAGTTTGATTATTGTAGTGTTCGCTGGTGTTGTGCTTTAACATTATAATTGCCCTCGTTCCATTTTGAATTTTGCACTCAAGCAAAGAAGCCTTCGTATTACTACACAAAGATAAGCGATAGAAGACTGGTCCTCCCAACAGACAAACTTCCCTACACTCTTTCAACAGATGCCCCACATGAAATAGCAGTCCTCACTGAACTATAAATAAGTACCAGACAGCCAGCCAGACTACATATGGATTTACATCAATTACTGTACGTAGCATACGCTATATTGTTATGTACAACCTCGTGTACTCCTTCAGGAACACTACACTTGCACGATTACTACAGCGCCATCCGCGTATCCCATCGTCCTGCATTTTCTATCACGACACTTTGGTTTTTACAAAAGGGCACTAGCAAAATACCCGACTACAAAGCCAGAAATTTTAGCCACGATCCACCTAAAAGTTTATCTAATACCCAGTTCCTATATTCGTGAAGTTAACTAAAACTCTGTTAAATCTCTTGACTTACTCTCGCTATTTTACTTGCTCTCTCCTTGATAGGTCTAAGAGCCAGACCTTCAAGGTGCTTGTTATACCTTTAGAAGGCAGTGTCTTTTAGTTTTTTTTCTCTGATATTCATTCTAGGGTGAATCGTGGTAAGTTTAACATGCCAATTTTCACTTTTCGACATGCAAATATAAGACCTAGTCTAATTTTCAAAATTTTGCTTAAATTTGTTAGGACTAGGAACTTGAAAAGTGACGACAAATCTGAGGCTTCGTGGCGGAGTTGGAATGACTATCAGTGGGATCACAAGTTTTAGTGGTTCTCCCTTTTTCTTTAATGTTGCTCTTATTCTAAGGCTGTATCTGGTAAACTTAAAAAAAAAAAAAAAAAAAATATTTAACTTTAAAAGACAGCAGGACTGCAAAGCCCTGTCCTCGTGCCATCTCATAAAGGAAAAAGCTACAGCCATCTGGCACAGTCTTGAAATCCTGCCAGATAAATGTCTGAGATTATCTGCGTATACGGAATCTGCGACACGACGACTCTACCACGGATGAGAAAAACGTTTGCGGATATAAGTAGATTTGTAGACGATCAATCTTTACTGTACTTTACTTTGTGCCTTACTACTCAAGCCAAAATTTTCAGTTGAAGTGACTAGTCTTCCGACAGTTATGGCATTAATAGGTTCATTTCCTTTTAAGTACCTGTTTGTTTCACTGTAAATTGACAAAACTTAGACTTTTTATGAGAGAATCTATTTCACCGGGTTTTACTCTTCCCAGGTTGTGAGTTCCGGGGGGCGCTCTACCCCCAGGTAAGTTTCCTGGCTGGCTGCGTTTAAGATGGCATGTGAAAGACGGAAGTGGAATGGAAAAACCTCTGGAGAGATAGAGAAGAGATTGTGAGTACTGATGGAGGAACGAGTAGTGTGAACTGTTGGAAGGTAAACCCCTTGTGGATCTGTGCGCCATTTTCAGACCGATCTGACAATCCATTGATGGTTCTACTTGTGAGGGTTACATTTTGGACCTTCACAAATAAAGGGCTGTGTTCCTGAGCCTTATAAATACTTCTTAATACTTTCATGCGGATGGATCGAGCAAAACAAATTTTTCCATTTATTTTACTAGTTCTGATAGTATACGCTGATGGGTATCTTGTCAATAGGAACAAGACTAGATAAGTTAGGGATGGAAAAGGTTTGGGGGGAGGGGGGGGGTTAGGGTCCACAAAAATCTTTCCAAGTTTACCTCCGCTTTCATTTACCTGGTCAGGGTAAGCAGTTTGAGTATTCAACGATCCTCACTTCTTCAGCTACGCCTACCGCCACAGGTTTGACTACCACGGAGACTGCAACAAGTACGCTCTTACCCAGAAGGGTACCAGCGTGACTCATGACACGGGTCTTCGCCAGTTCCAGTGAGTATATGCAGTCTCCTAGGCTCTTTTCATCCATTTAGAAATAAGGTGAAAATTATTACACGGGCGGGAAGAGGCTGGAAGGGGGGGACTGAGTACATGTATATTTTTCACCCAGACGTTGTTACGGCTTGCCTTCCTGCATACACACCACCACCTTCAAGGACAATCCGAGCTTGTGATCGAGCTAGCACGTCAGGACTTGCTCCAACCTAACATTTTTAGGTTATTTCTTTATTTTGCTGCATGATACATGACAAAATTTGGAATAAATGAGCATTGAACTCTTGGTAACTCCAATACTGGTTAAGGTCGATGATACTTGGCGTCATGTAGCCATACGTAGACTTCTTGGTCTGTGACGGCATAAGTTATGGGACAGATATGCAGATATGTGGGGGTGACAGTCTGGGAGATGCTTAGTCACTGCACAAGCTGTTTTCCTAGATCAGACGCCAGTGTGTAACACCATGTTAAATTCCGTAGAATTCTGGTAACGGTCAAGATTATGTCGTATGGAGGGCTCCTACGCATACAGAATCACTGACGGAGGAAAGCCTCAGGATGTTTCGCCATGGCGCAAGGAGACTGTCTTCGAATGTAGGCTCTCAAGGACTATTTGTAAGTTAAGAAGCTACTTCAAAAATGCCCTTTAAATTTTAAAATGAATGTTTGTTATCTTAATATTACTCTATATGGACAGTTATTGGTATACCCACCTAAGGTATACTCGAGTAGGAATACACGCTGCTTGTGTATCAGTAACAGAGGACTTGCAATACAGCTTCACTTCTCTGGTCCGTATGTTTATCACAGCTTTTTCAGTATAGTCTCTCTTAACTTATACAACTATACTGTACTATATGCGGGATCCCTGACACCCTTTGTCACCAACGTTATATTGCTGACAAGTCCCCTTGCTTAGAATTATATTATCATTAGTGACACTTCGAGTACTTTCACTTGATTTTTAAGCATCTTCTTAATTTTCTGTAATATCTTGGAGACTTTTTCTCACTGTCAGCCTTGTCGGTTTGTCCTTTTGGTCCCAACTAGATTCCTTTAATGAATAAATCATACATTAACTCTTAAGAGGGTTAAGATGGTAATTTCCCAAGTAGCTCGGATTTCTAGGATCAAGAATTCTTTACTTGATAAAGGTAATTATTTTTCTTGTTTTAGATACTTATAGATCTACGAAACGTACATGCTTCCTAATAAAGGTAGATCCAAGGAATTAGAACTACCTTCCATTTTTTAATCTGGCTGAATGCTTAGTCTTTCACAGGCGGTGTTTGACCTCAGGAATTTGAATTTAATCATAGCTTCTATACGCTTCTTAAGTTGTTTTTCTCTCTCGCAACCGAGATTCAAGTGTGCAAATCGCATTGACCTGTGGTACTCACCTTACCTGGGCACCACCTGTGTGCTTGTGTGGTAGTCCTGATAACCTCGGCTTCTTAACGACTTCACTGCCAAGGAACAACCCAAGAATTTCACTTTGCAGTTCATGGCACCAGAAGGACTTCGCAAGCTCATGGAAGGATACTTTAAATCCCCCCCCCCATCATGAAATTAAATCATTAAATGCATCATTCCGAAACTTTAATTATATTAAACAACGGTTGAGGCTTATCAGATTGATATTCCAACTGAGTAATGTTTCCCTGTGGAAGGTTGATTTATAAATTATGGGGTTGTACCGTAGAGAATGTTAAATAGGAGCTATATTAGAACAATTTTAACATTCACTTTAATTACAGTAGTGAAGCCTCAATTCTTAAGTCTTCAGACGCCTCTTATGTAGCATCCCTTGTACACAAACTTTCCTTAAATGAATCTTTATCCTGGTTTTCTGTCTACACATTTGTCTAATGACCCAAACTTTAGATCTCTTGATTTGAACCTGATCTTTCTCTCTCCTTCCCTATTTTTTTTACTGTATTTCCGTTTTTCTACCTAGTTGGGTTCCATCCTATGGCGTTTTGGTCCGCTGGAGTTTGGTTCTACCTCGTGGGTCTTAACTCTCCCACTGCTCTTACATGTTCTTGTTCTTACACTACCTCCACTATTACTACTCTTCACTGTCTCCAACCCTCACCCCTTGTATTACCACTTTGCATTACTTTTTATACATTATAATACTACTATTCCTTCTCGCTAGACTACTCCCGTCCCCCTCTTTTATATATATATATAATTTTTTTTTTTTCTTTTTTTTTTTTTTTTTTTTTTTTTTTTTTTTTCTTAATGCTTACGTGCTGGTTTAATGGTGAATAGTCGGACAGAAACGTTTGCCCAAGTTTCTTCCAATTACAGGTTATTTCATATTTTCATTAAAATATTGACGTTCCTGCTTTATTTACCCCCCCCCATTACTCTAAATTTTTACCTCTATCATTTCAGACTGGTTGACCAAGCCAGCCCCGCCTGCACGGGTGGAGGCAGACGGCACAGGTGGAGGGCAGACCCGCACCCTCCTCCACCACGGGTAAATGATGATAAATTACACATGTGCAACACCTGTGGTATCTTTGAGGAAACGTTTCGCCACAGTGCCGTCATAGTCCAGTAACAAGGGGAAGAATGGTGAAGATCATGAGTTAACTTGTACCTCTCTATGGGAGACTTAAGTCTCGAGGACACTCCCCGGATAGGAGCTCAAGGCCGGTTCACCACTACTTGGAAAGGACCCGGGCCGAAGAAATACCGTGTGAATAAAAAAAAAGTTATGTACTGATGAAGCCACTGTGTGCGAGAAGAAGTTTCCGAAACAGATCCCAAAGTGTTGCAACATGTCTAATGTTAAACTTTTGGGTTCTCTCAACCATTTATCTACATAGTAAATTGCTGTGAAACTTATCTTAAATTTGTATAGTCTAATTATTAATAACACAAATTTGCTAGAGATGTTTTTTGTCAAAATAAAATAAAATTAGAAACTTCCTATATTAGTAATAGTTGATGAATATTAATTATGAACATTAAACGTTTTGAATTGTTTAATTCGATGTATCGACCACTGAGGGACTGATCTCGTTCACGATTGTTTAAATTTCAATCGGAGGGAAAGCGCATAAACTGTAAGGGTCACACAATGCCTGTGGAATGGAATGTCTAATTCGATCCTAAGCAGGGAGAGAACTTCAGTTCCTTGAATCAAGAGGCCCCTCAAAAGTGTCAGGGTAGATTAATGGCATATTGTAAAATAACACTTTACATCAACTCCAGTAAATATACCAAAATTTCTTAAGATTACACAACTGATGGACATTCATAAGGCGATCAGGGGTCTGTCCCCCTCCTATCACACGAAAACAAAATTTAGGAATAACCAACGTAATAATTGTACATAGGACCGCCCACGCATCCACATAATCCAGTTAATCTTGCCCAAGATACATTACACAAGTGTCGAAATTTGAAATCGATAGAGTAGAGTTCTCGAGTAATAAAACTAATGCTGAAAATGTTCTGACAATTTGTTAAGTCTTCCCTCGTTTAACTTTAAAATCCCATTAAAACAGCGTGTTACTATTTTTCCAGTTTGGTTTTTTTCCTATTTTACATTCTACTTAAATGCTCTACACAATACTGAAGAAACTGTTTGACTTTTGATTTGTTTTAAAAACAAACTTATGAAACGGGCCAAGTATTTGGAAAAATTCCCCCCCCCCCACAGCCTAAAATTAGAAAAGTTTTTTTAGAAGGTATAGAGGTTTGAAGCCGCCGTAGACGCTTCACTGGTTATTACATTGATGCACATGCCCAGCCCTTCTAGGGATAGGGTACGTGCCTGAGCTGAGCTTGTATGCTCACAGACTGTCATTCCATTAGTCCCCTTGGGGCGGGGATGGCATACAGAGGCGTTAGCTTGTGGCTTGGCCTGAGGACAGTTTGGTCCATAGATTGGAGGTCCTTATGCCTCCTTCCATCATATTCAAAATCGGTTTATTCTCTATAGGATTACATTGCAGGGCTTACGATTTGGTTGTGGGTTTACATTGGTAGTAAAATACTAATTGCAGAGGGGGCCACTAGAACACCTAGATGCCTAGGCATTTAGGCAAACTTGATTAATCTTACCCTAAATTGTAACAATTTATGGAATAAGTTTGACCTAAATACTATGTGACTAAATACCAAGTGACAAATATGGGGCGACTTGGGTCTCACACGCTTAGAGGAGCCAAGGCGGGCCACACTTGGAACGGCCCGGGGCCGGAGGAAATACCGGCGGAACTTTTAATAAAGTCAGTTTTACATGGGAAATTAATTTACTTAATAAAATTGCCAACTTGATATTTACTCAGACTGGAAGTGGCAAACGTTTTGTAACAAAACCCCCCCCCCCCCCCCAACACGATGGTAAAGTTAAAGCCGATCAGAAAGATATTCTCCAGTAAATGTCTGTTTTAACGATTCCAATTTTTTTAACTATTTCAGAATATTTCAAAAAACTTGGTTACTTAAACTTAAAATTATGGGTCGTTCATATTCTGATAAATACGTTATATGAAAATCTCACTCTGAAGAATTCTTTAGTGGTTGACTAAAAAATGTTATTAATTGGCAAACTTGGGCTTCTGCCACCCAGTAGAGTGAACCTTGTGTTAGGGAAGCACTCTGTGGGAAAAAGTTTGTAGCTGATTAGACGAATCATTTTTTTTCCAGTTATGTCACGGATGCAACTTATACCAAGTGGGTTTTTTTTTTTTTTACTGCCTCAATAAAATTTGGCTGAAAGCATAGTAACTTTACGTTACCATCCTGGCTCTTTAATACATCAGTTAGTCTTCAGAAGAGGTAACGGAAAATTATTTAAAGTGATTTAAAAAAAAAAATCAAAATTTTTACAAAAAATCTTCAACTCTGTGCTGCATTTTATATTCTTGAATTTCCTCTCCGCATCATAGATTTTTTTGTTTCTAAAGCTTCCGCACTGAGATTTTAGATAGGATTTGTTCTTACAGGATGCTGGGCATGGGTGCAATAACTGGTCATAGGGCTCCTGAACAATATTACTTGAGTACCAAAAAATTTGGACCTCAGTTTCGGTATAAAAAGGGTCCCCCTTCGAGGATACCTAACGATTTTTGTGAAATGTTAATTCGTTTAGTCATACAAAGTTTTTTTTTTGCAAAGTTTTGTTCACTAGCTTCCAGAGTCTCATTGATCGTAACATTGACTAAGAAAAATTGAATTTTGCAATGTTTTTTATATGAAATTTAACTTTACCATTATTTTCCCATCAATATTTCCTAGGCAGTTATAACAATCGCCTATACCCAATAGTAAAATTGATCGGTTTACCCTGAGTATGTGACCTTTTATATAAGTTCCACTAGTATACTTCAGAGGTCAGTGTGAGGCTCATATACCGGAACATTTTCTCTAGTTGTAGCTTATTGTGCTAATTAACGCTTTAGTTTGGATTATGGAGCAGAGAAAGGAGACTGCGCACCCTGTCAGAAAGATCGGACGTTCCTGGAGGAATTTTATCGATGCAGTGCGATGAGGCTTGTAGTGACAGCATCGGAGGTTCAATGGCCAGAAAGCTGGCAAGGAAAACTTAATGGTTCTCTCGTAGGTAAGAAAAAGGCGTAAAAATATAACCCGAATGGGGAGACGAAACTTTGATTAAGTTTCGGTTCAACTTTCTCCATTAACTAGTCACACAAAGTGCGAAGGAAAGGGAGCCAAATATTTAAAGAGGGGTTAGGTGGGTGGGGGCGGGAGAGGTTGAACGTATATATTCTGATCCTTCACTTCGAGATTCTGTGATTAGTTAAAAGGTCCAAGTCGGACTGGAAAAGTCGTGGTTAACCTTTTTTTTTTTTTCTCCCCCCAGTCCGGTATTGACTTTGTTCTTAAGGTCAACTCTTCTAATTTTAGTAACCTGGAGAAGTGCTTTGATTGATAAAATCAAATCAGTTTTTAACTCTGATTTTACTTAACCACCACTTGGCTTTCGATTTAGTCAGTTTCCATAACTGCGATTGTACCTGTTTGAATCTTGCAAGACTTTCATTAACAGCTGAATGGGACTTGGATTGAGGGTTATTTGGTTTACCTGTCAAAGTTTGGGGGGCAAACGCCCCCGCGGCAGGTAGGGACTAGGCCTCATGGTGGATCAGGGTTGATCAACCAGGCTTTTATTGCTGGCCGTGCGATAACATTTCTGTAGTTTCCCTAATTTGCCTTCAGTTATTTTTTTTTTTTTTGCATGGAGCACTGATAGTTTTCAAAATTTTCAAACTATACTCCCTAGGGTCAGGGGCCCCCTGTCCTTCCCCACTAGTTACTGCCTCGAGTACCATAGAATATATGGAAGGGCTCTGGTGGCCCTGGTGGGGCTAACGCTCTCTTCACCGGCGAGGGCGGCGAGGGCCTGGGTTCGATCCCAGCCAGAGTAGAAAACTTGGGACGGTTTCTTTCCACCTGTTGTCTGTTCCCCGATGGTCAGTAAAATGGGTACCTGGGGTGTTAGTCGACTGGGTGTGGTTCGCATCCTGGACACTGACCTAATTTGCCCGAAATGGCAGAGCATAACAAGGGAGTTTTATATAGTAGTATGTCATTGTGTCGCTAGGGACTGTAATAACTTGTACATGTACGTGTAGTAAATAAAAATATTTATACATTATTATTATAATATAGCTATAGAAAATGTTATTTCTTTTGTTTGCAGAAGCTTGTGCGTTTGACTTGTGCATGATCACCAAAGGTTCACAGAACCCAATGGAAGAGGATTAAAACTGGCATGTGAGTGAGGTGCAGAAGGATGAAAACGAGCGTGTGTTCATACAGACATGGTGCAGGTGAGATGCTGCTTTCTCAATAAAACCAGTAAAAATAGTCACGGACTCGAATAGTTATATTGAAAACGAAGTATTGTGTGAATGTTTACTGCTTTGTGAAGTTATACAAGTTAGTTAAATTTCTTGCATGTAGGTAATCGCCCTCCCTCTTATAGTGGAATCGGCTTAAGTTTTCTAGTTAACAGGTTAGAACTGCCTATGGAAAATCCCATTCTGGTTGATCCCTATACTGATTAGGATCCGTAGTTTTAGGTATTTTTAGCTATATTTGTCGGAAATTGAATGTGTCAGATATTTGGGAGTAGACTTTTTCGGCGGGAGGGGTCTGAAACACTAGGTGAATCAGAAATTGATGAGTGGGGGGGGGGGGAAGTTGTGGTTCGTTGAGGCATCAGTGTGAGACAGAATATTATCCGGGAAGGCAAAAGGGAATTCACCACCCATGCTTCCTTTAGTGCGGAGCATTGGTGATGGATGTGTAGCGAGGAGGAGGCTGGGAGGCAATGTAAATGTAGTGTCCTTGGGCAATGTGTAGTGTGACTATTATGCATCGAATTTGTATTTTCGAGATTAGGAGGCTCGAAGTTAGTAAAATAAATATCAAGAGGACACTGAGGGGCTGTTGTGGAGGTTTGGGACATTTGAGATGAGAAAGTAGTATGGACTTGAAGGGTGTAAATCTGGAAATGGGGGAAGGCGGGGTAGGGGTCTTCCTTTAAAAAAAAAAAAAAAAAAAAAAAAACCTGAGGGGGGGGGGTTAAGTTTTATGTGAGGGGCTTTAACATTCCCAGCACGCGTGTATAGAGTGAGCGGAGGAGATTGGGCTTTTATGACATTACGTGCTGTTTGTGTGACCAAGGTAACATTTATGAAGGTATTTCAAGGGCCCGTACGGTTGTGGACTTGTCTTGGAGATGGAAAGTATGGTTGCTGCACTCTGAAGGAGGATTTTGATACTACAGCTGGAGCATCTGAACTGTAGTATCAGCACGCATTGGCAAGAGTGATGGCGTGGAATAATGGTGAAAGTGTTTTTATTTCTTTTTCGGGTCACCCTACCATGGTGGGACGGGACTGCCAGTGTGTTAAAAATAATGGCAGTATCTCACTTTGGGAGCTTATTCTCCCTGCTGGTGCTAAGATTTCTTTTGTATCACTATTTCTCAGCCAATCAATCCTTTACTATTGTTACTGTGAACTTTGCTTGGCTAATAGCATCTTCGTATTTCTTCAATGTTTAGGTTAAACATGCAACTAGATTTAACAGTCTAAGACTCTTCTAATAATTTATTTTATTCAAATACAAGTGTTTCATTCTTTAAACTGTAACGAAAAATAGACCATTCTTGGAGAGAATACACATTTTATATTTTGTGGCTATATTTAGTAGCATGACAAGACTCATGTGCTGACAGTTATTTTAACATCCGTCAATAAGTGTACTACTTTTCAGTCAATATTCCTTGTTGAATAATAGTCCGTCTCCACATCTTCTGCAGAATTATTTTAACATTACTGACGAAAATTTATAGTTCCAATGATTTTTTTGTCAAAAAACAAGACTAAAAGTTGGGGGAGGGAAAAAGGTTGGGGGGAGGGGGGGGGTTAGGTTCCACAAAAAACTTTCCAAGTTTACCTCGCTTTCATTTACCTGGTCAGGTAAGCAGTGTGAAGTATTCAACGATCCTCACTTCTTCAGCTACGACCGCCACAGGTTTGACTACCACGGAGACTGCAAGTACGCTCTTACCCAGAAGGGTACCAGCGTGACTCCTGACTACGGAGTCTTCGCCCAGTTCCAGTGAGTATATGCAGTCTCCTAGGCATCTTATCATACCATTTAGAATAAAGGTGAAAATTATTACCCGAGGCAGGAAGAGGCTGAGACTGAGTACATTTATATTTTTCACCAGACGTTGTTACGGCTTGCCTTCCTGCATACACACCACCACCTTCAAGGACAATCCGAAGCTTGTGATCGAGCTAGCACAGTCAGGACTTGCTCCTCCTAACATTTTTAAGGTTATTTCTTTATTTGCTGCATGATACATGACAAATTTGGATAAATGTGCATGACTCTTGGATAACTCAATCCTGGTGAAGGTCGCTGATACTTGGGCGTCATGTAGCCATACGTAGACTTCTAGGTCTGTAGACTGGCATAAGTTTGGGACAGATATGCAGATACTGTGGGGTGACAGTCTGGGAGATGCTTAGTCACTGCACAAGCTGTTTTCCTAGATCAGACGCCAGTGTGTAACACCATGTTAAATTCCGTAGATTCTGGTAAACGGTCAAGATTATGTCGTACCAGAGGGCTCCTACGCCTACAGAATCACTGACGGAGGAAAGCCTCAGGATGTTCTCGCCTGGCGCCAAGGAGACTGTCTTCGAATGCTAGGCTCTCAAGGACTATTTGTAAGTTAAGAAGCTACTTCAAAATGCCCTTTAAATTTTAAATGAATGTTGGTTATCTTAATATTACTCTATATGACAGTATTGGTATACCCCTTTAGGTATACTAGAGTAGAATACACGCTGCTTGTGTATCAGTAACAGAGGCTTGGCAAATACAGCTTCACTTCTCTGGTCCGTATGTTTATCACAAGCTTTTTCAGTATAGTCTCTCCTTACTTATACAACTATACTTACAATCATGCGGGATCCCTGACACCTTTGTCACCAACGTTATCTGCTGACAAGTCAGCCTTGCTTAGAATTATCACTTTCATTAGTGACACTTCTAGTACTTTCACTGGATTTTTAAGCATCTCTTAATTTTCTGTACATATCTTGAGACTTTTTCTCACTGTCAGCCTTGTCGGTTTGTCCTTTTGGTCCCAACTAGTTTTACTTAATGAATAAATCATACATTAAACTCTTAAGAGGGTAAGATGGTAATTTCCCAAGTAGCTCGGATTTCTTGGATCAAGAATTCTTTACTTGGATAAAGGTAATTATTTTTCTTGTTTTAGATACCTTCATAGATCTACGAAACGCTACATGCTTCCTAATAAAAGGTTGATCCAAGGAATTAGAACTACCTTCCATTTTTTTAATCATGGCTGAATGCTTAGTCTTTCACAGGCGGTGTTTGACCTCGAGGAATTTGAATTAATCATAGCTATAATACGCTCTTAAGTTTTATTTTCTCTCTCGCAACCGAGATTCAAGTGTGCAAACATCGCATTGACCTGTGGTCTCACCCTTACCTGGGCACCAACCTGTGTGGCTTGTGTGGTAGTCCTGATAACCTCGCTTCTAACGACTTCACTGCAAGGAACAACCAAGAATACACATTGCAGTTCATGGCACCAGAGGACTTCGCAAGCTCATGGAAGGTACTTAATTCCCCCCCCCCCATCATGAAATTACAATCATTAAATGCATTCATTCCGAACCTTTAAATATTCTTAAACAACGGTGAGGCTTATCAGACTTGATATTCCAACTGAGTAAGTTTTCCTGCTGAAGGTTGATTTATAAATATGGCGGTTGTACCGTAGAGAATGTTAAATAAGAGCTATATTAGAAACAATTTTAACATTCACTTTAATTACAGTAGTGAAGCCTCAAATTTCTTAAGTCTTCAGACGCCATCTTATTGAAGCATCCCTTGTACACAACTTTCCTTAAATGAATCTTAGTCCTGGTTTTCTGTCTTACCACTTTGTCAAATGACCCAAACTTTAGAACTCTTGATTTGACCTGATCTTTCTCTTCTCCTTCCCTATATTTTTACTGTATTTCCCGTTTTCTACCTAGTTGGGTTCCATCCTATGGCGTTTTGGTCCCGCTGGAGTTTGGTTCTACCCTCGTGGGTCATTAACTCTCCACTGCTCTTACTGTCTCTTGTTCTTACACTACCTCCACTATTACTATCTCTTCACTGTCTCCAACCTCACCCTTCGTATTACCACTTTTGCATTACTTTTTATACATTATAATACGTACTATTCCTTCTCGTTAGACTACTCCCGTCCCCCTCTTTTATATATATATATAATTTTTTTTTTTTTTTTTTTTTTTTTTTTTTTTTTTTTTTTTTTCCCTTAATGCTTTCGTGCTGGTTAATGGTGAAAGTCGGACAGAAACGTTGCCCCAAGTTTCTTCCATATACAGGTTATTCATATTTTTTCATAAAAATATCTGACCGTTCCTGCCTTTATTTACCCCCCCCCCCATACTCTAAATTTTACCACTATCATTTCAGACTGTTGACCAAGCCAGCCCCGCCTGCACGGGTGGAGGCAGACCCGGCACAGGTGGAGGCAGACCCGGCACCTCCTCCACCACGGTAAATGCTGATAAATTACACATGTGCAACACCTGGGTATCTTTGAGGAAACGTTTCGCCACAGTGCCGTCATCAGTCCAGTACAAGGAAGAATGGTGAAGATCATGAGTTACTTGTACCTCCTCCCATGGGAGACTTAAGTCTCGAGACACTCCCCAGATAGGGAGCCAAGGCCGGGTCACCACTACTTGGAAAAGACCCGGGCCGGAAGAATACCGGTGAATAAAAAAAAAGTTATGTACTGATGAAGCCACTGTGTGCGAGAAGTTTCCGGAACAGATCCCAAAGTGTTGCACATGTCTAATGTATAAACTTGTTGGTTCTCTCAACCATTTATCTACATAGTAAATGCTGTGAAACTTCATCTTAAATTTGTAGTCTAATTATAATAACACAAAGTTGCTAGAGATTTTTTTTGTCAAAAATAAAATAAATAGAAACTTCCTATATTAGTAAAAGTTATGAATATTAAATTATGAACATTAAACCGTTGAAATGTTTAATCAGATGTATCGACCACTGAGGACTGATCTCGTTCACGATTGTTAAATTTCAATCGGAGGAAAGCGCTAAACCTGTAAGGGTCACACAATGCCTGTGGAATGGGAAGTCTAAATTCGATCTAAGCACGGGAGAGAACTTCAGTTCCTTGAATCAAGAGGCCCCTCACAAAGTGTCAGGGTAGAATAATGGCATATTGTAAAATAACACTTTACATCACTCCATTAAATATACCAACTTTCTTAAGATACACAACTGATGAAATTCATAAGGCGATCAGGGGTCTGTCCCCCACCTATCACACGAAAACAAAATTTAGGAATAACCAACGTAATATTGTACATAGGACCGCCCACGCATCCACATAATCCAGTGAATCTTGCCCAAGATACATTACACAAGTGTCGAAAATTTGAAATCGATAGAGTAGAGTTCTCGAGTAATAAACTAATGCTGAAAATGTTCTGACAAATAGTTAAGTCTCCCTCGTTAAACTTAAAATTCCCATAAAACAGCGTGTTACTATTTTTCCAGTTTGGTTTTTCCTATTTTACATTCTACTTAAAATTCTCTACAATCCTGCAAGAAACTGTTGACTTTTGATTTGTTTAAAACAAACTTATGAAACGGGCAAGTATTTGGAAAAATTTCCCCCCCCCCCACAGCCTAAAATTAGAAAAGTTTTTTTAGAAGGTATAGGGTTTGAAGCCGGTAAGACGCATTCACTGGTTATTACATGATGCACCATGCCCAGCCCTTCTAGGGTAGGGTACGTGCCTGAGCCAGAGCTTGTAGCTCAGACTGTCATTCCATTAGTCCCCTTGGGGCGGGGATGGCAGACCAGAGGCGTAGCTTGTGGCTAGGCCTGAGGACAGTTGGTCCCAAAGATTAGGAGGTCCTTATGCCTCCTTCCATCATATCAAATCGGTTTATTCTCTATAAGGATTACATTGCAGGGCTTACAGATTTTGGTTGTGGTTTACATGTAGTAAAATACTAATTGCAGAGGGGGCCACTAGAACACCTAGCATGCCTAGGCATTTCGGGCAAACTTGGATTAATTCTTAACCCTAAATTGTAACAATTTATGGAATAAGTTGACTAAATACTAAGTGACTAAATACCAAGTGACAAATATGGGAGACTTGGGTCTCACACTGCCTAGAGGGAGCCAAGGCCGGGCCACCACTTGGAAAAGGCCCGGGCCGGAGAATACCGGCGAATCTTTAATAAAGTAAGTTATTACATGGGGAAATAATTTACTTAATAAAATTGCCAACTTGATATTTACACAGCTGGAAGTGGCAAACCGTTTTAACAAAACCCACCGATGGTAAAAGTTAAAGCCGATCAGAAAAGATATTCTCCAGTAAATGTCTGTTTTAACGATTCCTAATTTTTTTAACTATTTCAGTAATATTTCAAACTTGGTTACTTAAACTAAAATTATGGGTCGTTATACTTCTGATAGAATACGTTAATATGAAATCACTCTGAAGAATTCTTTAGTGGTTGACTAAAAAATGTTATTAAATTGGCAAACTTGGGACTTCTGCCACCCAGTAGAGTGAACCTTGTGTTCAGGAAGCCACACCTGTGGGAAAAGTTTGAAGCAGATTAGACGAATCATTTTTTTTCCAGTTATGTCACGGATTGCAACTATACCAAGTGGGTTTTTTTTTTTAACTGCCTCAATAAATTTGGCTGAAAGCAAAAGAAACTTACGTTACCATCCTGGCTCTATAATACATCAGTTAGTCTTTCAGAAGAGGTAAACGGAAAATTATTTAAAGTGATTTAAAAAAAAAATCAAATTTTACAAAAAATCTTCAACTCTGCTGCTGCATTTATATATTCTTGAATTTCACTCTCCGCCATCATAGATTTTTTTGTTTAAAGCTCCGCCACTGAAGATTTTAGAATTTGTTCATTACAGGATGCTGGGCATGGGTGCAATAACTGGTCATAGGGCACCTGAACAATATTACTTGTCCCAAAAAATTTGGCCCTCGTTACGGTATAAAAAAGGGTCCCCCTTCGAGGATACCTAACAGATTTTTGTTGAAATGTTTAATTCGTTTAGTCATACAAAGGTTTTTTTTATGCAAAGTTTGTTCACTAGCTCCAGAGTCTCATTGATCGTAACATTGACTAAGAAAAATTGAATCTTGCAATGTTTTTTATATAAAATTTAACTTTACCATTATTTTCCCATCAATATTTCCCTAGGCAGTTATAACAATCGCCTATTCCCAATACGTAAAATTGATCGGTTTACCCTGAGTATGTGACCTTTTATATAAGTTCCACTTGTATACTTCAGAGGTCAGTGTGAGGCTCATATACCGGAACATTTTCTCTAGTTTGTAGCTTATTGTGCTAATTAACGCTTTAGTTCTGGTATTATAGGAGGCAGAGAAGAGACTGCGCACCTGTCAGAAAGATCGACGTTCCTGGAGGAATTTATCGATGCAGTGCGATGAGGCGGTGAACAGCATCGAGGTCAATGGCCAGAAAGCTGGCAAGGAACTTAATGGTTCTCTCGTAGGTAAGAAAAGGCGTAAAAAGATAACCCGCACATGGGAGACCGAAACTTATGATTAAGTTTCGGTTCAACTTTCTCCATTAACTAGTCACACAAAGTGCGAAGGAAAGGGAGCCAAAATATTAAGAGGGGTAGGGGGGGGGGGGGGGGAGAGGTAGAACGTATATATTCTGATCCCTTCACTTCGAGATTCTGTGATTAGTTAATGGTCCAAGTCGGACTGAAAAGTCGTGGTAACCTTTTTTTTTTTCTCCCCCCCAGTCACGGTATTGACTTTGTTCTTAAGGAAACTCTTCTAATTTTAGTAACCTGGAGAAAGTGCTTTGATTGATTAAAAACAAATCAGTTTTTAACTCTGATTTTACTTAACCACCACTTGGGCCTCTTCGATTTAGTCAGTTTCCATAACTGCCGGTGTACCTGTTTGATCTTGCAAGACTTTCATTAACAGCTGAATGGGACTTGGATTGAGGGTTATTTTGGTTTACCTGTAGTTTCGGGGGCCAACGCCCCCGCGGCCAGGTAAAGAGACTAGGCCTCATGGTGGATCAGGGTCTGATCAACCAGGCTGTTATTGCTGGCCGTGCGATAACATTTCTAGTATTTTCCCTAATTTGCCTTCAGTTATTTTTTTCTTTTATTGCAAGGAGCACTGATAGTTTTCAAATTTCAAAACTATACTCCTAGGTCAGGGGCCCCCTGTCCTTCCCCACTAGTACTGCCTCGGTACCATAGCAATATATGGAAGGGCTCTGGTGGCCTTGTGGCTAACGCTCTCTTCACACGGCGAGGGCGGCGAGGGCCTGGGTTCGATTCCCAGCCAGAGTAGAAACATTGGACGGGTTTCTTTCCACCTGTTGTCTGTTCCCATCAGTAAAATGGGTACCTGGGTGTTAGTCGACTGGTGTGGGTCGCATCCTGGGACACTGACCTAATTTGCCCGAAATGCAGAGCATAACAAGGGAGTTTCTATATAGTAGTATGTCATTGTTGTCAGCTAGGACTGTATACCTTGTACATGTACGTGTAGTAAATAAAAATATTTATACATAAATATATATAAATATAGCTATAGAAAATGTATATTTCTTTTGTTTGCAGAAGCTTGTGCGTTTGACTTGTGCATGATCACCAAAGGTTCACAGAACCCAAAGGAAGAGATTAAAACCTGGCTTGGTGAGGTGCAGAAGATGACCAAGGAGCGTGTGTTCATACAGACTATGGTTGCAGGTGAGATGCTGCTTTCTCAATAAAACCAGTAAAAATAGTCACGACGAATAGTTATATTGAAACGAAGTATTCGTGTGAATGTTTACTGCTTTGTGAAGTTATACAAGTTAGTTAAATTACTTGCATGTAGGTAATCGCCCTCTTATAGTGGATCTGGCTTAAGTTTTCTAGTTACAGGTAGAACTGCCTAGAAATCCCATCTGGTTGATCCTAATACTGATTAGGAACCGTAGTTTTAGTATTTTTAGCTATATTTGTAGGAAGTGAATGTGTTCAGATATTTGGGAGTAGACTTTTTCGGCGGACGGGTCTGAAACACTAGGTGAATCAGAATTGATGAGTGGGGGGGGGGGGAAGTTGTGGTGCGTTGAGGCATCAGTGGAGACAGAATATTATCCATGAAGGCAAAAGAGAATTCACCACCCATGCTTCACTCTTAGTGCGAAGCATTGGTGATGGATGTTGTAGCGAGGAGGAGGCTGGAGTCAATGGAAATGTAGTGTCCTGGGCAATGTGTAGTGTGAATATTATGCATCGAATTTGTATTTTCGAGATTAGGAGGCTCGAAGTTAGTAAAATAATTATCCAGAGGACTGAGGGGCTGTTGTGGAGGTTTGGACATTTAGAGATGAGAAAGTAGTATGACTTGAAGGGTGTAAATCTGAAATGGAGGGAAGGCGGGGTAGGGGTCTTCCTTTAAAAAAAAAAAAAAAAAAAAAAAAAAAAACCTGGGGGGGGGGGTTAAGTTTTATGTGAGGGGCTTTAACATTCAGCAGGCGTGTTAAGAGTGAGCGGAGGCAGATGGGCTTTATGACATTACGTGCTGTTTGTGTGACCAAGGTAACATTTATGAAGGAATTTCAGGGAACCGGTTAGCTGGACTTGTCTTGGAGATGGAAAGTATGGTGCCTGCACTCTGAAGGAGGATTTTGATACTACAGCTTGGAGCATCTGAACTGTAGTATCAGCACGCCTCTGGCAAGAGTGATGGCGTGAATAATGGTGAAAGTGTTTTATTTTCTTTTTCGGGTCACCCTACCATGGTGGGAGACTGCCAGTGTGTTAAAAATAATGCAGTTTCTCACTTTGGAGCATTATTCTCCCTGCTGGTGCTAAGATTTCTTCTTGTATCACTATTTCTCAGCCAACTCAATCCTTTACTATTGTACTGTGAACTTTTGCTTGGCTAAATAGCATCTTCGTACTTTCCTTCACTGTTTAGGTTTAACATGCAACTAGATTTAAAGTCTAAGAACTCTTCTAATAAATTTATTTTATTCAAATACAAGTTTTCATTCTTTAAACTGTAACGAAAACTAGACATTCTAGGAGAGAATACACATTTATATTTGTGGCAATATTTTAGTAGCAAGACAAGACTCCTGCTGCTGACCAGTTATTTTAACATCCGCACAAAGTGTACTACTTTTCGTCAATATTCCTTTGAATAATATTCCCGTCTCCACATTCTTCTGCAGAATATTTTAACATTACTGACGAAAATTTATAGTCCAATGATTTTTGGTCAATATTTATCGGTAAATTGAGTGCTAGACGTTGGTCCTTCAGGGCTTCAACTCGAACAATAACGTTTAACAAACATAAACCGTGGATCCTTTACTCTAAAATAAAGATCAAAGACAAAACTTTCACGTAATCGTTGTTAATTCGCTTAACGATTTTTTTTTTATACCCGCGGTCACTTTATCAACTGCCGTAAACTAGCAAAATTTCCCTTTAAGACCAAACCATGCCAAAGGAACCCTAAAACGAGACGTTGCACTCGGCTGTGACCATGAAAGTTGCAGTAATAGTTAAAGGTAGTTGATACTGTACATAATGACTGCTGTTCTGGTATCAACAGTGTGTGATCCTGAGGCAGGTGAATGTGTTGACCTTCCTCCCTCAACCACTGAGCCACCAACATCCACTACAGGTCAGTAACAATTTTCAAAACTAATAAATCAGTCAAGCCTAATTTTATAAGTAAATTTTTTCGAACTAATTTAACTAAATTTTATTTTCAAATTTCTTTTAAACTGAAGTACCTTAAACTGGATTAAAGATATGCAGATTTTAATTTATTTTAAAACCCAGCAACTACTAATATATTAATACAGCGGAGGTTGATCGTACACTTTCAAGGTAACCCTAAATTTATAATTTATTTTTTTAAGCAAGCATAACAGATTTCTAACTAAAAATGGTTATTTATAACCACATTTTAGAAGGGTGGACCAGTAAGCCAGCGGAAGGCCTCGGTCAGACGACCAAAAGCTACAGCTGAGTCATCAATGACTGACTCTCGTCCTGACTAACATTACCTAACTGACTTCTGTATTTGTTTGGCAATAATCATACTACTTAGTAATATTGAATAAACTCTTACTAGTACCCTCTAACATTTTTTCGAAGATGTAAAAAGTTCATATTTTATTTACTTTCCTTGTATACCAAGTCTATTAACTCTGCAGGACTAAATTATTCATTCTGATGAACCCGAGTGTAGTAGAATCATAGTTGTTCGTGATGTATACTACTGGAAACTTTTCTATTTACAGCTTGTGCATCATTTGATTGCGAGATCGACATTATCTTCAATCCTTTTACGTAATGCTTTAAGCAAGGATTCCAGTGCCTGGGACAGCGACTCTGAGGACTTCACTGACGGTATCCTACACTAAGGGTGTGCAGCTCTTCCTACAGTTCAAGAATGTTATAACTTTGTACTTTAAGACTACAACAAAAGGCTTCAGATCTATATAAAAATCTTAGAGGCTAAAGACATGCACTACAGTAGATTCAAATTCCACTGCATCATATTGTTTTTAATTGGCTGTTCTGTTGTATTGCATCTTCATTTGTGCTGAACTATTTTTTTCAATAAATTAATTTGATCTGACTCGTCTCTCTTGTCCCTCTTTATTATGATAAAATATAAATCGTCTTATCTTGTGTAGTAGTCAAAGTTAACGAGATGAAATCTGAGGTACAATATACCAGGCTGCCTCAACATTCTTAGCTATTACTCTTAAGATGACTTAGGCTAGACTTGTAAATTTGTCAATTCAGTTTTTACGGGTGGGGTAAACAGCATTTTGATTATGGTGTTAGTGAAGGGATTTTTAACCAAGGAATTGGACTTCTTTCCTTTACTTGGATCAAGTTTGCCATTTCCCAAGCGCTGAGTGAGCCCTACGCATTTACAGCTTCTACATAAAATTGCACGCCTGATTAAAAATATAAATTAATATAAATATACACGTATAAATTTAAATGAATGCAAACAATGGAGTAATCCATGAAAACAGCGTCAGAAGTTACACAAGACAGGGAAAGTTGTCATAATCTCATTACGTATGTTATGTGAAGGTTCCTCAGGTGGGAATATAAGTTTAAGTACAGATCCACATAAGTAAACAGTGACGTGTAAATTACCTAGGATAGCCCCCCCCCCCCAAAAAAAAAAAAAAAAAAAAAAAAAATCAGATTTCCACTGAGGTCCTTGTAATATCATCTTAGTCTAGCAGTAAAGTTACAGTAGAAGTTACCATCTATCTTGGCTTGTAACTTCATACCTCCCAGGTGCTAAGTCCCACTGTTATCTTGGGTAGTTAACCCCTCAGGGTTAAAAAATCCGAAATTAATTTTAGAAATAGAAATAGAGAATTATAATTATAATAACCAAGCGCTCTCCTCAAGGGAGGTTCCTTGATGCTGATGAAGGGCTCTTGATCTAGGGAATTGTATGTGCTCCAATTCCCTGAATTAAGTCTGAATGCCTTCCACCCCCTCTTCAAGCGCTGTATAATCCCTACCGTTTTAACGCTCCCATGTTAATATGGGGGAGCGCTAAACCAAAAGGAAGGTATACAGGCTTAATTCAGGAAATTGGAGCACAGATCCAATTCTCTAGATAAACCCCTCGCCAGCATCAAAAAACCTTCCTTGAAAGGAATAAGTGCTAAACCCGTAAGGAATAATTTATAGCCTTGCATGTGGCATTCAAAGGCATTTCTAAATCTTTCAGATTGAGCCAGGTCTGTTACAGCAATAATATCTATGCTTCCTGCACTTACAATTAATCTTAGCTCATCTATCTTATTTCTTGCACTCCTGCTATTAGACGGTGCCTGGTGGCTAAAGCTCTCGCTTCACACGGCGAAGTCTAGGTTCGATTCCCAGCTAGGGTAGAAACATTGGGTGTATTTCTTTACACCGGTTGTCTATGTTCACCCATCAGTAAAATGGATACCTGGGAGTTAGTCGGCTGGTGTGGGTCGCATCCTGGGACAAAACTGACCTAATATGCCCGAAATGCTCTACATAAGCGGATTTTTTTTATACCTTGTTCAGCTATCAAAACTTTGGGACCCAGTCCCTGGACCCATTATTTACCTGGAGAGAGTTCCGGGGGTCAACGCCCCCGCGGCCCGGTCTGTGACCAGGCCTCCTGGTGGATCAGAGCCTGATCAACCAGGCTGTTACTGCTGGCTGCACGCAAACCAACGTACGAGCCACAGCCCGGCTGATCAGGAACCAACTTTAGGTGCTTGTCCAGTGCCAGCTTGAAGACTGCCAGGGGTCTGTTGGTAATCCCCCTTATGTATGCTGGGAGGCAGTTGAACAGTCTCGGGCCCCTGACACTTATTGTATGGTCTATTAACGTGCTAGTGACACCCCTGCTTTTCATTGGGGGGATGTTGCATCGTCTGCCAAGTCTTTTGCTTTCGTAGTGAGTGATTTTCGTGTATATAATAATGTGTCCCGCCTGCGTTCCAGGGAATACAGGTTCAGGAACCTCGAGCGCTCCCAGTAATTGAGGAGTTTTATCTCGTTATGCGCGCCGTGAAGGTTCTCTGTACATTTTCTAGGTCGGCAATTTCACCTGCCTTGAAAGGTGCTGTTAGTGTGCAGCAATATTCCAGCCTAGATAGAACAAGTGACCTGAAGAGTGTCATCATGGGCTTGGCATCCCTCGTTTTGAAGGTTCTCATTATCCATCCTGTCATTTTTCTAGCAGATGCGATCGATACAATGTTATGGTCCTTGAAGGTGAGATCCTCCGACATGATCACTCCCAGGTCTTTGACGTCGGTGTTTCGCTCTATTTTGTGGCCAGAATTTGTTTTGCACTCTGAAGATTTAATTTCCTCGTGTTTACCATATCTGAGTAATTGAAATTTCTCATCGTTGAACTTCATATTGTTTTCTGCAGCCATGAAAGATTTGGTTGATGTCCCGGGACCCTTGCGTGTTGCAATGGAAGACGTCATGCAATTGGGGTGTCATCTGAAAAGGAAACGGTGCGTGGCTGAATCCTGTCTGTGGATATGGGATGAGGAAAAAGGGGGAGCAGTACTGTGCCTTGTGGAAAGAGCTTTTCACCGTAGCTCCCTGGGATTTTATTTTTTCGTTAGTGGGGAAATTACAGATCCACGACGATTTTTCCTGTTTTTCCCCTTTAGCACGCTTTTGTGCGCTTTTCGCCAGTCACACTTGTCAAAGGGTTTTTGAAAAGCTTATTATTACATTGCATTCTTCTTTGTTTCTAGTGCACTAGGACCTTGTCGTAGTGATCCAATATTGAGACAGACGGGAGCACCTTTTCAAAAAACCCATTTGCCCGGTTTTTAAACTGAGGGGTTTCTAAGGGGGGTGATCTTGCTTCTTAGGACTTTCAAAGATTTTTATGATATGGGGTTAGGCTAGGGTTTTTAGTTTTTGCTGTTGCTTTACTCCCCCCTTTGTGGGTGGGCAATGCTTTGTTTTTTAGTAACTGTGGGACGCCCCCTTTTCCCATGCCCCCTTCCATAGGATGGAAAAAGGTCGGATAGGGGCTTTTTGCTTTCTTGAGAACACGGATTTCCACGAGTTGGCCCGGGGGCAGTGTTTTCCTAACTGCGGGGGACCCTTTTCCCCTCGCCCCCTTCAGCTACCTGCAGAGAGTGACAACCGCTCTTCACTGCGGGAGCCTTGTTCCCCCCCCACCCACCCCACCCCCCCTCAACTTATTCCCAAACCCATCGAGAAACCTTCTCCCCTAATTTCCTCGGGAAAAAGTGGGACCTTTCATTCAAAATGCAACCTCAAACGCTGCAGAAGCAAGCCATGGCTTTTAATCCCCACACAAACCCTCAAAGCAGCCCGGACGTAGATCCTTGTGACCACTGATCAAAATCAGCATGTGTAGATTAATTACCTTTGTAAATTGTGGTTCTTCCCTTTGAAATTGTGAGTTCTTTTTCCCTCAAACTTGCTCAGCTATCAAACTTTTGAGCCCAGTCTCTGGACCAAATTTTGTACCTCTGTAATCTTTTGATCGCCCAAGGGGTGGGGATGGGGTGATAAAAACAATTTTAAAATAAAACTAACCCCAAAAAATGGTGACTTTTTCATTGGGGGGCCTTGGGTTTTTTTCCATTTCGGTGAAGGCATCTCGTCTGCGGGGTTTTGGGAAGGGGGTTCTCCCCATTAATTGGGAACTTTTATTTCCTTTTCTATTTTCAAAAACTTTTTTTTCTTTTTTCACGCTCAGCCTTGGGGGAACACTTTCCTCACGCATCGAGAAGTCGGGGGCGTACGGCTCAAAAGTCAGGGCCTGATAAACCCAAAAAAAGAAAGTAGAAAAGAAAGAATACGGCGTGTGCTGTCATGCCCATAAACCCAACAACCAGCCATAAAAATTTTGTAAATTTATTGAGGGGACAGGGACAAATAAGTACAATTATCATACATATGTAAATTCCTAGGATAATAAAAAAGTCGGCACGGGATTATTTCCCCAAAAGCAAGGGACTCTACAAGTTTATATTAGTTTAATATTTTATTAGCACCCCATACCCTCCGGGGGGGTAGTCAAAAAATTACGAGGAAAGGGTCCAGGGGGCCTAAAGTTTTGATAGTGACAAGTTTCAGAGGGAAAGAATCACAATTTTCAAAGGTAATGAAAATCCAGGTGGTTTTAGTCACAAACATGACAAGTTACAAAGGATTTACAGATTTCGAGGTACACAATGGGTCCAGGGACCGGGTCCAAAATTTTGATGGCTGAACTAGGTACAAGGTAAGAAAATCGCAATTACAAAGGTAATGAAACGTAAAGAAGGTTATTACGTTTTACAAAGGCGCAATCTGAAAAAATTTTAGAGTAAAGAGCATTACACTTCACACCATGAAAAACTACAGTGTGGGGGAAAAGTCTCCATTGATTTCCATATAGAGAGTAACTGACTGTGTCTTTGCCATAATTTTGGTACTCATACCCTTACTCCCCTCAGGGGGAAATTCCCTTTAGTGGTGAGGGGGTCTTGACTAAAGAAAATTGGGGTCTGTGCTCCGGGTTCCCCCAGTTGACCTGAATATCTTCCCCAATCCCCCCCCATGCGCTGATAATCCCACGGGTTTAGCGCTCCCATGTTTTAAAAATTATAATAATCAACCAACTTTCTAAAGGGATTTTGTGTTTTAAATAAAAAACGCGGTTGGGGGGTTCATTTGTCCAGCCCCAGGGGCCCCCGTGGCCCCGGTGGGTGAACTTGGCTTCCCACACGAGTGCCGGGGCCGTTCCGTGAGGTAAAAACTGGCGTGTTTCTTTTACCCATTTTCTAGTTCACCCATCAATAAAAGTGTGCCTGGGGTTGTCGACTGGTGTGGGTCCATCCGGGATAAAACTAACAATTGCAAAAAATGCTCAGATAACAAGTGGGTTTCTATATCTATATATGTCATGAGTCACTAGGACTGTATACCTTTTACGTACTTGTAAAAAAAAAGATATTAAATTTAAAAATTATTAGTTTTCTCTAGTTAAGTAGTTAACTGAAAATGACAATGTAAGGAAAGAAAAAAGTACCTAATCCCTTGTCATCTGTGTCCTATATACATGTCTGCCCCTGTCTTCTGTGCCTTATACACTTCTGCCCGTCATCTATGTCCTAACATTTTTGTGCCCTTAAAATTATTGAAAAAATGTAAACATATTTGTAAAATCATTTAAAAATTGTCTTAAAACTTTACCCTCCACATGTTACCATATTCATAAACTATATTTTCAGGTTATTATATATGAATTAACTATGGCATTGCCTATGAGCGTTCCGCATGTTGGCGAGACGATAGAATCAGCTATCAAGAACCAAATAGTTCCTGATCAAGAATTTCTACTACAGGGTAAGTTATAGTTATTTATCTGATTTTTAAATCATATATTTTTCATAAGCATGTACTAGAATTCATACATAGGGTAATTTTTGGATAATTGTAAGAAGTTGCTATTTACTGTGGCCCAAAAATACCTTTTAATTTTGCATTAATAATGGCTCCAAAGGACAAAAGTAAAGAAGCTGGCAGTTCTTCAAAGCCTAAGAAAAGATGTGAAGTGCTTCCCATCTGTGAAAAAGTGATAATTCTCCACATATTGTGCATAATTTATCAATTAAACTTTGTAATATTTATGTATAGGACTTACCTATAGGGTTTACTACTATTTGCAGTTTTGGTATCTGCAGCACTTCCTTGGAACATATGCCCTGCGGATACGGGGGGTCCTACTGTATTATACACTCTGAGTACAGCCTCTTCTCACTTAGCGACGCACTCGTTTACTGATGACTTGGACTTACGATGGGCTTTCTGACCAGTATGCATACCTAAATAATGTATATTAGAGCTCATTTCCTCAGTTCTTTTTATCAGAATATACAGTACACTGCTGTGTAAACATTTAAAAAATATACCAGAAATGTTATAAATGGTGCAAAGGTGACATTAAAACAATATGGTTTGACACAAACCCACTACCATTATAGTATGCTCCTTACTTAGCAATGAATTTGTTTACCAACGTGTCTTAGGAACGGAACTCTGTCATTAAGTGAGGAGAGGCTGTACAGTATTAGTTTTGATGCTTCACAGATTTTTGTTGAAGTTTTTCATTTTCAAAATATTTCCTCATAAACCCTGTATAGTATATACATGCAACTTATGCAGCATAATTTCGGGTAGTTTTGTTGATGCTCTCTAAATCAAGACTAAAGAACTCCATGAACTTATAAAACCCAGCAAGTTTTCTGCCAGAACCACTGGAGCCTTGAAACAAGGAAAACCCCTGAAAGCCAGGGAGAAGTGTGTGTGTGTTTCACTATGTACTTTTCTGCTGTTAAATAATTTATAAATTGCATTATCTTTTTAATAAGGTTGTTTGAAAATTTATGGCATTCTTGTATTGTTTTGATAAAAACTGGTCATGAAATGTAGAATTGGATGTTCATTAGCTTTTCTATTTATTTTTGTATATACGTACGTAATTAATTTTTTATCTGGTCAGTCATTGCATGTGTAGTGTTCTTATGTATATTTTGGTAAATATTAGTTAAGAAAATTCAGATCTTTTTCTGTTTTGTTAGCAGGTAATTTCTGGTAGGTTTAAAACATTAATAGTTTTTTTTGCTTTTGTAGGCTCAGTGTTGGACACATCACTTGGTGTTGTTATCGACCGACTTCGTGGCCTGTGTGACAATGCAGACATACCTCCTGAAACATTCCATGATCATGAAGTGGTTTATCTCTTGAAGGATTTTAATGGTATGTAATTAGGTTTGAGTAACATGTACAGCCTTTTCCCACTGACACAACTCTCATGAAAGAAGTTGTGTGTGTATATGAAGTGTGTGTGTATGAAAGAAGTTGTTATTGTCATTAAATTTGATTTTGCTATCAGATGCTGTACTGGTATAAGAGTCACAATACTTTACATAGTTAAAAAAATAAGTGTGTGAAAAGAAAGTGTTGCCTGACATGTTTTTAGAAAGAGGCAAAATGAAATGGAAATCAAAACATAAGTTAGGAATATAAAACATGGTTATTAATAACTCAGTAATTTAAGCACATATTCTTGATAATTGAATTACTTCTTTTAGTAATTTGATATTCAGAGTGGGCTAATCAAGTCAGCAAATTTATTTGTAAAAATGAGGGTGCTGTATGGCCTTTACAGCAAAACTTAACTGTGTTAAATAAACTTTTGCCAGGGTGGGTGTGACTATTACTGTGTAATGAGTCATGTTCTGATGGCATTTTTTTTTTTAGCTTCATTTGAAGTCCTAGTGAGTTTAGTGCCTCTTTTTGATTATAATAATAATAATAATTCATTAGAAGTAAAGTGCACCTGTTTTCCCGAGGAACTAGGGGAGGTTTTTAGGTGGATGAATGACAACAGGCTTGTGGAGAAAGTTGGGTTTTGAGTGAGTGGAACAAATGGTTTTTTTTATGGTTGACATGCAATTTGTGCAGTTTAAAATTCAATTTAAGGGGTTTAGGAAAATGCTTTGCAAAACTTTAATCCTGGAAATGGAAACACAGTGCCTGTACTCTGAAAAATGGACGCAAATGTTCAGTTCGGGGACTTTTACTGTGATGCCAGCACAATTTTTGGGGGAAAACCCGTGATTTCGTAAATGAAATGAAGGTTTCCATTTTTGGCCACCGCCTCGTGGGAGATGGCCCGGGGTGTTAAAAAAAAAATACATCTCCCTTTTGGAAACTTTTTAAACGTTTGAATGTGGGCAAAGCCTTTTTGGGTAAGCATTTCATAAAAGGAAATATTTTGGGGGCCCCTTTTTTTTCCTTTTCCTTTTTGGTGATATTCTTATCCTTTTTTGTTTCATACTATGTACATGTTAACATTCATTACAAGTACACATTGTAAATGCAGTAGAACCTACCTTGACACTCCTATCATATGTGTGTATTCATAGTTACCAGTACAGGAGCAAAGCTAAGTTTGAGGCATCTTTCTTAATAAATATTATCATACATAAATTTGATATTTCCAGTGACTGCATTTGGTTCTGTATAACCCACTCAAGTTGAATGTTTCCTTCTGAATACAATACAAATAATAATCCAGTGATTGCAGACTGCATTATGATTGAACCCTGGAATTTGCATGCTTTTTAATTCCTGTGATTCCATTATGCATCATTTTACTGAAGGCTATTCAACAAATAGATTCAGTTACCCACACTTTTTCTTGGTGTTCATTTTTTTTTTTTTTGCTGTACACATGTCTCTTAAATTGAAAATTACAACCATAGGATCTCATTCAAAATGTGCTTGCATTTTCTTATCAGTATCAGTATTAGCAGATTAAAGCAATATTTTAAAGAAATATGGTCATTTTTTTTTTAAGTAACTCGTATATGCAAAAATTTTTATTACTCGCAGATTCAGGATTCACAGCAACTCTAGGAAACTGCTACTATAAGTGAAAATCCATATAATGAAACCATACCTCACCGTCCATTGTCAAACCTCTTTAAAACTTCTAGTTTAGTTTCTAATGTCATACTTTCTCTCTCTCTCTCCTCTTTTTTTTTTTTTTTTTTTTTTGTGGCCACAGACATCAGGGGTGCACATTGCACTCATTGCAACAGAGTTAAATCAAGGAATAAATGTTTGCAAAGCGAAAATCATAAGGAGCACCTCCTAACACCACACAGTTCAAAAACAATAACAAATATGAGGAGCTTGCTGAGTGGTTTTTTTGTACTGCATCGTTTATTGTCATGCATTTACATGATTATTGCATACTTTACGAATTTTTATTTTACTGTCTCCACTTATTAGCCCTGGCAGGGAAAATTTTTTTTTCCTATCAGTACTATGAGGAAATGATGTTGAACAAAACAGTGTCATTCAAGGACTTCCTATACTTTATTTTGGAGCCTATTTTAATCCAATTTTTTTCTCAACACGTTGGCCATCTCCCACCAAGGCAGGGTGACCCAAAAAACAAACACACCATCGTTCACACAATCACTGTCTTTGCAGAGGTGCCCAGATATGACAGTTTAGATGTCACTCCAAACAGCCAGTTGCAGGCACTGTACTTCCCACCTCCAGGACTCATGTCCAGCTAATCAGTTTCCCCGAGTCCCTTCACAAAATATTAGTCTTTGTGGAAAAATGTTCAGGACTGTAATAATTATTATTTTTTCTGCACCTTTGTATATACGTATTTGTTTTCAGTTATGTAAATTTTGTCTCATTTAAATCCCATTCTTCTTCAAAGATGCTTGTCAAGTGTACGTTTAATATTTCACATATAGTATTATTTCCAACAATTCATTAATATTTATTCTAAATAATCTATATATTTTTCCTATGTGATTTTTAATAAGGTAGGCTTGGTTTTTATAAATGCTCTTATCCTATCCCAGTTATTAATCACAGTGTGTGTGTGTGTGTGTGTGTGTGTGTGTGTGTGTGTGTGTGTGTGTGTGTGTGTGTTTTGGCTTTTTGAATTCTTAACGGGTTTGCGCGGGGGTGCCATATAAAAGTACAGAATGAAATAACTTTAATATTCTTTATCAAAAATTTCTAAGTGTGATGCAGTTGTCATAGCAAATTTGTCGGTCACAATTTCATTCAAGACTTATAATTAATGTGCTTGTCATGATATTATGATAATAATAATAATATTTTCTTTTACAGAGACTATACATTTGAACAATTTAGTTGACATTGTTGCATATTTTTTAGAGGATCTCAGGTGCCTTTCTTAGCTTATGACTACTGGTAGTTAGTAGTAGAAAAAAAAAATGGTAGTAGAAATAGGGAGAGCATTTAGGGGAAAAAGAGAAAAAAGAGGAAAAAGGATGAAGGGGGGGAAAAAGTAAAAGTAGTAGCAATAGAGGAAGGGGGGGGGGGAAAAGACAAAGGGAAGTAGAAGTGGGGTCAGCAGTTTTTTGATTTAGATGGAGAGGCCCTAGGTATTATATTTGTGGGCCCCCCCCAACCCCCTCCCCTCAATTGGGAAAAGGGGAATAGTTTTTTTAAAAAAAATTCGTGAACCCAAGGTTTAAAAGGGGTTTTTTTTAAAAAATTCTGAGTTCACAATTCCTTTTCAGGACAAAAATGCTTTTGTTAAATACTTAGAAAATTGAAAAAAGTATAAATGTTAAAATTAACACTGAAAAACACTTGCAATAGCCGAACTTTGTGAACATATTGTGGAATAAACAGGAATTTTTAGGAAAATGAAATTGTAAGTTTACTTATATATTCTTTAAAATACATTTTTTTTCAGAGATTTAAAAAAGCTTTTATCTAGCCTTCCTCTTAGCAAAATTTGTTTGTCTATGTTTGTCACAGAATGCTCAGTGCAGACAACCTCTCGAGACACTGTGGCCCTTAATTTATTTTTAATTTTTTTGGCAGTTAGTGCTTTAAGCGCAAGAAATAGCTGCAAGTTTGATCTACATTAGGAAAGGATCTGAATTTTTTTTTTTTGTAATAATTTGTGAAAGTCTGTATGAGAAAGTAAAGCTTTTCTGTAGGACTATGGCTTTGTCTCACGTAAAGGAAAGTGCGAAGTTCATCAGTAAGTTCAGGTAAAACTTCCGGGTTGTTGCCATCAAAACGCTTAAAACACTTGCTAAATTTTCTTTGTTAGATGCTGTCAGATTGGCAAAAAAGGGGAAAAACATTTTGCAACTCACTGTACACGTGTTCTTCTTAAATTGGGCTTAAAGGCATCTGGTAAGGAAAAAGGATTTTATACAAAAACTTTTTCTCTTGAAGAGATTATTTAAGGCATCAGGACTAGGTCATTCCCGTCACTTCCTTGCTGTTTTTTACTCTGTTCCATGTAACAGTTCTGTAGTTAATTTTTGGAAAAGGTGGTTTTTGCTTGTTGCTCAAGTCTCAAAATCTTCCTAATTTTGCTTTAAAATACCTAAAGTGAAGTGTACAACATGCCAAGAAAAACATTCTGTTTCTGAATGGCTTTGTGATTTTGTGAAAATGACCTACAACTTTCCCAAAAAAATGCAGCATAAACAAAATTCCAGTTTTTCCCATTTGCTGCAAAAGATTGTTAGCTTGAAGTTTGGGTATCACCTTCTTTTTAACACTGAGTACAATGATGAGGCTCATAACTGATCTATCTCACGCTTTACTGGAAGGACAAAAATCAATACAGAAATCAGTGCTATTGCAGAGTTATTGGCTTAAGACAGTACAGTAGGTTAGGTTCCAGGCTACCGCCGTAAAGCGGAAATCACCATAAAGTGGAACACCCTCTTTTTTCACTTAAATGCATATAAATCTAGATAAAGGTTTACCTAACATATAATAAGTTAGCAATAGAACTAGGCATTAAAAAACACAAAAGTAAAATGCACCACAGTGCACTTGTTACTTACGTTAAAATAGTAATATGAATGTGTGAGAGGTGAGTGGCAGTGTAAAAAAGTTTTTCAGTCAGCATAAATACTTTGTCTGATTTTTTTTGATTTTACCTAGGTTCTCTAGGCTATGCTGCTGTAATGTATTTGAAACCCCTGAAAAAAACTTCTCTACTTACTTACTATGGTCCTGGGTAGCACTTTTTTTTTCCCTTCAGCATTTCCCCTTATTGTTCAAAACTGCTATGTTTTACAGCCAAAACCAAGGTATGGGCTATCTCACCCATCAACATCCCTTTTTAGTAAGAAAGTTTTTTCAGGTTACACAAAACGTACATACTTTATCATACCTAGAGATATTGTAGAAAACCCTAGAATAACCCAAAAAAGTCAGTTACAAAGTTTAATCATTTTATTTGGCACAAAAAGTAAGAATTTTATGACTTTTTTTTTTATCCAAAAAAGTTTAGACCCCATTGTCGCGAAAATCAACTATTAACGAAATAGTAAATAGAGAGAACGAGACACACTGGAGTTCAGACAGTGTAAAAACAAATGGAGTGAAGGAACATTAATAAGGGTTGCTCAGAGACTCAGTATTTATGACAGCATGCATAAAAAAATTTCCTAGGGGACACGTCAAAATATTATACATTTGGCTGGAGGCCTAGATTTAGGCCCTAGGCTTCACCTCCAAGCCTAAAGGTAAATCTGGCACTGGGGGGGGGGTCGTTAAGGAAAAGAAAAAGAGCACTGGGAAAAACTAAGGGCCTAAAGGGGTGGACCAAATGCAGGGGGGGGGGGGAAAGCTAACAGAACACATTAGGTGAAGAGAGGAAAAAATTAAGAAAGGAAGAGAAAAAAGGTCAGGTTAAATTCATGGTGCTCGAATTTTTTCTTTCCTATTTTTTCCTTTTTTTTTTCTTTGTTTTTCTTCCTTATCCTATTGTGTTTGTTAGTCAGTTCCCCTTCCCCCTGCTTTTAGTTTTTCTCCTTGCGGGCCTTATTTTCCTGCAGTGCTCCTTTTTTTGTCTCGACGGCCCCCCCTTCTAATTTAATACTACCACTGCCACTCCCACTACTTCCTCTTCCCCTCTCATTTTCCCCATCCCTTTTTCTCCTCCCTATAAATGGCTTCCTCATTCTTTTTGTTGGGGGACTTTGTAATGGTTAGGTTAAACCGAAAGTCATTGCAAGCTTTTCCCTCTCTTGTAAAGGGTTATTTGTGTGAGTTAAAGTTTAGCTTTTCTTTTCCTTTTATGGTAGTTTTTAAAAAGTACGTTTTAAAAATTTTTACATGATGTGCATTGCAGAGAATTTTAATATTCATTTTTCACCCCAGGGGACCCTGGCCTGCAGCACAAGGGTTCATTTCGGGTAAACGTGCGTTGACCCCCCTGAGCTTCCCTTCAATTTCGATATGTTGGATACCCTGAAACTGGGACAGCATTGTCATTGGCCCAAAATTTTTAAAAGTTATTTTTTTTTTTTCTAGATTTTACATCCCTTAATTTTATATTCCAATTTTTATGGAATGGAAAAAATTGCCATTCAGTTGTCAAATGCTTATTGTCGACTAAATCGGTTTTAAATGAGGGTTCGGAAAAAAAAATGTCCGGGTTTTTCATACGTTCTCTTGGTTGTCGACGGGGCAATTTTCTGTGTATGGAGCAGGCCAAGCGGCTCAGGTCAAGTGCTCATGGAATGCACCTGGACAATGGGGTGGAAACTGGAAAAAAGAGTCAGTATGCCCTAGCTTGTTGGCCCTGTTGTATGAATATGAGTCAGTTAGCCCCTACTTTTTTGGGCCCCTGCTTTTATGAATATGAGTCAGTATAGCCATAGCTTGTATGGATTTTTGAGTCAGTATAGCCACTACTTGTTGGTATGAGTCATATGCCACTGCTTGATGGATATGATCGTATAGCCCCTAGTTGTATGGAACGAGTCAAAAAGCCACAGCTTGAGGATTGAGTCAGTAAGCCACTAACTTGTATGGGGTATGAGTCAGTATAGCCACTAGCTTGTATGGAATGACAGTATGCCACTGCTTGTTGGATATGAGTCAGTATAGCCCCATTTTATGGTATGGTCAGTATAGCCCCTAGTTGTTGGATTGAGTCAGTATACCACTTCTTTTATGGGTATGATCATATAGCCATGCTTGTTTGGATAGAGTCAGTATAGCCACTAGCTTGTTGGGAAAGAGTCAGTATAGCCCTGCTTGTATGGATTGAGTCAGTTTGCCCCTAGCTTTTTTGGATATGGTCAGTATAGCCACTAGCTTTTATGGATAGAGTCAGTAAGCCCCAGCTTGTATGGGTAGAGTCAGTAAGCCACTACCTTGTATGGATATGAGTCAGTATAGCCACTAGCTTGTATGGATATGAGTCAGTATAGCCACTAGCTTGTTTGGATATGAGTCAGTATAGCCACTAGCTTGTTTGGATATGAGTCAGTATAGCCACTAGCTTGTATGGATAAGAGTCAGTTAGCCCCTAGTTATGGATATGATCAGTTAGCCACTTCTTGTATGGGTTTAGTCAGTATGCCACTAGCTTGTATGGATATGAGTCAGTATAGCCACTAGCTTGTATGGATATGAGTCAGTATAGCCACTAGCTTGTATGGATATGAGTCAGTATAGCCACTAGCTTGTATGGATTGAGTCGTTAGCCACTACTTGTTGGTATGAGTCAGTATAGCCATGTTGTATGGATTTTGAGTCATATGCCCCAGCTTTTATGGTATGGTCAGTTAGCCACTAGCTTGTTGGATTGAGAGTAAGCCACTAGTTGTATGGTATGGTCGTATAGGGCCCCTGTTGTATGGATATGAGTCAGTATAGCCACTAGCTTGTATGGATATGAGTCAGTATAGCCACTAGCTTGTATGGATATGAGTCAGTATAGCCACTAGCTTGTATGGATATGAGTCAGTATAGCCACTAGCTTGTATGGAAATGATCATTACCACTAGCTTGATGGAATGAGTCAGTATAGCCACTTTGTATGGATTTAGTCAGTATAGCCATAGCTTGTATGGATATGAGTCGTATAGCCCTAGTTGTATGGATAGAGTCGTTTTAGCCACTAGCTTGTAGGATATAGTCAGTTAGCCACTAGCTTTTATGGTTTTGATCATTTGCCACTGCTTTATGGATAGAGTCGTTAGCCCCCTAGCTTATGGATATGAGTCGTATTCCACAGCTTTTATGGATTGAGTCAGTTTTAGCCCTAGCTTGTATGGACATGAGCAGTTTAGCCCCTAGCTTTATGGACAGAGTCAGTTAGCATAGCTTGTTGGGTATGAGTCGTTAGCCACTAGCTTGTATGGAATGGTCAGTATAGCCCTACTTTATGGTTGAGATATACCCCAGTGTATATTGAGTCGTATAATTTTGTATGGATATGATCAAACCCTACGTTAAAAATACCCTATAGCCACCCTTTAAAGGTATGACTAACCACAGCTTGTATTTATCAGTATAGCCACTAGCGATGGATATGAGTCATATGCCCTAGCTTGTATGGATATGATCAGTATAGCCACTAGTTGTTGGATATGATCAGTATAGCCATAGCTTGTAGAATTGATCAGTTAGCCCTAGCTTTTTTGGAAAAGAGTCAGTATAGCCACTAGCTTGTATGGATATGAGTCGTATAGCCCCTAGCTTGTATGGGAAAGAGTCGTATAAACAATAGCTGATATTTTTCAGTATGCCACTTTGCTTTATATAAAGCATTTTAAAACTACTTTATGGATTATCATAAGACTGCTTGATGGATTATATATACCCTAACTTTATATTTGGGGTCGATACCACAGCTTGTGGAATGATCATAACCATAATTGTATGGATTTATTCAGTTTTTCCCTACTGTATGGAAAATAGTCAGTTGCCCCTAGCTTGTTATATATAATAAAACCACTAGCGTAGGTTTGGGGGGGTATAAGACATTTATGGGGGAAGAGGGAGTTAGCCACTGCGTAAAAGGATATGATCATTACCACTAGTGTAAAATATGATAATATAGCCATAGCTTTATGATATGAGTCAGTATACCACAGTTGTATATATGATCGATAGCCACAGCTTTTTAGGTGGTCTTATCCCTTTGCTTTTTTGGAATTATGATCAATTTATACCACTAGCTTTATAATGATCTATACCACAGCTTGTTTGGATTGATCATAAAAGCCACTTCTTGTTGGATAATCATATAGACTAGCTTTTGGATATAGTCGTATACCACAGTTTATGGTATGGCTATTGTCTTTTGGATTGATCATTACCAAGCTTTTTATGGATATGAGTCCCTATACCAATAGTTGTTAAAATTTATCATTTACCACAGCTTGTTGGGTTTTTTATAGACTACTTTATATAGAGTCGTTGCCCTCTTTATGGGGATGAGAAAGTAAGCCATACTTTTAGGTAATCATATAGCCCTTTGTATATTGGTCCTAACCATATTTATGTGATAGTTGACTTTTTATGGGTATGAGTCATTAAAGCCACTAGCTTTGTTGGTTACATATACCCAGTTGTAGGAATTAGTAGTATAGCCCCCCGCTTGTATGGTATGGGTCTTAGCCACTACTGTATGGAATGAGTCGTATAGCCCTAGCTTGTATGGACATGATCAGTTTAGCCATAGCTTGTATGGGAAAGAGTCATTAAAGCCACTAGCTTGTATGGAAAATTGAGTAGTAACCACTAGCTTGTATGGAATGAGTCGTTAGCCACTAGCTTGTATGGAAAGAGTCAGTTACCATAGTTGTATGGAATAGTCAGTATAAACCACAGCTGTATGGAATGAGTCAGTATAGCCACTAGTTGTATGGTTTAAAACACTCTTGAGTTTATTTGCACTTGTGAATTTTTTTTGTTATTTTGCGTTTTGGTGCAATTTTTTTTATTGGGAGATAAGCCACTAGCTTGAAACAAACCCCTGGCTGTTTTTATGGAAAAGAAACAGTTGGGGCCCAAAAAATGTTAATAGTGAAAAAAGACAAAGAAGAGAAAAAATTTAGTTTCCTTGACAGTAAAAGCTTAAAATTTTATTTATGACAGTATTTCGGAAATTTTCTTTAGATCTTTTTTTCAGTTTCCCGTGTAATTTTTTTAATATTGTTTTATGAGTAGTAGATAGTCTTATTAATATATATTTTAATTTTTATTTGGAGGGTCTGGAATGATTAATTCGTTACATTATTTTTATGGAAAAAAAGTTTGGGTTGCCAATTTTGGTATGAATCAATCCAAATGAAGGTAAATTTGAAAACCAAGGTTTTAAGTATTTTAATAAACTTTTATTTTAAAAGAAGTTTTGCCCCCTAGTTTTTTTAAATCGTATAGCAAAAAAACATGACATGAACCAGTACCAAAAAAGGGGAGGTAGAGTAGGGTAACAATGGAAGGAGAAACTTTGGGGTTTGGTTTGATCATCACAATGTAGGAGAATTTTTCTGCTTGTTGCAGTTAAGCCCCCCTTTTGTTTTTTCGTTAATTAGAGTTTAGAACATTGTTCCAATATGATCCTGTAGCAAATTTTTATTCAAAAGCCCGTTTTAGGAAGGTTTTGTATCCACCCCCCCAAAGGAAATTTCAGTTTTTTCCCCTATTGTATGGGGTTGGTTGGGGTCTGGGAATTTGAATATTTTGAAATTTTTAATGTTTGTCTTTCTTAAAGGGGGGTATTTGGGAAAAATTTTTTTGGAGAAAAAACTGGCCACAAATTAAGTAAAGAGAAAAAAGGGAATATTTATGCCAGAAGGAGGTTTTTTATTTTCCCGGTCAAGAAATTTGAAAATACAGATTGTATGGGTATGAAGGAGAAAACCCAGTGACAGCTCCATTTAATGTGTCATGGTAGGAAAAGAAATGTATAAGATCTTCCATATTCATAGGTTTTCTGTAGTCTTCAAAGTTTGGGGTGTGTTTGATTTTAAAGATTTTAACATCTAGGATGTATGAACCTTTTAAGTTTAGCTATTCATTTGATTGTTATTATTATTAACATCTAGGAAAGAGAGAAAGTTGGCCTGTCCTATCTCCATATTCGAGATTTGAGAGTTTCACAGGAACCTTTAATCTTGAGCTGGAAAGTTCCATTTCAAGCTCTTTGGCAATAAGGACCATTCCTACCTTCATTTTTGTATATACAGTGGTACCTTGAGTTATTAACTTAATTCGTTCCAGGAGGCTGTTCGAGTGCCGATACCAAACGAATTTGTTCCCATAAGGAATAATGTAAATTAGATTAGTCCATTTCAGACCCCCCAAAAATACACTTACAAAAGCACTTACAAAAATACACTTACATAATTGTTCAAGTTGGGAGCTGTTCGAGACTCGAGGTACCACCGTACTTCCATGTTGCATTTGCCAAATATTGATTTTGTAAAGCCCCTGTGAAAGTGAGAATAAAATAAGTTCATATCTGAAGAAGATACATTAGTAAGTTAACAGTGTATATCTTTCTTTTCTTTCTTTCATTGTTGGGTTTATCAGTGTATATGTATTTCTAACAAGAAAAATATACATAGCAATTCATGCTGTCTTAAGCTAGTACTGATATTAACAATATAAAAATAAATCTATTGGGCACTGTATATAAATGTAATAGTACACATTAAAATATAAAATTACATAGTATTTGATACAGATTTTAGTGAAAATTTAGCAATTACTGAAAGATAAATTAAAATTTAAAGTAAAATTGAAACTTTATTACAAGAGGATTTAAAAGGAAATAAGGAAGTAATGATGTATATATAGTTGAAGATACAATTACATTTAAAATTAACCCTTTGAGGGTCGACAGGCCCTCTCCGAGACTCATTCTCAGGATCGGCTAAATTTAAAAAAAAAAATAAATAAATTTCTTAGGAAAAGATAGAGAATCTTTTCCCAATCATAATGACACCAAAATTATGAAATTTGATGGAAAACTTATGGAATTATGCTCTCGCGTAGTTAGTGGTCTTGGCGATGTTTACGCATCGGCAATTTTGCCCACTTTGAGCCCCATTTTCGGCCAATTCCACTGTACTAGTCGACAAAAAACATGAATATTTCGCTAGAACTCCATTTTTTCTATCGAATGAGTGCAAGAAACCACCCATTTACCAATTTCAACTATCTAGTACAGTGGTCAGAATTTAGCAATTTTGCCAATTTCACACAAATTTCAAATGATGCCAATTTCCGAATAGGGTCCAGAATAAACAAGAAAGACATTCCTGGCACTAAAATGACATTTCCTCTGTTCATTAGTCACGTCTCAAGGCCCCTCTTACATTCTTTTGCTTTCCACTTTGAATTTTTATTCTCACAAAAAATAGAAGATTTACTGTTATGCAGACTACTGCATTAGTGTAAAAAATGGTATAAATAATATTGGCGCACTTGCAAAAGAATATTAGACTCGCCAGTTGACGTGTATTGGACGCCTGGCATGATTTGTTTACCTTTGAACTTTGGTAAAAATCGAACATTTCTGCTACTTTGAGCTCAATTTCAAGGTACTTTTCATTGTAAAACCAGTCAAAATCATCTCATTTTCTGTAATATGTCTTCCATTCTATAAAAATGAGACCAAGAAAACTAGAATACAACAATAAATACCATACGAAAATACAGTGCAAAGTCGCTGTTTTATTCCAAAAAAACGGTTAGAGTTTTTTTTTCTCATTATGCACTGTGTGCTGCAGGATTTTTTTTATACTGTGCACACTGACCACATAGACCCATTCTTTCATATGTAGGCCTACCAGCTTTCTCCTACTAGATTTGAGGGCACTAGAATTTAGGCATACAAGTACGTCAAAAACCTTGGGTCGTAAGCCGTACTAGTACGGCTGAAACCCTCAAAGGGTTAAAGGAATGTGGCATGATTTATAACTTGGATGTAAAAATTTTAATTGCATTTCAGGAAAAGACATTAAGCCTAATTTTTTTTTAGTTATGTTTGAATTCATTAATTTATTTTGTAATTCATCTGGTAAGTTATTCTCAGGCAAACCCGAGGAATATCAGAGAGGTCCAGTATTTGTTACAAGTGTGATGCCTGTGTGTTTTGTTGCAGTTTTCCAGGAAATGTCTTTGGTCAGCATCAGCATCACTGTAGTGTTTTAAAGATGTGGAGTGAACAGTGCTTAGTATGTATGGCATTTATGTTTCATAGGATTCGAGATTTGAATAAGAGCATAGTGTGTTGTGTAACACTTGTTGGTGATAATTTTGATAGGTTCCTTTTGTTATGTGATAATTGGTTTGTGGTGGATAGCTGAGGTAGAACCTCAAGCACAAATTCTGTGAGTAAGGTTCACCGAAACCCTCATAGTTAAAAGAGAAGCTTCTAAGTGCAGATTTGTGGTGAATTGTTCCAGCCATGGTATTGTGACTTTTATTCTTCTTCATAGGTAAGGTATGGGTAAATGAGAGAGTAGTAGTGTGTTAGTAGTATAGATGGAGGAACATAGCAAATTTTGAAGAGTACACATATACCTACAGTGTTTTAAATTTTATTAAAGTGAGCAGGAGATGAACATTAAATTTTAATTTACAGTATTATGTACAATCATAATAAGGGAGAAAAAGTTAGCATATGAGAAGTTTTTACAAAGTAGAAGTGATGCAAGGAGGGAAGAGTATATGGAGAAAAAGAGAGAGGTTAAGAGAGTGGTGAAGCAATGTAAAAAGAGAGCAAATGAGAGAGTGGGTGAGATGTTATCAACAAATTTTGTTGAAAATAAGAAAAAGTTTTGGAGTGAGATTAACAAGTTAAGAAAGCCTAGAGAACAAATGGATTTGTCAGTTAAAAATAGGAGAGGAGAGTTATTAAATGGAGAGTTAGAGGTATTGGGAAGATGGAGGGAATATTTGAGGAATTGTTAAATGTTGATGAAGATAGGGAAGCTGTGATTTTGTGTATAGGGCAAGGAGGAATAACATCTTGTAGGAGTGAGGAAGAGCCAGTTGTGAGTGTGGGAGAAGTTCATGAGGCAGTAGGTAAAATGAAAGGGGGTAAGGCAGCCGGGATTGATGGGATAAAGATAGAAATGTTAAAAGCAGGTGGGGATATAGTTTTGGAGTGGTTGGTGCAATTATTTAATAAATGTATAGAAGAGGGTAAGGTACCTAGGGATTGGCAGAGAGCATGCATAGTTCCTTTGTATAAAGGCAAAGGGATAAAAGAGAGTGCAAAAATTATAGGGGGATAAGTCTGTTGAGTATACCTGGTAAAGTGTATGGTAGAGTTATAATTGAAAGAATTAAGAGTAAGACGGAGAATAGGATAGCAGATGAACAAGGAGGCTTTAGGAAAGGTAGGGGTGTGTGGACCAGGTGTTTACAGTGAAACATATAAGTGAACAGTATTTAGATAAGGCTAAAGAGGTCTTTGTGGCATTTATGGATTTGGAAAAGGCGTATGACAGGGTGGATAGGGGGCAATGTGGCAGATGTTGCAAGTGTATGGTGTAGGAGGTAGGTTACTGAAAGCAGTGAAGAATTTTTACGAGGATAGTGAGGCTCAAGTTAGAGTATGTAGGAAAGAGGGAAATTTTTTCCCAGTAAAAGTAGGCCTTAGACAAGGATGTGTGATGTCACCGTGGTTGTTTAATATATTTATAGATGGGGTTGTAAGAGAAGTAAATGCGAGGGTCTTGGCAAGAGGCGTGGAGTTAAAAGATAAAGAATCACACACAAAGTGAGAGTTGTCACAGCTGCTCTTTGCTGATGACACTGTGCTCTTGGGAGATTCTGAAGAGAAGTTGCAGAGATTGGTGGATGAATTTGGTAGGGTGTGCAAAGAAGAAAATTAAAGGTGAATACAGGAAAGAGTAAGGTTATGAGGATAACAAAAAGATTAGGTGATGAAAGATTGGATATCAGATTGGAGGGAGAGAGTATGGAGGAGGTGAACGTATTCAGATATTTGAGAGTGGACGTGTCAGCGGATGGGTCTATGAAAGATGAGGTGAATCATAGAATTGATGAGGGAAAAAGAGTGAGTGGTGCACTTAGGAGTCTGTGGAGACAAAGAACTTTGTCCTTGGAGGCAAAGAGGGGAATGTATGAGAGTATAGTTTTACCAACGCTCTTATATGGGTGTGAAGCGTGGGTGATGAATGTTGCAGCGAGGAGAAGGCTGGAGGCAGTGGAGATGTCATGTCTGAGGGCAATGTGTGGTGTGCAGAGAATTCGTAGTTTGGAAGTTAGGAGGAGGTGCGGGATTACCAAAACTGTTGTCCAGAGGGCTGAGGAAGGGTTGTTGAGGTGGTTCGGACATGTAGAGAGAATGGAGCGAAACAGAATGACTTCAAGAGTGTATCAGTCTGTAGTGGAAGGAAGGCGGGGTAGGGGTCGGCTTAGGAAAGGTTGGAGGGAGGGGGTAAAGGAGGTTTTGTGTGCGAGGGACTTGGACTTCCAGCAGGCATGCGTGAGCGTGTTTGATAGGAGTGAATGGAGACAAATAGTTTTTAATACTTGACGTGCTGTTGGAGTGTGAGCAAAGTAACATTTATGAAGGATTCAGGGAAACCGGCAGGCCGGACTTGAGTCCTGGAGATGGGAAGTACAGTGCCTGCACTCTGAAGGAGGGGTGTTAATGTTGCAGTTAAAAACTGTAGTGTAAAGCACCCTTCTGGCAAGACAGTGATGGAGTGAATGATGGTGAAAGTTTTTCTTTTTCGGGCCACCCTGCCTTGGTGGGAATCGACCAGTGTGATAATAATATAAATAAATGTACAATCAGACCTAAGAACTACCTTCATCCTTTTTCTCTGTTTCAGATTCATTAATTTTGATGTCTATTTATAGATAGGATAGTTGTCTTTAAGGTAAATGTTTTTCGTCCTAATACCACAAAGTTACATATTGATTTCTTATTTCTTATTGACTTTGTTTAAAGGTAATTATCCAGCACTGCTACGTAATTGCCTGGATGTTCCTGTCAGTAGTAATGTGTGTGAATTTCTTCAAGAACTTGGAGCAAAGGTAAGAGTATGATTCTTAGAACTTTAAAACCTAATCTTTTCTAGTTATTGGTAAAAATTGTGATGAGTTGAAATTAATGCTCTACTTAGAACTTTAAAAGGTAACTTATTTGTTTATGGTGTTGAGAAATATTGTGACATATTGAAACCTTTCTTGGTGACACAAACTTTCTCTTTTCGAACACTGACTCTTGTGCTATTCATGACAGAAAACAGTGTGAACTTAATAAAGTTAAGAATTAAATGATGACAAACTCTATTTTTTATTTAACACTGGGTAATCCATAAGAAAGAAAATACCTTCATCATCATTCATTCAAGAACTGTCTTGCCAGAAGTGCACAGACATCACAATTCAAACAATCCTTCAAACTGCAACATCCCCAGTTCTCCTTCAGAGTGTAGGCATTAAACTTCTACCCTCCAGGATTCAAGTCTGGATAACTGGTTTCCCTGAATCCTCTTGTAAAGACCTATTGTATTTTTTACTACTGCATCTAGAATAAATCCATTCCAGGTAGACTGTTGGATAAATTAATAACCAAATATAAAGTATAAAGTAAGCCAAATATAAAGTAAATTTCTAGGCCTACAATTACTGTAGTTAATAAATTTCATTTCAGTAGGGTGCTCTTATCCAAAAATAAACTATAAAAACAGTAGGTATACTTTTAAGATGTATGTCTTGTTTCTTACTCCACATTGTTTACCAAATAAAACTATGAACTTAAATATTCATAACTGTGGCCACATTGGCATTTTTCTACTTAATACATTGCTAATGATTTTGCTTAAATATAAAATTTTATTCCACTCAGAATGTTAGTTATTTTTTAGTTTCAGTATTATTTTTGCACATATTTCTTGTTTTCCAAATAATTTCATGTTTATTCTCTGTACATTAAGAATATAAAATGTAAACAGAGCTCTCACAACCTAAGCCTTAGTATTTTCAAGGGAAAATATTCCCCTTGTTTTTTTTTAACATGATGGCCCTTCCCCACTGAGGTAGGGTAACCCGAAAAAGAATACTTTCACCATCATTCACATTATCACTGACTTGCCAGAATTATGCAGATACCACAGTTTAGATGTCACTCTAACCAGCAAATATCCCAAACTCCTCCTTTAAAGTGCAGGCACTACTTCCCACCTCCAGGACTCCGGTCCAGCTAATCGGTTTCCCTGAATTCCTTCACAAAAATACACATTACCATTCTCATGCTCCAACAGCTCGTAAAGTCCCCAAAAACCATTCGTCTCCACTCCTATCTAACATGCTCACACATACTTGCTATATATCCAAGCCCCTTGCAGACATAGCCTCCTTTATCCCCTCTCTCCCTCCATTCTTTCCTAGGATGACCCCTACACCACCTTCCCTCCACTATAGATTTATACACCCTCCAAGTCATCCTATTTTGCTCCGTCCTCTCTAAATGACCAAACCACCTCAACAACCCCTACTCAGCCTCTGAATAATATTTTTAGTAACTCCGCACCTCCTCCTAATTTTGAAACTATGAATTCTCTGCATGATATTTATGCCAAACATTGCCCTCCATGATTTACGTCATCTTTCATAAACCCATCTGCCAACATGTCGACTCCCAAATATCTGAACACATTCACTTCTTCCATACTCTCTCCCTCTAATCTGATATCCAATTTTTCCTTACCTAACTCATTTGATACCCTCATCATCTGTTGGCTATTGTTATTCCATATTAACTTATTGTTAAACTATTTAAAACAGATATGTTTTATCTCCTTCCAGCTTGATCATGAGTTTATGGCAAAAGGATATATCATGAAGAAAGGAAGAATAAAAGTAACTGTATTTAAGATGTATAAGGTAAGCTATGTAAGATACTTCATTACTGTATTAGATGATGCACTTCTGAAAATACACAGTGAGAGTGACAGTGAATGTGGTTGGAAGTGGCCTGTGTTGAAAAAGGATGCATTTATTAGCAAAAGCTTTAGAGATTCAAGGAAATAAGGAAACTTTTAATAATGAGATAAAATTTTTTTGCATAAGCAGAAACAGACACTTTCTTAAAATAACCTCAGTATCTGTGTACAACTAAATAATATAGAATGTAAGCAGATTACATGTGAAAAAAGTTTATTAGTCATAACTAATAGAAATCCTAAGACAAAGAAATACTGTTCGTATGAAAACTCAGGTTTATATTATGAAGTATAAGTAAGAGAAGTCTGAAGGTTTTATAATTTTGCTTATGATTGTTGAGATCTCTTTGATTATGTCAAGCAGTTCTGGACTTGTTACAGGAAGGAAATTAAATGTCCTGGAAAACATATAAACAATGATAATAGTCAGTTGTCAGTATTAGTAACCTTTCCAATGAAGATAAGTTAAGAGCACTGACCTTATATTCCCCTGAGAGTGGCTATTTAAAGTGCACCAATGAATGGAATGCATTAATGAAGGAAATATGAATTAGATGTTGAGAATATCTAACCAAGACAGAATATTCAATAATGGATTAAAATCAAATTAATTTGGGTTTTAAGAGGATATAGGAATGCCTTAGTTTGGAAGTACTTTACAGTCAGAGATTGGTGGAACAAATTGCCGAGAAGTACATGAGTGAAAGTAGTTAGGCACAAACAGTATTTTCGTTGGAGAGGTCAGTAGATCTATTAAAGTGATCCTTGTGTTCTTAACACCTCTGTAGGATCATTAATCACTTGGAAATGTACTAAGACACTACCAACTTGTGGTCAAATTTTTGCATTAGTTTCTTTTAAGGCATTTGTAATTAATGTATTTTTTTATTCTGATGTTTTTAATTTAGGCTGTTTTATATATTTACTGTAAAAGCATTGTTGTATGCTGCAGTTAAGACACATCTCTTTCAATTCCCAAGGTTTCTTCATGTTAAACATATTCTTTGCATTAACAGTAATTGACTTAAATATTTCCTTACAGGTTGGTGCTGGAATGTCAAAAGACAACCTGGAACCACTGACAATGTCACACATGGTGGAACTAAGTGTATTGACCACCAAGACAGACATGTCAGTTGCTGATGATCTGAGAGCCCTGGCTGACCAGCTCAAACCACTTGTACAATTAGAGAGAATGGACTATCGGAGATTGGGGCCACCATGATAGAATCTGTGATGTTAAAAGTTTCTACTATTGGAGAGAGATTTGCTTTGTGTATTGGTATAAATTGTGTCACAGTTCACACCATACCAGTTATGTTGTCTTAAAGCTATTGTTATTACTAAGTATTAAATCCTAAAGCTATTGTGAAGTGGAAGGTATGGATATAGGATGAAGAAGTTTATGCTGCATAGTAAAAATATGGATTGCGTATTTCGATAATAAAATAAATTGTACTTAAGTGTAAGACTGGTTAGCTTGAATATCTGATATTTTACATCACTTGTGTAATTCATAAAAGGATATGTCACTTACTTTGAACTAATATAATAAGAATATATATATTTTTACTTTCTTCCTCCAAATTCTCTGCGCAATGAGTTGAGAATGCCTTTTCTGACTAGCATTATTCAACACTGCTGTATAGTATGTACAGGAAAGTTTGGATTGTGTAAGTGCCAATGTGCCAGTTTTATTAACCAAATTTAGATTTTGGTTTCTCCATAAGCCACTGGGCCAGCTGGCTATACTGATATATGTATATTTTGTTACATTACAGCTATTGTATGTGCATACATATCAGTAGAGGTATACTCTGTATGCGGTGTACCTCTGACTAGGTGGGAGGCATACTGCCTGCACTATCAACAAGAGATGAGATATTGCAGTTCAGAGGGTCATTTTCATTTCTGGCAAGACAGAATGAATGGTGATGAATGTGTTAACTTGTTTTATAAGTTATTCTATATTGGTGGGTTGTGCTGTATGACCTTTGTAGGTTTAGCACTTCTTTTTAATAATAATAATAATAATAATAATAATAATAATAATAATAATAATAATAATAATAATAATAATGTGTAAAGGTAGAAAGTTTTAAGTGAACATAGAAAAGAGTAAGGTGATGAGGGTATCAAATGATTTAAATAAAGGAAAATTAGATATCAGATTGGAGAGTAGTAGTATGGAAGAAGTGAATGTTTTCAGATATTTGGGAGTTGACGTGTCAGCGGATGGATTTATGAAGGATGACGTTAACCATAGAATTGATGAAGGAAAAAAGGCGAGTGGTGCACTGAGGTATATGTGGAGACAAAAAGCTTTATCAGTGGAGGCAAAGAAGGGAATGTATGAAAGTACAGTGGTACAGTACCAAAACTCTTATATGGGTGTAAAGCTTGGGTTGTAAATGCTGCAGCTAGGAGGCGGTTGGAGGCGGTGGAGATGTCCTGTCTAAGGGTAATGTGTGGTGTAAATACAGTGGACCCCCGCATAACGATGGCATCACATAGCGATTTTTCCGCATAACGATTACTTTTATCGCAAAATTTTTGCCGCGCATACCGATTAAAAACCCGCTTACCGATTTTCGTCCGAGACGCGTCCAATGTGCCCTCACATGTGCCGGCCGTCCCATTGTTTACCAGCCAGCCTCCGCGGTAACATCCAAGCATACACTCGGAATATTTCGTATTATTACAGTGTTTTCGGTGCTGTTTCTGGAAAATAAGTGACCATGGGCCCCAAGAAAGCTTCTAGTGCCAACCCTGTGGTAAAAAGGGTGAGAATTAGTATGGAAATTAAGAAAGATTTTGAAGGGTTTGGGGCTAACCCTGAGAAGCCTATGCCAGTTGTGGAATCCATTGTGCCTACTTCAAAGATTAAGGAAATGTGTGCACAGTGGGTTGAACTGCAAACCTTTATAGATGAAAATCACCCTGACACAGCTGTTGCAAGCCGTGCTGGTGACTATTTCAATGACAATGTTATGGCCCATTTTAGGAAAGTCTTGAAGGAACGGGAGGTACAGAGCTCTATGGACAGATTTGTTGTGCGACAGAGGTCCAGTGACTCTCAAGCTGGTCCTAGTGGCATTAAAAGAAGAAGGGAAGTAACCCCAGAAAAGGACTTGCTACCTCAAGTCCTAATGGAAGGGGATTCCCCTTCTAAACAGTAAGAAGATAATGCTCTCCCCTCCTCCCATCCCATCAATCATCACCAGATCTTCAATAAAAGTAAGTGTCATGTAATTGTGCATGCCTTTTTCAGTTTGTGTGTATTAAAATTAACATTTCATGTGGTAAAAAAAAATTTTTTTCATACTTTTGGGCGTCTTGCACGGATTAATTTTATTTCCATTATTTCTTATGGGGAAAATTCATTCGCATAACGATTATTTCGCATAACGATGAGCCCTCTTGCACGGATTAAAATCGTTAACCGGGGGTCCACTGTATTATGCAGAGAATTCGGAGTGTGGAAATTAGGAGAAGGTGTGGAGTTAATAAAAGTATTAGAGGGCTAAGAGGGGTTGTTGAGATGGTTTGGTCATTTAGAGAGAATGGATCAAAGTAGAATGACATGGAGAGTGTATAAATCTGTAGGGGAAGGAAGGAGGGGTAGGGATCGTCCTCGAAAAGGTTGGAAGGAGGGGATAAAGGAGGTTTTGTGGGCGAGGGGCTTAGACTTCCAGCAAGCATGCGTGAGCGTGTTAGGAGTGAATGGAGACAAATGGTATTTGGAACCTGACGAGCTGTTGGAGTGTGAGCAGGGTAATATTTAGTGAAGGAATTCAGGGAAACTGGTTAGTTTTATATAACCGGACTTGAGTACTGGAAATGGGAAGTACAGTGGACCCCCGGTTAACGATATTTTTTCACTCCAGAAGTATGTTCAGGTGCCAGTACTGACCGAATTTGTTCCCATAAGAAATATTGTGAAGTAGATTAGTCCATTTCAGACCCCCAAACATACACGTACAAACGCACTTACATAAATACACTTACATAATTGGTCACATTCGGAGGTAATCGTTATGCGGGGGTCCACTGTACAATGCCTGCACTTTAAAGGAGGGGTTTTACGATATTGACAGTTTGGAGGGATGTGTTGTGTATCTTTATATGTATATGCTTCTAAACTGTTGTGTTCTGGGCACCTCTGCAAAAACAGTGATTACGTATGTATGAGTTAAGTGACAGTGTTGAATGATGATGAAAGTATTTTCTTTTTGGGGATTTTCTTTCTTTTTGGGTCACCCTGCCTCGATGGGAGACGGCTGACTTGTTGAAAAAAAAAATAATAATACATCGGTGGGAGACAGCCTGTATTTTGAATAAAAAACTAATGATTAGAGCTGAAGAACTCGCACATGATTGGCGCTTTATGTGAATATTTTACTACTAATAGATGTACTAGTACTAGTACTACTGCTACTATTAATAATAATAACAGGCAATACAAAACATTCTGGGATCAGGCTTCTGGGGCATTGACCTCCCGAAACAGTTCAGTAGAACTAATAAATTTGAAGCATTCAATGCACTGAATAACAACACAAGCACCTGCAGTAATTAACTCCTGCAGTGATAAACACCTGCAGTCATCAGCACATACAGTGATTACCACCTACAATGTTCAACATTTGCATTGATCAACAATTGCATCAATGAATACCTGCAATCAGCAATCAATACAGCAATCAACACCTGTAACAACAAACAACTGTGGGGATCAATGTCTGTAACAACAAATAATGAACAACAAAAGCCTACAACAATAAACACCTAAAATAACAAACACCTGCAATATAAAATCTATAAAAAAACACCTGCAACACATCTGCATCCAAAACATTTGCAATAACAATTACATGCAACAACAAACTTCTGTAGTAAAGGCTGTAATAACAATCATGCAGCAACAAACACATGCATTAAGATACCTGCATAAAATTGCTTTCAACAAATACCTGCTTTAAAAATATTTGCAATAACAATTACCTGACTCAACAAACACCTGCAAGAACAAACACCTGTAACAATAAATGCCAGCAACAACAGTCATGCTCCCTCAACATTAGTATCATGGGGAGCGCTAAACCCGTAGGATTATACAGCGCATGTGGGGGGGAGGGATGGAAGGTATTCAGGCTCAATTCAGGGACCCCTCAAGGAAGGTTCCTTGATGTTGGTGAGGGGCTCTTGATTTAGGGAATTGGATCTGTGCTCCAGTTCCCCGAATTAAGCCTGAATGGCTTCCACATCCCCCCCAGGCACTATAATCCTCCGGGTTTAGCGCTTCCCCCTTAATTATAATAATAATAATCAATTCAGGGAACCAGAGCACAGATCCAAATCCCTAGATCAAGAGCCCCTCACCAGCGTCAAGGAATCTCCCTTGAGGGGCCCCCCTCAACAGCAAACGCTTGCAACATCTAATACCTGCTTCCGTCAACACCTGCAGAAACATATACGTATTTGCAGTGACAGCTACCTGCAGCAGCAAACACACTCCAGGACAAACACCTGACTGGTGATCTCCCCATCACAGCGGGTTGGACCAGACAACATCCAGCCTCCAGCGCTTCCAGGAGCTGCTCTTAAATTGTCATTCCAGCCGTCATTATAGTCAGTGTTGTCGCTTGGAATGACTCAACCATGACTAGAGGAAAGGCTGGAGGGTGAGGAAATGTCTCTGGAATGGCGTGGGCGCCTCAGGAATGGCGAAGATTTTTGGAATGTTAGAATGGGGCAGACACTGGTGGTCGAATGTCTAGAATGATGAGGTAGAGGTTAAGATATTAAGACTTCGATATTGTAAGAGTCATTGAAGAAAATTTGTTGAATACAATGTGAACTTTTATAATATTTAAGGAACTCCTTGAATGACAAAAAAAAAATCCTTAAACAATTAGGAGATAATGACAGGAGGGGTCTCTGGAATGGTAAGCATAAATAACTGACATAATAAAAGGTCTCAGGAATAACAAGATGCGTGCATCTGGAATGATTATTTTTTTTTTTGAATGGTAAGCCTGTGTAACTGGAGATACGAAAGGTTTCTAGATGGCATGAGAGTGGATTAAATGGCAAAAAAAGTAAAAAAAGAATAGAGTTTTGAGTGTAACGTGTTCTTTGGGAATAAAAAATAGAAGAAAGAAAAAATAAAGCAATTTTAAAAATGATATTTTTTTTTTTTGGGGAAAAAAAAAATGGTGGGTAGTTCAAAATGGAAGGTAGGGGAGAGTATAAACTTGTTTACGGGAAATTTACGAAAGTGCAAAAAGGGGAAGTTTTTGGGTTAAAACCAAAATTTAAAAAAAAAGAATTGGGCGGCAAGGTAACCCTGGTTTGAATGGGTTTTTTCCCCGAGTTAAGGGATTTTATCCAGTCTGACTGGAAAGTTTGGAATGAGAGGAGAAAAAGGGTACTGGGTTTTAAGAGAGGTATCTGGAAAGAAAAGTTGCTAGAGTTGCTGAAAGGGTAAAAAAAGGGGGAAAATATGGGAAACAAACCACAACCAATAAAAAAAAAATTTGAACCATTAAAAGTGTTAAAGAAAATTCCTGGGAGATGGATTTAGGAGGGTAGGTTTTTGGAAAAAACGGGGAGGGGGGGAGGGAATTTGAGGGGGGGGGGAAAAGGGTCCCTGGAGACGTCTAACCTGGGGCAGCCACTTGAGACGCCCCCAGGGAAAAATTTTGCGCCAAGGGGGGGAAACTCGAAGCCAGGAAGCCAGTGCACCCCCAGCCCCTCCCAAAGGTTTTTAAAAACCCCCTCTGGCGCCTCCACCCCCTTACAAACCTCCTGGGTGCAAACCCTCCAGAAAGAAAAATTTCGTACGTACCCACGCATACATTTTCGGGAAACCCCTTTTTCAAGGAATTACTTTTGCGAAGTTTTTAAGTAATTCGCAGGAAAAATAAGAACGAAAAAAGAAAGAAAGAGGAAAACACAGAAGGTCCCGGTGACATAAAATTTTTTTCCCCGGGGCCGGCATCTCTACTTTCCGCAGAAATCACGTTACCCCCCGCAGAAAAAGTAAACCACACAAAACTCAAATATTGAATAATTTTTTTTCCCCAAAGAAAGACTTGAAAGGGCAAAAAAAAGGTCAAAGAAGGAAAAAGTAAAAGGTTTCCAGCACACCTTTAATTTCCTGCAAGGATTTAATTTCGGTTTTTAAAGAAGGACTCCTAAAACACAACACCACACATCAACACCCCACAGAAGAAAGGGGCCCCCAGAGGGGAAAACAGGGACAAGGGTAAAACTGGAAAATAAGCCCAGGAATCAAGGGCCCGGGAATTTTTCATTCAAAGGGCACCAAGTAATACCAGAAAGTAATTTTAATAGGCAAAAAACATACATTTTTTTAAGAAGGGAATACAAAGTCAGGACAAAGAAGGGGCCCGGGGATCAGTAAGACCCGGGGGGAGCTGGTTCACCCCGAACCACATTAGGTGAGACTTTTTGGGTACACACAACAAACACCAAAAAAAAAAAAAAAAAAAAGGGGAAACAGGAAGGAAAAAATAAGACAAAGAAAAACAAGAAGGTTATGGGGAGGAAAAGGAAGGAATTGGGGCAAAAACGGGAAAAGGGGAAGGGGGGGGGTAATGGACCAGGGGGAAAAAAGGGAAAGGTTTTAACCACAGGAAAATTTTACTTACCTGTCAAAACAAGCCATTTCAGTATTTTCCCAGCAAGGACACTCAAGTAAGGTCACCGCAAGGACATCACAGAAAGGGTCACCAGCAGGACCACAGCAGGTCCCAGAAAGGACACTCACAGTAACAGTCCCCAGCAAGGACACTCACAGTAAGGTCCCCAGCAAGGCCCCAAAGTACAGGTCCCCAGAAAGGGACACCCAGTACAGGTCACCAGCAAGGCCCTCACATACAGGTCCCCAGAAAAAACACTCACAGTACGGTCACCACAAGGAACTCCAGTACGGTCACAGAAAGGCATCACAGCAGGTCACCAGCAAGGAACACAGACAGGTTACCAGCAAGGAACTCCAGTGGTCCCAGCAAGGACACTCACAGTACAGGCACCACAAGGACATCACAAAAGGGTCACCAGCAGGAACCACGTCAGGTCCCCAGCAAGGACACTCACAGTAAGGTCCCCCAGAAGGACATACAGTCAGGTCCCAAGCAAGGCACTACAGACAGGTCCAAAAAGGACACCACAGTACGGGTTTCCCCACAAGGAACTCACAGTACAGTCCCCAGCAAGGAACTCACAGTACGGTCCCCCAGCAAGGACACTACTAAGGTCACCAGAAGGACACTCCAGTACGGGTCCCCAAGGACACCACGTACGGGTCCCCAGAAAGGACACTACGTACAGGTCCCAGCAAGGACACCAGTAAGGTCCCCAGCAAGGACACTCACAAAAGGTTCCCAGAAGGAACTCACAGTACGGTCCCCAAAGAAGGACATAAATTACAGGTCACCCAAGGCCTCAGTCAGGTCACAAAGGGACCTACGTAAGGTCACCAAAAGGACACTACAGTAAGGTTCCAAAAAGGACCTACAGTAAAGTTCCACAAGGACACTCACAGTAGGCCCCCAAAAGGGACACTCACAGACATCACCACAAGGACACCACAGTAAAGGGTCACCACAAGGACCTCACGTCGGGTCCCAAAAGGAATCAGTCAGGTCACCACAAGGCACTCCCCAGACAGGTCACCAAAAAGGACATAAGTCGGGTACCAAAGGAACTCAAGTAAGGTACCACAAGAACCACGTCGGGTCCCCAAAAGGACACTCACTTACGGTCACCACAAGGCACTCACAGTAAAAGGCAAAAGCCCAAGGACCTCACATTACGGGCCCCAAAAGGGACACCCCAAGTCCGGTCCCCCAAAAAGGACACTCACAGTCAGGTCCCACAAGGCACTCACGTACGGTCCCCAAAAGGACATAAACCCCCGGGCCCCCCAAAGGGACACTCCCAGAAAGGTCACCCCAAGGACACTCCCCGTCAGGCCCGGGGAACTCAATAAAAAAACCACGGGGGACTACAGTAAGGTCCCAGAAGGACACTCCTTCGGGTCCCCGAAACCCCGTCAGGTCCGAAAGAACCACGTAAGGCACGCAGGACATACATACGGTACCCAGGACACTACAGTTATCACCGCGGAACATCAAATCAGGTCACCGAAAGGAAACTACAGGCCCCGAAAGGCCTCACGAAAGGCACACGGCACTACATACGGCACGCGGCCTTTTTCGGGTTAATAAGGAATAAATAATAAAATTTCAAAATAATTTATTTAATAAACCTACTTTAAAAATTTTTAAAAAAAATATTTTTTATCAAATAGTTACCCCAATAAAACTGGAGATAAACAAGGACCTTTAAGTGCAGGTACCATGGGAAATCCGTGGTAAAAACGGATACTGTGCAGGTCCCCCTTGGAAATAACGGGGGTCCCTTTAAGGGAACTTGGAGATACCGGGGACCTAAGTGCGGTAAACAAAAAACTCAGTACAGAAATCAAGGCCCCAAGTAAGGTCCCCTAGGACACTTGGAGACAAAAAAGGAACCCTGTGGGTACCTGGAATACGTAAGGGCCCCTGGAATATAGGAGATCCCCCAAAAGGAAACTGTGAGGTACCAAAGAATACGTAAGATACTTGGACATGTCAGGTAACATAAGGTACGGAGGCCCCGGGGGGGAACCTGGTAGGAAAAAAAGGGAAATGATTTGGTGGGCTGGAGTTGGAGGGTTTTTGGGTAAGACACTGGAGTACCTTTTCCTTTGATGAAAATGTTATCTCTTGGATGCATGAGAACTGTAAGCTGAGAACCTAATGAGGAGGATACAGAGTTTGCCCCCGTAAATGCAATCTTCGAGCCCTGTTGAACTGTAATGACTGAAGACGTTGTTGACGTAAAGAGTTGGAGACTTGGTAATGACGCAATGCTTTTGCAGGTTTTTTGGGAATAAAATAAAATTAATTTAATTATTAATATTTTGTTAATAATAATACTTAAATATTAATAATTTAATATTTATAAAAAATTTTAATAATTTAAATAATGGTTTAGAACCTTTTGGGGAAATGGGGGGAAAAAAATGTGGAGGATGACGTGGTGGTTTACTGTGGAGGTTGACTGGAGGATGACGTGGTGGGTACTGGGGTGGGGAGGTGGCGGTGACGTGGTGGATGATTGGGTAGGGAGGGGATATGGTGGATGACTGGGGGTGGGTTTTGGGAACTTTTGTAGGTGACGTGCAGGATGACTGTGGAGGTGACTGTGGAGGATGACTTTGGTAGGAGACTTTAAAGGTGCCCGTGGTGGAATGGCTGTGATAGGTTTGACTGTGGTAGGATGACCGTGGAGGGGACTTATGGTAGGATGTCTGGCAGGATGACTGTGGTAGTTGATGTGGTAGGATGACTGTGCAGGATGACTGTGGAGGATGATGGGAGGATGATGTGGTGGGGTGACCGTTGGTGGGGTGACTGGTAGGACGGGGAGGATGACGGGAGGATGATTGGGAGGATGCGTGGCAGGATACTTGGGGGGTGATGGGGAGGTGACTGTGGAAAGATCTGGGAGGATGACTGTGGCAGGATGCTGGTAGGATGACTGTGGGGGATGACTGTGGAGGATGACGGGGAGGATGACTGGGGCGGGATGATGGGCATATGTGTGGAGGATGACTGGGGGCAGTAGAACTGGGGGCAGGATGACTGTGGGGGAAATGATGTGGAGTATGACTTGGAGGATGATGTGGGATGACTTTTGGGATACTGTGGCAGGATATGTGGCAGGATGACTGTGGCGTATGAGTGGAGGATGACTGTGGAGGAGGGGACTGTGGGAGGGCCCGGGGAAGGTGACTGTGGGGGATGATGTGGCGTTTGACTGGGGAGGATGACTGTGGGGGAGACTGTGGCGGATGACTGGGGAGGATGACTGTGGCGGATGACTTGGAGGATGACCGTGGAGGGACTGTGGGGTGACTATGGCAGTTGACTGTGGCGGATGATTTGGCAGGATGACTGTGGCAGATGACTTGGAGGTGATGTGGCGGATGACTGGGAGATATGTGGAGGATGATGTGGCAGATACTGTGGGGAGACTTGGGGGATACTGGGAGGTGATGTGGTAGGATGTGTGGCGGTGATGTGGAATGACTGTGGCAGGATGACGTGGCAGGGCTTGGGGGATGCTGTGGCAGGATTACGGGGCGGGAGACTGTGGGGGATGCCTTTGGCAGGAGATGTGGCAGTATGACTGTGGGGGAGACTTGGCAGTTTAAATGTGGCGGGGATGATTTGGCGGATGATGTGGCAGATACTGTGGGGATGACTGTGGCGGATGACTGTGGCGGGATGACTGGGCGGATGCTTGGCGTATGACTGTGGGCGGATGATTTTGGGGCGGAGACTGGGAGATGACGGGGGCGGATGATATGGCAGATAAATGTGGAAATTTGATTGGCAGGAGATTTGGGGCGTAGACTGTGGCAGGAGATTTGGGGCAGATGACTGTGGCAATGATGGGGCAGGATAAACTGGGGCCGGTGACTTGGCAGGATGACTGGGGCAGGATGACTGTGGCAGGTGACTGTGGCGGATGACTGTGGCAGGTGATGTGGGGGGATGATGTGGCAGGATGCTGGGGTGGGTATGTGGGGATGCTGGGGGCGGATGACTTGGGGGATGAGGGGCGGATGACTGTGGCAGGATGACTTGGCAGGATGACTGTGGCAGGAGATGTGGCAATGACTGGGGAGGATGACGTGGCGGGATGACTGTGGCGGATGACGGGGGCAGGTATATGGCGGGATGACGTGCAGATACTGTGGGCAGGATGATGTGGCGGTGACGTGGCAGATGATGTGGCGGATAATGTGGCAGGATGACTTGGCATAACTGGGGGCGGAGTAGGGGGGTGACTGGGCAGTATGATGGGGCAGGATGATATGGCAGTATACTGGGCAGGATCTTTCAGGATGACTGTGGCAGTATGATGTGGCGGATACGGGGCAGATACTGTGGCAGGATGACTGTGGCAGGATGACTGTGGCGGAGACTGTGGCAGATGACTGTGGCGGGATGACTGGGGGCAGATGAGTGGCAGAGACTGGGAGGATTTGTGGCGGGGATGACTGTGGCAGATGACTTGGCAGGACTTGCAGGGGGGATGTGGCAGATGACTGTGGCAGGATACTGTGGAGGTGACTGGGGCAGGATGACTTGGCAGGATGCTGTGGCAGGTGACTTGTTAAATGTCATGAAAATAACAGGGTCAGTATTTAATTTTCCCTTGTTTTTTTCCTTTTAACATTTTAAGTTGTGGTGTTGCCTTTCTGTTTTTTCTTAAGTTTTTTTAATTGTTTATGAATTACACATCTGAACTTGATAAGAAATTTAAGATGAGTCTGACTAGAAAATTGTACAGTACAGGTTTAAAATTTTACAGTACAGTGTTAAAATTTTTACGACAGTGTTAAAATTGTACAGTAAGTGTTAATATTTTCAGTACAGTGTTAATATTTTACAGTACAGTTTTTTTAAATTGTACGTACAGTGTTAATATTGTAAGTACGGTTAATATTTTGCAGGTTTTTTGTCTCAAAGGAAAATTCTTCTGTTAAGAAGAAATTTAAATTTTGGGGGTTTTTTTCAAATTTTTTTAACAAAACTTCCCTTTTTTAAAAATTTTTTTTTATAATATATATTTTTATATAAATATTATATATATTAAAAATTTTATATATATTTTATATATAAAATATATATATAAACAAGAGAGGAGAAGGAGCAGACGAGACAGAGAATGGGTTTTTACTTAACAGGGGTGCAGAGGGGCAAAAGTGTGGAGGGGGAAGCAGGTGTGGGGTGAAGCACAGTGTTTGGAGGTGGAAGCAGCAGTGTGGAGGGGGAAGCAGCAGTGTGGAGGTGGAAACAAAAAGTGTGGAGGTGGGAAACAGCGTGTGGAGTGGAAGCACGTGGGGAGGTGGAAGCACATGTGGAGGTGGAAGCCAGTTTGGAGGTGGAAGCAACGTGTGGAGGTGGAAGGGAAAAAAGTGTGGAGGGGGAAGAACAGTTTGGAGGTGGGAAACACAGTGGGAGGGGAAGCAGCAGTTGGGGGGGTGGAAGCAGCATGTGGAGGTGGAAAAAAACAGTGTGGAGGGGGAAGCGAAGTGTGGGGGTGGGGAAGCAGCAGTGTGGGGTGGAGCAGCAGTGTGGAGGGGGAAACAGCAGTGTGGGGGGAAGCAAAAGGTGGTGGGAAGCAACATGTGGAGTGGGGCAGCAGTGTGGAGGTGGAAAGCGCAGTTTGGGGGGTGGAAGCACGTGTGGAGGTGGAAGCAGCAGTGTGGAGGTAGCAAAAAGTGTGGGGGTGGAAGCAGCAGTGTGGAGGTGGGAAGCAGCAAGTGGGAGGGGAACGCAGGTGGGGTGGGGGCGGGGGGAGGTGGGAAACAACAGTGTGGAGGTGGGGCAACGGGTGGAGGTGGAAACGCATGTGGAGGTGGAAGCAGCAGTGTGGAGGTGGGAAGCGCAAGTGTGGGGTGGGAAAACCCGTGTGGAGGGGGGGGGGAAGCAACAGTGTGGAGGTGGAAGCAGCAGTGTGGGGTGGAAACAGAGTGGAGGGGGAAGCAAAGGTGGGGTGGAAAAGCAGTTGGAGGGGGAAGCAGCATTGTGGGGGTGGAAGCAGAGTGTGGGGGGGAAGCGCAGTGTGGAGGTGGAAGCAGATGTGGAGGTGGAAAACAAAATGTGGAGGTGAGCAACAGTGTGGAGGGGAAGCAGCAGTGTGGAGGTGGAAGCACAGGTTGTGGAGGGTGGAAAACAACGTGTGGAGGTGGAAGCACCCGTTTTTGGGGGGGAAACAGCAGTGTGGAGGTGGAAGCAACATGTGGGGTGAGGAACAGTTGGAGGTTAAGCAGGGATGTGGAGGTGGAAGCAACAGTTGGGTGGAAGCAACATGTGGAGGTGGAAGCACATTTTGGAGGTGGAAGCCAGTGTGGGGTGGGAAAAGGGAGTTTTGGAGGTGGAAGAAAAGTTGGGGGTGGAAGCAGAGTGTGGGGTGGAAGACAGTGTGGAGGGGAAAACAGCAGTGTGGAGTGGAAGAAAAAAATGTGGGGGTGGAAAACACATGTGGAGGTGGAAGCAGCAGTGTGGGGGTGGAAGCAGCAGTGTGGGGGGAAGCAAAAAGTGTGGAGGTGGAAGCACAGGGTGGAGGGGAAACACAGGGGAGGGGAAGCACAGTGTGGGGGTGGAAGCAACAGTGTGGGGTGGAAGCACAGTGTGGGGTGGAAGCAGAGGTGGAGGGGGAAAAAGTGGGGGTGGAAGCAACAGTTGGAGGTGGAAACAGCGTGTGGGGGGGTGGAACAGCAGTGTGGGGGTTTGGAGCACATGTGGAGGGGGAAGCAACAGTGTGGAGGTGGAAGCACGTTGGAGGTGGAAACAGCATTGTGGGGGGTGGGAACGCAGTGTGGAGTGGAAAACAACGTTTGAAAGGGGGAAGCACGTGTGGGGGTGGGGGCCATGTGGAGGGGGGGAAGGGAGCAGTGTGGAGGTGGAAGCAGCAGTGTGGGGGGGGGAACACAGTGTGGAGGTGGAAACAAGTGTGGGGTGAAAAACAGGTGGAGGTAAGCCAAATGTGGAGGTGGAAAAAACAGTGTGGGGTGGAAGCACGTGTGGAGGGGAAGCAAAAAGTGTGGAGGGAAACGTGGGAGGTGGAAACACAGTTGGAGGGGGAACAACAGTGTGGAGGTGGAAGAACAGTTGGAGGGGAAGCAACAGTGGTGGGGTGGAAGCAAAGTGTGGAGGTGGGAAGCACATGGGAGGTGGGGCAGCATGTGGAAAGGGGGAAGCAGCAGTGTGGAGGGGGAATCAAGTGTGGAGGGGGAAGCAAGTGTGGGGTGGAAGCACAGGTGGAGGTGGAAGAACAGTGTGGAGGTGGAAGCAAAGTGTGGGGTGGAAGCAACAGTGTGGGGGTGGAAGCACATGTGGAGGTGGAAGCCGTGGGAGGTGGAAACAACAGTTGGAGGGGAAGCACGTGTGGGAGGTGGAAGCAAGGTGGGGTGGGAAAAAAACAGTGGGAGGTGGAAACAAAATGTGGAGGGGAAGCAACAGTGTGGAGGGGAAAAAAGGTGGAGGGGAAGCACAGTGTGGAGGTGGAAACACAGTGTGAGGGGGAAGCCAGTTGGAGGTGGAAGCAGCGTGTGGGGTGGAAGCACAGTGTGGAGGGGGAAGCAGGAATGTGGAGGTGGAACAGCGTGGGAGGGGGAAAACACATGTGGAGGTGGAAGCCAGTGGGAGGGGGAAACGCAGTGTGGGGGTGGAGGGGGCGTGTGGAGGTGGGAAACGGTGTGGAGGGGAAGCAACAGTGTGGGGTGGAACGGCCCTGTGGAGGTGGAGAGGGAGTGGGGGTGGAGCACAGTGTGGAGGGGAACAGCAGTGTGGGGGTGGGGAACAGAGTGTGGAGGTGGAAGCAGCAGTGTGGAGGTGGAAACGATGGGGGTGGAACAGAGTGTGGGGTGGAAACAGAGTGTGGGGTGGAAGCGCAGTTGGGTGGAAGCGTATGGGGGGGTGGAGCAGCGTGTGGGGGGGGAAGCAGCAGTTGGGGGGTGGAAGCAGGTGGGAGGTGGGAAACAACAGTGTGGAGGTGAACAGCAGTGTGGAGGGGGAAGCAGCAGTTGGAGGTGGAAGCAGCAGTGTGAGGTGGAAGCAGCATTGGAGGTGGGAAACAGCAGTGGGAGGTGGAAGCACCCCCGTGGAGGTGGAAGCGCAGTGTGGAGGTGGGAAACACATGTGGAGGTGGAAACAGCAGTGTGGATGGAAAGAGAGGGGAGGTGGAAAAAGCAGTGGGGGTGAAGCGCAGTGTGGAGGGGAAAGAAGTTTTGGGAGGGGGGAAGCACAGTGTGGATGGAAAGCAGCAGTGTGGGGTGGAGCAAGTGTGGAGGGGGCAGCCCGTGTGGGGTGGAGCACGGGAGGTGGAACAGGTGTGGGGGGGCAGGCAGTGTGGAGTGGAAGGCAGGGGAAGGTGGAACCGGTGGAGGTGGAACGCGTGTGGAGGGAGCAAAAGTGTTGGGGGGAACCCCGTGGGAGGTGGGCACAGTGTTTGGAGGTGGAAAGCGCAGTGTGAGGTGGGGGAAGCACAGTGTGGAGGTGGAAGCAGCAGTGTGGAGGGGGGAAGCGCGTTGGGGGTGGAAGCGCAGTGGGAGGTGAAGCGGGGAATTGGGGTGGAACCGTGTGGAGGTGGAAGCGCAGTGTGGGTGGAACAGCGTGTGGAGGGGAAAACAGGAGTGTAAGGGGGGAAGCACAGTTGGGGTGGAAAACGTGTGGAGGGGAAGGGGCCGTTTTTGGGGTGGAAAACAGTGCTGGACCCTGGGTTAATTTCAAGTGGGACCCTGGGGGTAAAGGCCTTTGGGGGCCAGGGTGTTGTTACCCCCTGTGTAGGGCCGGGCACTGTCTGTGAAACCCCGGTGTAGGGGAGGGCACAGCTGTCTGTGTACCTGGGTTAGGGCACGGGCACATCTGTCTGTTTTACCTGTGTGTTGGGCACGGGCACAGCTGTCTGTGCACCCTGTGTGTGGGGCACGGGCACGGCTGTCTGTGTACCCTATGTGTAGGGCAGGGGCACAGCTGTCTGTGTACCTGTGTGTAGGGCACGGGCACAGCTGTCTGTGTACCCGGGTGTTGGGCACTGGCACAGCTGTCTGTTTTACCGTGTGTTAGGGCACGGGCACAGCTGTCTGTGTACCCTGTGTGTAGGGTACGGGCACAGCTGTCTGTGTACCCTGTGTGTAGGGCACGGGCTCAGCTGTCTGTGTACCCTGTGTGTAGGGCACGGGCACAGCTGTCTGTGTACCCTGTGTGTTGGGCACGGGCACAGCTGTCTGTGCACCCTGTGTGTAGGGCACGGGCACAGCTGTCTGTGTACCCTATGTGTAGGGCACGGGCACAGCTGTCTGTGTACCCTGTGTGTAGGGCACGGGCACAGCTGTCTGTGTACCCTGTGTGTTGGGGCACGGGCACAGCTGTCTGTGTACCCTGTGTGTAGGGCACGGGCACAGCTGTCTGTGTACCCTGTGTGTAGGGCACGGGCACAGCTGTCTGTGTACCCTGTGTGTAGGGCACGGCACAGCTGTCTGTGTGCCTGTGTGTAGGGCACGCACAGCTGTCTGTGTACCCTGTGTGTAGGGCACAACCACAGCTGTCTGTGTACCCTGTGTGTAGGGCACGGCCACAGCTGTCTGTGTACCCTGTGTGTAGGGCACGGGCACAGCTGTCTGTGTACCCTGTGTGTAGGGCACGGGCACAGCTGTCTGTGTACCCTGTGTGTAGGGCATGGGCACAGCTGTCTGTGTACCCTGTGTGTAGGGCACGGGCACAGCTGTCTGTGTACCCTGTGTTTTAGGGCATGGGCACAGCTGTCTGTGTCCCTCTGTGTGTAGGGCATGGGCACAGCTGTCTGTGTACCTGTGTGTAGGGCATGGGCACAGCTGTCTGTGTACCCTGTGTGTAGGGCAGGGCACAGCTGTCTGTGTACCCTGTGTGTAGGGCAGGGCACAGCTGTCTGTGTACCCTGTGTGTAGGGCATGGGCACAGCTGTCTGTGTACCCTGTGTGTAGGGCACGGGCACAGCTGTCTGTGTACCCTGTGTGTAGGGCATGGGCACAGCTGTCTGTGTACCCTGTGTGTAGGGCATGGGCACAGCTGTCTGTGTACTCTGTGTGTAGGGCATGGGCACAGCTGTCTGTGTACTCTGTGTGTAGGGCATGGGCACAGCTGTCTGTGTACCCTGCGTCCCATGAAGAGACACGGTTCTACTCTAGCTCTAGGGCCAGATTCTTAACCTTAAGTTTTACCGAAATATTGTTATGGTCTTGAGGTTTAATTCGTCCAGCTTCTTCATGTTATTTTCTTCTCTCACTTTGTTTTGATGTTGAGGTCAAGTGACTCACAGTGGGAGTCACATTCACCGTCACTTGCACCATTGTTGTCTTTTCAGAATGTCACAAAATGAAACACTGACCTGGCAGCCCGACCCACCGAGTACAGACACACAGCCTTCCCTTTCTAAAACTCACTCACTGCTCCGACCCCCAACTGCTTGGCTGAAACTCCAGCAGCATGACTCACACTTCAGCAGCATGATTCACACTCCAGCAACATGAGCCACACTTCAGCAGAATGGCTCACACTCCAGCAGCATGACTCACACTCCAGGAGCACGACTCACATTCCAGGAGCTTGACTCACACTTCAGCCGCACGACTCACACTTCAACAACATGGCTCACACTTCAGCAGCATGGCATCTCCCATAACCTACTCATCCACACTCACTTCGACCTCGGGACGAGGATAGTCACGAGCTTCTCACAGAATAACCTCTGCAACAAACGTGAGACTGACAAATTTAATTAAGGATAGCTTTCGGGAACATCAAGAAGGAGGTATTCACCACTTTATACACAACATATATCAGGCCCATCTTGGAGTATGCAGCGCCAGTATGGAACCTGTAACAAATAAATTATTTAAATAAGCTTGAAGAATTTCAAAGTTTGCAACGAAACTAGTCCTAGAGCTGAGGGGTATGAGCTAAGAGGAGAGAAGTTAAATGAGCTAAACCTAACGACATTAGAGGACAGAGGGACCAGAGGTGACATGATTACCACGAAAATACTGAGAGGAATTAATAGGGTGGACAGGGCGAGCCAGTTTGAGGGGAGTCTCAGGTACACCAGGGTCCAGATGGAAGTTAAAAACACAGACGAGTCACAGTGATGTTAGGAAATAGTGGTCAGGAAGTAGAGTGATCTAGACAGGAAGTGGCAGAGGCAGAATCTATGCATAGTTTTAAGAATATGTATGACAGGGCTCACGCATTCAGGAGAGAATGAACCCAGTAGCTGTCAGTAGAGAGCCGGGGCCGACTCGACCCCTGAAACCACGATTATGTGAGAACAGTTATGTGAGACCTAGTGATTGGGTTTGAGGGTTTTCATATGTTCACTTTACTTAATCCTGCCAATCTTACCTCAGACCTCCCACACACCATCTTCCATTTACACGGCACATTCTCCCCTCGTCTTGAACATTCTGTATCTACCTCCATTCTTTCTACATGACCAAATATTCTTAACAAGACCTTCCGTTCTTTGAATTATACTCTATATTATCTTCTAGGTTTTGTAGTCCCTTTCTTTCTGTCTTCTTCAAATTGCTTTTAATGTCAGATATTTCTCGTGTCCTAAATTCCACTTTCACAACTGCTGATAAGCTTCTTCCCTATTATATTTCTATATCCCCACGGACTAATGCATCTTCTCACAAGCGTCTCACAGCATTCAGTTTTCTATACTACTTTTCAAATGACTTTTAGCACATAAGACAGTCGCTCCGCTTCAACTTAGCAGGTACATGGTATGAAAACTGGAGAAGAAAAATATTAAAAAATGAAACGCAGACTTTGAGGAGAGATCCTGGAAACCTTAACCTTGGATAAGCAAAGCACCAAGAATATCTTTTACTTGAGGTGTTCAATCCCCCGCAAGGAGGATCGAACCTTTATTGTTCCTCATGTTTACATTATACACGGTGTTATATAACTGTGACCACTCCCATGTTACAAAGGCACTGTGTCATCTGCAGGACAGTAACTGTGACCACTCCTATGTTACAAAGGCACTGTGTCATCTGCAGACAGTAACTGTGACCACTCCTACGTTATATGCGATTCTTGATCATCTGCAGCTGTGTTTTATTTACTAGTATTGGAATTATTCACATGACTACAACGAAGTGTCCTACTTCATGCTACCTCTCTATCATGTGAAATTTACCCAAACATTTATCCACTAACTAACATTAATTAAAGGTGTCCCGTTGCTCGATCCCCGCTACGATTGGAAACATTAGAACGTGTTTCCTAAGACACCTGCTGTCCATGTTCACCTATCAATAAAATAGGTACTTGGATGTTAGTTGACCGGTGTGGGTCGCATCCTGGTGACAAAATTGATCTAATTTGTCCGTAAAACAAGAGGTTTTGTATATAGTAGTATGTCATTGATGCCAGCTAGGACTGTATACCTTGTACATGTACTTGTAAAAAGATTATTTTAAATTTTTATTATTATTATTATTATTTATATATTTTTATTATTATTATTATTATATTATTATTATTATTATTAACGAAATGGGGTTTTTTCCCTGGCGTGGAAAAATTTT
>NC_069425.1:49092433-49132590 GCF_026875155.1 Cherax quadricarinatus
CATAAATTGGTTCCCCAACGAGGAGATTGGCGCCCCTCTTAAGGTTTGAAAAGAATCTTCGTGAAATTTTTTCTGAGACCCGGTTCTACACAGAATTGTCGGCATACCGAACCGCTTTGAGTGTAAAATTCAGCGATGGTGTTGTTTTACTGATGTTTTAAGTATTTCACAGGGGTAAAGGGGTAGGAATGTACCTTCGAGCTACGGGTAGGGGCTACGGAGTTTTTTGAGTTATGGACAGTGCATTGCCATGGGGGTATGGAGGGATGGTCCGTATGAAGGAATCCCGGGAAAGGTTCTTACACCCTTAAATGTCTTAACAGGGCCTATCCTCCTATGTAACGTGACCGTTGTAGAAACAGGTTTATGTGTACATGGGGTCAGAGAAAACTGTCTCGTGCAGCCTTATGGACATGGCAGCCCGTTCTAGGGGGGGCTCCTCGAATTCTGGAAACGCGATTGTGATTAACGTCGTGTGATTGGTGCCGGCTTGTTGCCTCGGGAGGCCGGAGGCCTGATCTCTGGAGCAAGGAGGTCGACCGGGAGGTGGCGGAGGAGGAGACGTGTGTCACTATCCCAGGGGAGTCGGGGGAGTCGAAGGTGTTATCTGAGGAGTCTTTAGTCCAGGAAGCTTCGACTCAGGGGGTTTACTGGCAGATTGTCATCAAGGATTTTTTGGATGGGGATGAGCCGGTGCAGAAGGTGTCCTAGTTTATGTGAAGTTGGAGAGCTGGAGGGACAACAAATTGTGGAGAAAGACTTGAGTAAGAAAAGGCTGGAGCGTGTGGTGGCCGTGGAGGTACACCAGGAGGATTCGTCTGAGGGTGAGATGTGTGTAAGTGGAAGTTCTAGAAAAAGAACTGCGCATCAGAGATAGACGAGGTTATTACCCCGGGGCAGAGGCCGGGGAAGAAGTCATGGGCAGCGGTTGTGGAGCGATGCCACATAGTGGTAGAGGTGCGCCTGAGTTGCACAGTGGAGTAGGGAGGGGGGAGGTGACTGCACAGGATAACTCGAGTGGTAAGGGAATACGTAATGTGAAAAGTGCAGCGAGTAAATCCAGCGGCATAGGGGAAAGCGCCACTTCTATATTTTCAGAAGTGTCACGCTTAATGTCAATGGACTTAAGACTGAGGTTAAGAAAGTTTGGTTGGAGTGGTTTTTACGGCGGTTTGATGTAGATATTTGCTTTTTGCAAGAGCATAATCATAGGGCTGGTTGTGTGTTGCGGTTTATAAAGGATATCGGATGTATGTTACCAGTGGTTTGCAATTGAAAGGTGGGGTAGCAGTGGCGATAAAGGAGACCAGCCCCTTGCGTGTCATCGGCTGGGAAGAGGGGGGGGTGGGAGGGTCGTGAGGGTGGATGGTGTCTGGGGTGAGAGTCGAGCTAGTTTTGTAGGAGTTTACATGCCAGCAACTAGCAATACCAGGGTTAAAAGTAGATTTTGTCAGAGAGGTATTGCTGTATCACTTGAGAGGTTTGCCTGCTATAACGGTAATAGGTGGTGATTGGAATTGTGTGATTAGGAGTGGTGATGTCGAACCGAGAGGGGCGGGTTGTGTGCTGAGTGTGCTGAGGGATGTATTGCGAGATATTGGGGTTGTTGATGTGGTGGGGAGGGGGGGATACCTAGTGGAGCACACGTTCGTCCGTAGGGGATATGAAGCGCGATTGGACAGAATTTATATTAAGCAGGGTATAGATGTTGTGAGGGTGCAAACCTTCGATGTGGGGTTTTGGATCACAGGGCGGTAATAGCAGATTTGATGTGGGATGGAGTGGTGCGTATTTATTCTGGGTACTGGAAATTAAATGTAAGGCTTCTTAAGGAGGAGGAGGAGGGCCTTTTTTCAGTGATTGGTGGTTGCCTTTTTGGGAGGCTAGGGACAGGGAGATAGATCTGTTAGATTGGTGGGAAATGCAGGCAAAACCGGGAATAGCGAATTTTTTTAAGGTTAGGGGACGGGAAGAGGCGAGGTGGCGTTTTGGGTTGCAAAATTATCTGGAGGGACAGTTGCAAGATTGTTATGTTGGGGGAGGTGGTAGGAGGGATGACATGGACAGTCTGCGGAGCAGGATCGCTGAAATACACAATGATAGGTTTGATGCAATTAGGGTTAGGGCGGGGTTAGAGGATGTATTGTGGGGTGATAAGCCGTCTGAGGTTTGTTTTACGTAAATTTAGGGACCGACAGAGTGTAACCACCTTCTACAATTGGAGCAAGCCCTGGGGTGGGAGGGTATCCATGGTGGTCGAGTCCTTATCCAATACGGAAAGTATGAGTTCTATGCTGATAGTTGGTTTTAGGGAGAAATGGAGTTGGAGGGGGGGGGGTTCCTGGGAGGGTATTTTTGAAGGGGGGTTTCCATAGCGTTTTAAGTGAGCAGGATAGAGTGGGGTTGGAGGTTGGTATAAGTGAGGTTGAGGTGGAAGAGGACAGTTTTCGGGGATGAGTACGGGAAAACACCAGGGATAGACGGTTTACCAATGATTTTTATAGAGCACATTGGGGGTGTATTAGGCAGTGCTTTGTTAGGCTTTGGATCATATGTTAACTAGTGGGAAGTTGGGCAATCGCAAAGTACGGGTGTCATAGTTTTGGTGCCAATGAAGAGGGGGGAAGAGAGTTGAGTGCTTACCGAGCAATATCTTTGATGTGTGCAGATTACAAGGTTTTTGCGAAATTTTTGGGTAATAGACTGAAGAAAGGTCTATGGGGGTCGGTTGTTACATGGGGGACCAATTTGGTATCCCGGGGAGGAGTTTGCGCGGGTAGGTCATGGACGTTATCGGGATTTCCTTGAGAGGTAAGTAGTAAGGGGTATTTTAGTCTGGATTGGGAGAAAGCTTATGATTATGTGGATAGGGACTTTTGTGTTTGTGCAGTATGTGAGATGGGTTTTGGAGGAGGGTGGTGGATGGGTGAGGAACATGTATGAGAATGCATGATGAGGAGTACAGGGGTAAATGGTAGGTTGGGTAGTTCAGTAAGAATGGGGAGGGGTTTAAAGGCAGGGGTGTCCACTCTCCCGAAATACTCTTGCATGTATGCAGGAATCTTTTCTATGTTTCTGGTTGATGGTGGAATGGGTAACGGATGGGGAGAAGAGGTGGTATTTTGTGGGAATATTGTTCGGTTTGGATGAACACCAAACTGTTTTACTATTGAGATAGAAGGATTAAGTAAAGTGGGTCAAGGGTAATGAGATTTTTGGGAAGCTACTGGGATGAGAGTTAATAAGCAGAAATCCACGGTTGCTTGGAGGTAGGCAATTGGTAGCGAGGACCTTGGGGAGGACGTTTGGATGGATAACTGTAGAATAGGTCTATAAGATTTGTGGGATTTTTGTATTTAGCAGATGTACAGGAGAGCGGAGGGTTAATTCAGAATGGTAATGCGACAGGAGCTTTGAGTAGGGCTCGAGTCTAAGGGCCGGGGATGTAACCTTGCATTCAAAGGGTTGTGGTTGGTAAATTCGCTTGATTTTATAGTAGGTGTGGGGATGGTGGGAAATTTACCCCTTAAGAAGTCAGGATTTATTGGAATTACAAGAAGAGCCTTAAGGTATGTGTGGGGTTTTGGGAGGGCATGGTTGGGTAAGATTGTGGTAATGACTGCGGTGTAAGACAGGGAAAGGATTTGGGATTGATGGGCATTTGGCGTATAGGGTGAAGGAGCTATATGTGAAGCAGAGGTATATTCGGGCACAGCGGGGAAATAGGGAGTCTTCGGGTGGGGGACGTGATGGGGGATATCCGCAAATGTGGGGTGGCAGGACTTAGTGGAGTGTGAAGATATGTTGCGGTTTACTGTTAAAGGGACGCCAATGTTAAAAAAACTCAAGTAAAACGGTTAGTGGAGTGTAGGTGTCGTCTGTCAGGAATCAATGCAGGGATTGCAGTGTATCCACATATGATTGGAGAGTGAAAGGTGGAATTTAGTAAATTAAGAATACCGGCAAGAGCGAGGAATTAGTTTATAGATTTCTTATGGGGACGTTAGAATCGAAAGAAGTGCAAGACGACATGGCGTTTGTGAGAGAGGATCATGCGGGTTTTTCTGTCGGGGAAGGTTGTCAAACGGCTTTTCATGTAGTATATTTTTGTTCTGCTTTGTGAGGTGGTAAGATTGTGGTTGAAGAGGGGTTTCTTTTTATTGGGGGGGGACAGATATCAACCACTCAGGGCTTTAATATTAGATATGGGAGGGGTACCCAAGAGGTGGAGGAGGCTATCAGATACAGTAATAGTTGATTACTTGCATATTCTCTTGGGGATGAGGGAGGTGAGGAAGGGAAACTTTAGGATAAAAAGCGTTGGCGGCGTGTTTTTATAGGACAGCATGTAGGAAAATCAATTTTATGGGGAAGGTGGGTATTAGTTTTCGGAGGGATATCGTGAACTTACTGTTGAACGGCACTTACTCCGTTTGGTGACGGGTGAGAGAAAGGGGTTTGAGGTCTCTTCATTGGTGTGTCCTATTGGGGTGATTGGAGCTGATTGAGGAAGGATTGATTGGTTTGCAAGGTGGGTAAGATGTGGGTAAAGTTTTTTGCAGGGGCCGTGGGGGCTTCCGGGGTGGGTATGTAGTCCTTTTATGATTTTGTATAAAATCATGAGTCAAAATTTGTTATGTGATTTTCTGTTTTTTCTCTTATTGTTATAAGAAACCATTTTATATAGGGGGTTTATTATTTATTTGCACAGTGGACCCCGCCATAGCGAAGCCTTGCATAGCTGAACAAATCCGCCCATAGCTGAACGCTTTGTTCGCCAAAATTTTGCCCGCCATAGTGGACCATAAACCGATCTGGCGACTTCGTTAACGAGACGCGTCATTGTTTACAGCCAGCCTCCGCGGTAAATTTCAAGCATACACTTCGGAATATTTCCTATTATTACAGTGTTTTCGGTGCTGTTTCTGGAAAATAAGTGACGATGGGCCCAAGAAAGCTTCTAGTGCCAAAACTGTGGTAAAATAGGGGTGAGAATTAGTATGGAAATTTAGAAAGATTTTGATAGGTTTGGGCTAAACCCTGAGAAGCCTATTGCAGTTGTGGAAATCCATTGTGCCTTACTTCAATATAATTAAGGAAATGTGTGCACAGTGGTTGGAAACTGCAAACCTTTATGGATGAAATCACCCTGACACAGCTGTTGCAAGCGTGCTGGTGACTATTTCAATGACAATGTTATGGCCCATTTTAGACAAATCGTAAAGGAACGGGAGGAGTACAGAGCTTATATGGACAGATTGTTGTGCGTCAGAGGTCCAGTGACTTGAAACCTGGTCCTAGTGCTTAAAAGAAGAGGGAAGTAACCACGGTAAAAGGACTTGCTACCTCAAGCCTAATGGAGGGGATTCCATCTAAAACAATACACTCTCTCTCCCCTCCGACAATCCCATCAATCATCCCAGATCTTCAATAAAAGTAAGTGTATGTAATTGTGCATGCCTAGGTTTCAGTTTGTGGTATAAAATTAACATTTTTTTTGTGGTAAAAAAAAATTTTTTTCATACTTTTTGGGTGTAATGCACGGAATAATTATATTTCCATTATTTCTTATGGGGGAAAAAATTAATTCGACATAGCGAAACATTTCGCATAACGGCCAGCCCTCTTGCACGGATTAAGTTCGCTATGCGGGGGTCTCCACTGTATTATTGTGAGGATATGTTTTATACATTCGAAATTGATGTTTAGATTTATCCTTGTAATACGTCTCTTTTTTTACGGTATTGAATCGGGTACAAATGACCTAGTACAGAAATATATAAAAGTTTTGATGGGGTTAATATTATACCCTTAATTTGACTGGAAGCGTTCATAGTATATAGTGAGTGTTAATCGGTAACATTATCTTTGTGTGTGTAGGTGTTTTGTGGGAACAATGTCTTAGGTATAGTTCTATCATTGGATGTAATATTTTTTTAGTTTATTTGGTTGTGAAAAAAGTCATTTAGAGCATTATATCTTATGTATGATCCAGTTTGTGCGGCGGTCTGTCGACGAACAAATGACACACTGCCGTATGTTGTGTATAGCATGCGTATAGGTATACACATATATATGTTTGTAGGGATCATTCCTACATGTTTTTATGACTCCGAATGTTTTGTTTGGAAGTCGGTTGGTTGGGTAATTTTAAGTAGAATTTGTTATATCAGGTGTTACAATGTTTTTTGTGTGTAATTGACATTGTCTGCCACTTTCTGTTTTGGATGTTATGTATTTAGTTTGTCTTGTTTTTTTTTTAGTGATAAGTTCTTTTTTTTTTTTGTTTGTTTGTTTGTTCTAGTATAATCTCAGTCTTGCTGTAAATAAGAACATAGTGCACATACTGTTTGTGTATATGTGCATGTGTATGTATATACATATATACATGATTATAGGACTTATTCCTACATGTTTTATGACTCCGACGTTCTATTTTGTAGTCGGTATGTTTTTTTTTTTTTTCCCGTAAACGGGTTGAGTTTCTTACGGTAGAATTTCGTTATATCAATATGTTAAAATGTTTTTTTTGTTTATTGTGTGTGTACTGACATTGTCTGTCACGGTTTTGGATTTGCTAATTGTCGGCTTGTATCATGTGTATGTTGTTTTTAAATAAAATATAAAAAAAAAAAATCATACATCGGATAAACTCCTTCTACCGCCGCTACCAGAGCCTTACCATCTGCCCTATCAAGATTTCTCAATTTAATTTGTGAGTGATCCCTCACGTTTATGAAGACCCGTAACATTGCCTCACCCATCATGAACTCCCGACCCCCCCACCACCGTCGCATATCCTGATGTATCCTATGAAGACCGTCTTCTTTCGCCCCCCCCCCTCCGCTTATAACTATGTTTTAAACACATACTTATTATCCTCTTTTCGATATCTATAAGACCCAGCCCTCCACGGCCAACGGGGAGTGTGACAACCGCTCTACTTAACCATTCGCTCCCTGTTCCCCAAATGAATCTAAAAACACTTTTTTGTAACCTTTTTAATTCACAACGAAGTATCGGAAATATTACCGTAACATGCCATAGTTTACTATATAATAGCACATTCGTTGTTATCACCCTTTGTTGCAAACTTAAATTAGCAGCTCTTAACCCACTAAGACGCTTCAGAACACTATCAACGATACGCACGGAATTTATTTGTTGTGCTGACTTGATATCATTTACATAAACGATCCCACATATCTTTATTTGGTCCACCCTTTCCCACCTTTCAGCTACCATTCCTTCCTCACGCGACCCTTTTCCAAGATTCATATACTTTGTTTTCCCCATGTTGATCGTCATGCCAGTAGCCTTTTCAAAAACTTTCACTAACTTTTCTACCCGAATCAAATCCATGTTTTCTCTCGCCAAAATCGTCGTGTCGTCGACATATCCAACAATGCCCGCTCCCCCACCCCTTACATTACCCATCCCATTTGCTTCCAATAAAACCCTTATCCCTCTATAAAAGGGATCTTGAAAACAAGCAAAAAAAATTTGTGAAAGGGGACAACCTTGACGCAAAACCCCTTCCCATCTGAATCCGATCTCCCAACCTCCCATTCACCTGCACACGCAAAGATGCCTCTTTATACATTAATTTGGCCATGATATAATTTCCGCCCCAAAACCCCTGCCATCTCATTATCTTCCATAACGTCTCCCGTTCCACACTATCATATGCCGCCTCCCAATCTATAGCCAATACCCCCCCCCCTCCCAATCTTACTCTTTCTTCAATAAAACTTCTAATCATACCGTGACCTTCATACATAGACCTGCCCGGCACCCCATATTGTCCCTTGTCAATCACTTTGCCCAGGACTTTTTTTATTCTGTTGGCCAAGATCCTTCCAAAAATTTTATAGTCCCCACATAATAACGAGATTGCACGATAATCTTTAACCGTTAATGGCTCGCCTTTAGGAACTAGGACGACCACAGCCAACCTTTGTTGTTCCCCTAAAACCCCATCCCGCTTCATGATATTGAATAAACGTACCAAAAACCCCTTTAAAACGTTCCAATTTTGAATATAAAAGTCGCTGGGCAACCCATCTATTCCTGGCGCCTTACCCAATTGCGCCCAGATAAAGCCTCCCAAGTCTCACACTCCGTTATCGGCCCCTCCCAACATCAAACGATCATGCTCCTCCAGCTCACAAAGCACAAACCTACCGATTGACTGCAATGCAATTTCACTTATTCCAACAGTTTGCGTTTTCAATTTAACCCAAGCATCAATATACCCACTCATACCCTCCGTCGTCGTCAACACCTGATTCACTCTATAACCCCTGCATACTACCTGGACATTCAACCCATTAACTCCATTGCTTTGCGACGTCTGTGTTGATTCCTCAACACACACGCCGACGGCCGATCTCCCCACAAAACCTCTTCGATTCCACCCTTAGCCTTTCCCCATCAAACCTTTCGTTTGTAAATTTCGTAGTTGCTCCTTAATTCGTTCAATTTCTGTAACAGGATAATTAGCATTCGCTTGTACATAGCAGTCGCGCAACTGCCCCTTAAATATCGTTGGAAACCATACTGTAACTGATTATATCTCACTCCCTGACTAATATAAAATTCCTTAATTCGCTTTTTGGCTATCATTTCCCACCAATTAACCAAAGCCACATCTCCAGGTGCTTCAACCACAAGGCGTTCCCACATATGCCCAAAAGACAAACGACTTTCCTCTCTCTTCAATAACTTTACATTTAATTTCCAAAATGACGGACCCCTTCTAGGCACACCCTCAATATCTACATCCATTACAACTCCTCTATGATCCGAAAAAACCACATTTATCACACTCACTCTCCTCACTGTAACCGCACTAGACACGTACATTCTATCTAATCTCGCCGCATAATCTCGTCTAATGAAGGTATGCTCCACATTGCCACCCCCCCCCCCTACACACATCCATTAAACCCACACTCGTCAATAAATCTCCCAGGAACCCCAAGCAGCAACCCGCTCCTCGAGGCTCCACATCTTTTCGTCGTATTACACAATTCAGTCTCCCCCTATTATCGCTACATTTGGTAAACTACGTAGATGATATACTAATACAATCTTGTACAAATGAGTTTTATGTCGTTACATCTCCCTCGGCCGGCCCAATATACACCTACAAAACTTATATGTACTCGACCCCATAAACCATCCACCTAATCACTCTCCCCTCCCCCCTTTCACTATGGCGTACTACAACGGGCTATTTTCCTTTACCAGAATGGCGACGCCTCCTTTAACCTCGTCGCATATTCCATATACACATCATAACCATCTAATTCTAACTCATATCCAATTCTGTAATTGTGTTCTTGGATAAATACCACATCCACATCTAGACGCACCAAAAATTCATTAAACCACTTTCGCTTCCGCTCAGATCTCAAAACCGTTAATATTTATTGTCAAAACCTTAAAAGTCAATTAATGGGATTTTCCTTTGGTTCTAGGTATAGACTTTTCACTTATACATTTTACACCTCTATCCCTCTCCCCTTTTTTGGGAATCACCTTGATAAACTCTTGTTTCGTGAATTCACTGTTCCCTTTCCTTTGTACATCCGCCCAAGACTTTTTCCCTGGCCTTTGGGCAGGAGTAAGCATGTCGTCTGAGTCTGGTGGGGTCGCAGTTCGCTTTCGCGTCATACCCTCCACCTGCATTGGGATTTCTTTAGTACTATCATGATGCACCTCCACTTCTGCTATATTTACCATCATACCATGCGACACCCCAGACTCAATGCTTTCATCCGTCGCCTCACCATGATGCTCAACCGATCCCAATTTGCACCTGGTTCCTCACACGGTTGACGATCGACTCGTCTAACAATACATCCAGTGCCTTCACTAAAGACGCCGCTACATCCTCGTCCCCCATAGTGGGCAGAGTCTCTTCAAATACTTTATTTATATCCAGTGATGGTGATTCTTCTCGCTGTTTTGCATCCTCCAAAGCATTCTCCTGCGCTTTTTCTACCTCTTCACTCCAAGATGTCCGTTGTCGAGACGGGTGAGCATAAGACTGTTTCTCGTCCCTCCACTTCTCGACCTCTTCGGTTGTTGCTGTTGCGATATTTGGAGATTCCCACGACGCTTACCACACTGTGCCGCTATGTGGTCATACGATCCACACAGCCGACACGTACGGACGTTTGCCCGCATATGTTACATATACTTGAGTTTGAAATGCTTGCAACATAATATAGGACGGTATGGGATGGCGTAAGGTCATTTTGACTGAATATGTTCCCTCCAAACTTCCAGCATAAGGTCCAGCGGCCCACCGACCTGCAGAGGCCATATGAACCGTACCATAATTACGTAGTTCATCTTTTATAACAAATTCATTCGCCTCAAAAGGCACATTCCTTATTTTAACCCATGTGTAGTGTCGTGATTACATCATGTAGACGTACTGATACAGCTGAATTGACGGCTATAATGGTCTCTTGATACTTATCCACCACAGCTTCATAAACATTTGCTGACGTCATTTTAACGAAGATCCGTGTCGTCCCATTAAGTGCTACACCACATATCTCTTCATTAGCGATACCGTAGGTATCACGGATAATCGCCGGTAGTAACAAGTCCCATCGTGGCTCCAGTGACAGCCCACGGGTCAACTCAACGCAAACAGTGTTGATGCGCCTGTAGCTCTGCAGCGCCATGTTGGTAAATGAGCAGCGCACGTCCTCACTTCTCAATGGTTGTGACGAACTGAGGTAGCTCGCCTGAAAACAGCAGAGGGGTGCCGTGCACAACCGCACTCCACCGAGGTCAGGCAGCGAAATGATTTTTTTTTTTTTTTTCCATAATGAGTGCTAACATGGAAAAAAGTTTTAATGTTTGCCCACGTGAAAATGCGACTGTGCAATTGTTATTGTTTTGAGAGTGACAAGATATATGCAGAAATACAGTATTAATGCTAACTTCTACAAGTACCCATGACCAAGCATTTTCCCAAGAGTACAAACTGTCCTCAGACCAGTAAGTTACGTAACCTAAATAGGATTTTCAACATAGACGAATTAGCAGTCGAAGCAAGTAATTTTTTTTTTCTTCTTCTTCTTATTCGCCCCCCTCAAGGAAGGTTCTTTGATGTTGGTGAGGGGCTCTTGATTTAGGGAATTGGATCTGTGCTCCAGTTCCCCGAATTAAGCCTGAATGCCTTCCACATCTCCCCACCCAGGGGCTGTATAATCCTCCGGGTTTAGCGCTTCCCCTTGATTATAATATTAATAATAATTCTTATTCCCCGGTATTCTCCCGGCCCGGGTTTTTTCCAAGAAGTGGTGACCCGGCCTTGGCTCCCTATCTGGGGAGTGTCTCGAGACCCAAGTCTATTTTCAAGACATAACATGTACATAAATTTGGATCTCATTTTTGTTACGCAACTTAAAGTTAATTATGTAATATTTAATTGAAAGCATCAATTCCTGATTTGGCAATACCTTCTCCAAAATGCTAATTTAATAACACTTATATTATAAAACTGCATTACAGAAATGTAATATTCATAGACTTGGTGTCACAAGTGTTACAGTTTACCTTGTACGAATAAACTTTTTTTTTTTTTTTTTTAAGATCGGTCACACTGAAAAGCGTTAAACCCGGTAGGGTAATAGGCCGCCTGGGGGTGATTAGAGTTCAGACGAATTAAAAGGACTAAAGGAACGAGGTAGAGGCTCCTGTAAGTGTTTAACAACACGAAACCAATGGAAATAAATGGTATAAAATACCGACACAATGGAAATATAAACACATATGAGTAAAATGTGATCCTTTTTGAAACGTTTTTCCCCCAAAACAGTGGGATGTTTAAAGTCACACAAGATCTACCTGGGGTGGAAGGTAGGGGGAGTTTTTATAGTCATGTTCAAATGTTGGGTAGGGGGGAGAATGCTGCATCTGATGATCCCCGGGTGGGGTTATTTTTTTTTTTATTTTATTTAAAACATGAAACAATACAATCTGTTTAAGAGTAAAAAATTAAAACCATTTAGATATTACAAAACCTTAGTACACAATCCCGGTAATTTTAAAGAACCCTAGATCATGGCCTTTTAAACATTACTAACCCCAAAACCCATATACAAAACCCCCAAACCATATACAAAAACCTACAAACCCCCCCTTTTACAAAAAATTATTGCCAGGGTTTAGCCCCTGACTGCGGTGGAGGCCCCGGTTGTGCTTGCCCCCCTCTGTGTTTGTCAGGGAGGCCTCATAGAAACAACATGGCGCTAAATTTCCCGGGGTTTAGGGTGACACTGTCGGCTTGAGCTGCTTGTGGGGCGTTTTTCCCCCTCTAGGCGGGTTTTATTCGACAATCATCAGGAGATCGGAGTACGGGGTGAGGTATTGGTGTGGCCCTGAAAGGGGCCCTATCGAATTTGTCAAGTTAAATTCGAGGGCTGTGTATGAGTCTTTGGGTTGGAAGAAATTCGAGCATTGGTAAGTGTAACCCAGCTGCAGAGGGGGGCATCTCATAGACGTTCTGCCACATATGGGTGAATTTTGCGAAACCCCCCCCTTTCGGGCTACGAGGAGGATTAAAGGGAAAAGTGTTTGCAGCTTATTTTCCTTTGATCTGGCACCCAAAGGGCAAGGGGCGGCAGGTGCGTACGGGGATGTCCGGAGGGCATTTTTCTTCCTCAAAATGACTTGAGGCACCGATCCCGCCCTACGTCGTGATGACGGATTTTTCGGACCCAAATTCTGTGTCTTATGTGGGCAGGACGTACATGCAGGTGTGGGGGGGAGTACGTACATGGCGGCGCTTTGTGGGCGACAGTGGAGGGGGACGGCGCAGACGGGTGAAGCCCAGTTACAGGGGGGATGCCGTAGTGGAGATTCCCAAGGGGAAAACCCGAGGCAAGGCCGTTGGGGAGTGAAATTGTTGAGAATTCCCTTGGGGGGTGCATGAGGGGCGAGGCATGGTTGTGTGGAGCCAGAAATGGACTTTGTGGTGCAGGAGCAGGAGGTGGGGGGAGCTGGGGAGGACCCAACGAGGTATTGAAAATTTCCTCCTTCTGGGGAGGAGTGGCTTAGCCCGAGAGATGGTTCCTGAGTTGAAAGGAAGAGAGGTCGGGACGGGCACACAAAGGGAAGGAGGAAAATCAGCGGCAAGAGGGAGTCCCGTGCTCTGTGCAACATGACACAGTAGCGGTTGCGTTCACTGTGAGGAATCGTCGGAAGCAGCATGGCGGTGGAGGGCGTCAGGGGAAGAGGGCCCGGAGCTCAGACTCAGATGACACCCTGGCCAGCGAGAGGTCTGGGGGGAAGGATGCATATTATCGAGATAGCAAGATAAGCGGCATCGGAAAGAAGGGGGGGGGGTGGGGGGGGGGATGGTGAGACATCAGTGTTGCCCCGGGGGCAGGAGGCCCGGGGGAAGGTTGAGAGGAGGAAGGGTTAAAGCTTTAGGAAGGCCTTCGGTGTATGAGTGAATGTAAATGGCTGTGTATGGAGTAAAAGAGGGAATGTTTTATTGTTTCTTACGTCGATTAGGGGGACGTCGTTTTCTCAGGGCATAATTTAGGGGGGAAGGTGCTCGGGTGGCAGGGTATAAGGTTTTGACTCTCCCATTGCACTTCGAAAGTGGTGTGGGTTTTTTGAAAAAGGAGGCGAGCCCGTTTGTGTTGCAACGAAGTGGGGGGGGGGGGAGGGGGTTGCGTGTGGTGGGGGGTGGATGGGGCAGAGGGTTTTAACCTTTGAAAGTGTGTATGCACCAGCTGAAAAGTATGAAATAAAGAGGGTTTTGTGTGTGATGAACTGTTTTGCCTTCCGGGGGTTTAGCAGGGGCCATCGTTGGGGGGGACTGGAATTGTGTTTCAGGAGAGCTGTGTGGAACCACGGGGGGCGGGGCCAATTTTGGCAGTCTTAGAAAATTCTTGGTGGATGTTCAGTTGAGGGATGGGGAAAGGTGGGGGGCCTGGGGGTGGGCTACTTTCGTGGGAGAGGTTTGCAGCTATTAGATAGGTTGTACTATCTCAAAAGGTCTGAAAAAGTCGTCCGTACTATTAAAGTGCTTTTTCGATCATGGGCGGGGTTTGTAGCAGAGGATCGGTGGGATTTCTAGTAGTATTTTCTAGGGGAAAAATGGAAAATTTAAAATACGAGTGTTTTGGGAAAGTGGGGGGGGGTTGGAGGGTTTTTTACAGCGCTGTGGGAGGGTTAATGAGGGGGTAAAAGGGGTCGAGGACGGGGTGGTAACGGGGTGGGATGGTGTGGAAAGGAACGGTTTTCGGCATTATTATGTGGGGGAAAGGGGGAAAAAGGTAAATTTTTTAAATTTGGGCTTATTTTTTTTTGGAGGACGGGTTTAAGGGGGTTGTTATTTTAAAAGGGAGCGGTTTAAAGGGGACCCATCTATGGAAACATTATGGTACTTAAAGAGGTTGCAGGAAATCCAGGACGGCGGTTCCAAGCGGTGAGGAATGGCGGGGGGTGGGGTGTTTTGGGGAGATAGGCCGTGTGTGTGGTTGCGAGGCAAAAAAAAAGCAGCAGGCAACAGCTTTCATGGTTGGAGGTTCATGAGTCGGTGGGGGGTTAGGGTGGGTCGGTTATCCACACTACGATGGGATGGGGTTGTTTTTCGGTAATGGGGTATGAGAAGTATTGGGAAGAGGAAGGGGTAGGAGTTTGGGGATTTAGAAAGGTGTGTGGAAGTGTGACATGTGGTTGGGAAACAGGTGATGGGAAGACTGGGTGGGGAAAAAAATGAGGAGGAAAAATGGGAAACTTTAAGTGACGGGGTAAGGGCAAAGCGCCCGGGAAAGATGGGACTACGGCAGAGTTTTTTCAAAAGCATTGGGGGGCTAATAAAGGGTTTTTTTTGGGGGAGGTTATTAAAATTTATGAAGGAGAGGGGCACGTTGGGAGCAAGCAGGCAACAGCTGTAGTTGTCTTGGTCGAAAAGGGTTTAAAGGGGCACATTTGCTTGGGAAATACCGGGGAATATCGTTGTTATGCGCGGATTGTAAGTTTTTTTGCTTAGATTTTTTGGAATGGATTAAGTGGTTGAGGGCGGGTTGTATCGGGGGAACCCCTTTGGGTTGCCAGGTAGGTTATGGGGGGGGATGGGTTCTAAGGGTTTTTTTGGAAAAAAAAGGGGGGGAATGGGGGGGGTTTGGTTGCACTAGACTGGCAAGGAGCTATGATAGAGTGGAGCGAGAAACATTGAGAGCTATCCCTTTGGGACAGGGGTTTTGGGGAAGAAAAGTGGGATGGGTAGATGGGTTTTATCAAGGGGCAAAGGGGAGATTTCAGATTTTTGGAGTTAGGGGGGGATTGTAATGGGTAGGGGACTTAGCAGGGGTGTCCTATGTCACGCTTTTTTTTGCGTGCATAAGGACCCCTTTTTTAGAATGGTGGGCCCAAATGGGCATTGTGAGGGGAAGGGAGTGGAGTAGGAGGGTTTGGCCGTTAAATAGGGTAGTAGATGATACTATGTTTGGTTAGGGAGGGGGTCAATTTAAGCCCTTTGATGGGGTAGTCGACACGTTCGCACGTGCAATGGTTGAGAGTAATTCAGAGAAGTCCATGGTCATGGGGTTAGGAGCTTTGGGTGGGGAGGGTTGAGTTGGGTATGCATTGGATGAACGGGTGATGTCATTAAAAAAATTTTTGGGTCTTATTTTATGCAGATGATTCGTGTTGCACGTCAGACAACTCGGTCGGTTTGGGGACAGGATTCGGGGGGGCTTGGGGCATTCGGCTTATCATTTGACCTTGTTTCAGTGGCCATTGTAATTAAGTCTTATTGTTAGTAAAATTTGGGACGTGGCAGCCCTGTTCCTTTAACTGGGACGGCAATTGCAACTTACTTAAGGGGTTTTTAAATTTTTGTTGGGGGTTTAGGCTGTGATTGGCTTAAAAGGGATGTGGTAAAGTTACCTGGGTCAGGGGGGGGGTTGGGTTTTTGAATTTAAAGGGAGGGTCAAATGTATCTTCATTAAAAGGAGGTGTGAGGGGGGGTGTGGGTTTGGGGGGGGGGGTTGGGCAAGATACACAGTAGATTTAAACACATGTTTTCTGGGATAGAGTTGCGTGTGTGTGAAAATATTTTTTGGGGGAGTGGTGTTGGTTAGGGATTGGGTAAGGTAAAAATAGTGGCTGTGTAGGATGTTAGTGGCGGGTTGTGGCACCCGGGGAGGGGGTTTTCCCCCCTGTATGACTGGGGAGTATATGGAGAAGGGTTTAGTAGGTTAAGGTTACAACCCGTGGGCGTGAGGTGATGTATGTTTTTTGCATGGGATTTTACCATCGGGGGTGGTTTTGGGTAGAGGGTGGTTGATGGGGGGGAGGTCTGTGGAATATTGGAGGGGAGGTTCGCGTTCCCCGTAGTGTTTTTTGGAGGGGATGGGGGGCATAGGGGTTGGTTTAGCGGGTGCTGTAGGTAATGGTAAAAAATTTTTTTTTTGGGGCATTAAGTCTTGACGTGGGGGGGATGGATGAGGTATTTTTAGGGGGGAGTACTTATGGTAGATTTTGTGTAATAACGTGGGGGGTGAGGGGGAAAGGGGTCAGTGAGGTGAAGAGGCGGGGGTTTTGGGAGTTAGGTTTTATAAAACGTTGGCCGTAAAAGGAAATTTTGGGAGAAGGTGGGGAGAGGCTTTCACAGAGGGTTTTAGAGACCTAACTTAGAGGTTTTATTAAATTTGTAAATTCGGTGGGAGGGGGAGGGTAGGGATGGTATTGCTAATGTAGGATGGGTGTAGGGGGAGAAACGGGGGTCGTCTCCTTGCATAAGTAACGGGGAAAGTGTATGAAAACCCGTGCGTATGATGTGAATCAAAGTCTGGGAGTGTAATACCCTGTATGTGTTTGCTGGAGTTTACATTGTTTTATGAATATTTTCTTTTATGTATTTGGACGCCTGGTTGAGGTGTCTTGTGTTGGTCTTGTATTAATCTGTTCGTGTTTTTAAACATCTTGTATTTGCATTACTTTCAATAAAAAATTTTTAAACTATTAAAATATAAGGATTATTAATATATAAATAACAAGTGGAAAATAAAGCATATTTAGGGTTGGTGGTCTTTGTTTAAAAATATAACAATGCTATTGTAATTTTTGTCGTGTTCTTGCTTTCAGAGGTGCATGGGATATAATGCTTGGGGTGAGGGCGTTTGTGTTAGCACAAAGTTTAAAGTCTGTGTGTTTTTGACAATGAAATTTTTAGATTCTGTGTAAGAACTGATAATGGTTTTTTTATCTATTTAATGTATTGTATCGTTTTAAATAAAAATAAAAAAAAAATTACCTGAGAACAGCTGAACTTCTCCCCCCCCCCCCCCTATTACAGTCCCGATCCCAAAAAACATAATTAATTGCATTGTTCGCATCGCTATTGTGCCCTGCAGACAGGCCCTGCGCAGTAGTTTCCTGATACAACTGGTTTACTGAGCAGTTTTCCTGTTTTGTTGCATAAAAACATGGCGGATCGCATTGGACGGGGTGAGAAATGTTTGTGTGGAATTGGTGCGTGGCACGCTTACAGGAACAACCATGCACGTATTACTGCATGCCATCATCAGTGAGGTATATGGAAACCGACCGAAGAATTTATATGGAGTAGCAGTAAAGGGGTGTGTCGAGAATTTTCATCAAGTTTAAAGACGCAGGATTCTACACAAGCATAGTCAACAAATATCAAGAGAAGGGGCGAAGCAGTAAAACACTATGGTGGAAGTCCTGCTTATATGATGTGTCCAGCTATGTGACCTGGGTGAAAGTACGAAACGTGCCTTTTGAGGCAAAGGAGCATGATGTGACGGCGGGTTTTTAGCAGCAATGGGAAAATCCACTCAGCGTAATGGGGGTTGTGGCAAAATGGACCTTATGAGGGGCTACCTGAAGGATCATTTACGCTGAAAATGGGCGTTGAGGCAGCCAATTCCATCATACGTATTTTTGGAGGTTTTTCCGAACGCAGGTCTACGTGTACTACTCAGGCCAGCGGAAAAACTTTCAGATTATGTGGTTCTTTGAACATATGGCGGACCAATGCTATAAAAAAAGCTGGACGGAGGAAAAAAGGTACCAGTGATCTTACATCAGAGGAATGTCCTGGGGGTGGCGGAGGAAGGAGTAAGGCCAAACAAGATTTCCTTGCCGATGGAGTGACGAAGGTGGAAGAGTGGGCGACTATGGAGGAAAGTGGTAAACAAAACAGTTGATAGGGACAGACGACATCGACGTTGATGAGGAGGGTACGGGCCAACAGGATGGCTTGCTGGAGGAAGTACTTAGTTTCCTTTTGCATGACGTTGAGGAGGGAAAAGGTGGAAAGAAGGGTGTAACCTGGTGCAGGCGACCCGTGCAGCAAGATCAGGAGGTTAGGAATACTGTGTGCACTAATGTTAATGTGCACAACGTTGTGGCAGAGGGCCATAGGGGGGGAAAAGACAGGTGACGAGGTGTGTGGGGAGGGGAGTTCTCTTAAGAGAACTGCAGGAACGTCTGAGATGGACGATGTTCTTACTCAGGACAAAGAACAGGAGTAAAATCTTGGAGAAAGGATGTATGTCATAAGGGGAAATAGGGAAGGGGGTAATGTAGGGTTCAATGGTTCTAGGGATAATGAAGTGATATGGGGGTGTGAATAAGCAAGCTGTCAAGAAAGATGCCATACGCAGGACGGTATAGGAGGGTGTGTGCCAAGAAGAAAGGGTAAACCACCACTATTAAAATAATTCACGATAGTAACTGTAAATGTAAATGGATTGAGAATGAATGAAACGAGTATGGATGGAATGGTTTTTGAGGAGATATAATGTGGATGTATGCTTTATACAAGAACATAATTATAAGATAGGCTGTGCTTTGGCATTAAAGGGTTATAAATTGTATGTAAGTGGGTCTGTTAGGTTAAAAGTGGGGAGTGGCAGTGGCTGTGAAGGAAAATAGTCCCTTACGTATTGTAAAGTGGGAAGAAGGGGGGGAGGGTAGTGAGGGTGGATGGTGAGTGGGGAGCATCTGAGTATGTTCATCTGGGGTTTATATGCAGCGGAGAATATAATCAAAGTAAAAGAGGATTTTGTGAGAGACGTTTTAGTGTATTTTTTAAGGGGGTTTTACCTCTAGTAACTGAAATTGGGGGGACGGGAAAACTGTGTTAAAAGGGGGGGGAGTGGACCCCAAGGGGGGGGGGTTGTTTTTTACGGTCGTTACGCAATGTTTTTAGGATGCGGGGGTGAGGGACGTGGGGGGGGGTGGGGTTGGAGGTGGTTACACTTTTTTAGGGGGAAATTATTCAGCGGGTTAGATGGATTTTTATAACGGAGGCAGTTAGGGTGGGGGGGGTAAAAAAGTGGAGAGGGTTTCGGATCATAGGGCAGTTTTGGTAGAAATGGACTGGGAGGGAGGGGTTTGGAAAATAATTAAAATTTTCCCGGAAAGAAAAATTTGCGAGGTTGGTGAGGAGTGGGTGGTGAACGCAGAGTTTAGAGATGGTGGAGCAAGTGGGGGGCAGGGATGGGGTGGGGAGTATTTTGGTTTGGTGGGAAAATAGGGCAAAACCTGGTTAGCGGGGTTTTTAAATATAAGGAAAGGGGAGGGGCGAGGTGGAGGTTTGGGTTTACAGAATTATTTGGCAGCAGCTCAATGAGTGTTACGCAAGAGATAAAGGGAAGTCTTTTGAAGAAATTCAGGGTAAAAGGGGATAAGGGAATACATAAAGAAAGATTTGTGAATTTAAAGGGTAAGGGCAGGTTGGATGCCGTGTATGGGAGTAAAACCTCGGGTAGTGTGTTAAGAAGTTTTCGCATTAGACAACGGGTCCACTATAAAACTTTTTTGAGGTAGTGACGATTTGGAAGGGTTTACAAGGGGCAAAAGTTGGTGACAACTGAGGGGATAAGTAATTATGCGGACTATTGGTTTAAAAGGAAAAGGGAAAAAGGTAATGTGGGGATAGATAATAAAGAAAGAGAGGGGTGAACGGTATTGGGAGAAAAAGGTGGGGAGGACAGAGGGGGATTGGAAGGGGAATAATAAGTATGAGAAGCAGAGAAAGCGCCGTGATTCAATTATAAGAAAAAGGACAGCACCGAGAATTGATGTGCTTCCAATGATTTTAACAGAGTGCATTGGAAACCATAAATGTTTGATTTGGTTCAGGTATTGAACTGTAATGCTGACGGAATGAAAATTGGGGACCGCACAAGGAGGGTTGTGGTCGGCTTGTAAGAAACAAGTCGAAGGGGAGAAACTGAGCAACGTACCAAGTGCCCCATATCTATTACTGTGTTAATAGGATATAAGATATTGCAAAGATATATGGAACAGGATGAAGAAAGGTAATTTTTTTTTTATATATTAATGAAAAAACGCAATACATATAGATATACATGTACACAATGTACGCATGAAACGTTCCATTATATATAAGAAAAGAAAACCTCCACATTCCCCACCGGCTACACTAAACTTATACATAAGAACTAAACTAAAGACAGCCCACAGCTCAAACAGGGGGTTTATTACAGGTCCCGAAATTGCACAAAAACACCATATGCAATAATAACCCAAAGAATGTCACAGGTATTGACATTTTACATAAAACTGTAAGTTACGAAAGACATTCTCAATTATCCAAAAAATGCTTTACACGACTTTTTACTTTGTTGTATATTAAACTTCAATATCAAATACATTTTTTTTTAAAAACGCGTAACACCCAATAATTAACGAAAAAAAACAAATAAAGTTAGAAAATAACAAATCTCCACTACCTCACCACATAGAAAACTAAAGCAGTACAATACAACAAATGATTCGTCCCACCTCACTTCCATACACTACATTCGTCCCACCTCACTTCCATACACTACCTTCGTCCCACCCTCAACTTCCAATACAACTACATTCCATCAAACCTACAAGCGAACTACACAATCACAGTATATTAGTAAATATTTTTTCAAATATAATTTCCTTTTGAGTAACAAACTTACTTCTACCATAAAAAAATTTAAAAAAGAAATAACATAGACATTACTATTAAACATTAACTTGAAGTCGAGACTATAAGCTTATTCTAACAGACCGCAGCATTACTTGCATCACCATCCTAACCCTACTTAACACATTTAACATCAACACGTCCTATATACCCATTCATCAGTCAATAATATTCCATGGAACTTCACCCGAATAACCAAATATACACCCCATACTGAGTACATGAAATTCCTCTTTACATACAGCTATATACACTTGATGTATGAAAAAAAATCACACACATTACATTATCTCATTTTTAGCAGTACATTTGGTACACAGACATAGTTATCACGCCCGCATGTCCGTTGCTTTAATACAAACACCAATCCTGATAATACATTACAACAACATATTCCAAATTTTAACTTATATCCAGAACATACATCTGTGTACCATCCTGAGTATGACCGTATACTTTTCCACATGCAACACAAATATTGCTCATTTTCCATGTCCATAAAAATCTAACAACTTTCCCTTACAAAACCACCACAAACTACTTAAAACAACACTCCAACCAACTACGCTGCCATTTCACACCATATCATGGAACTCCTCATACATTCCCAAATTCTGAGACGAGCCCAGTGCAACCCCTGAAAGTTCCAAACACATCCCCCCCCCTTTTTTTTTTTTCCCTCACTTCCGCCAACAAACCTCTGACCATTCATACTTCGATATCCTTCAGGAAACACCCTTTCCCATCTACTTCCTTATACCCCCTATTACGACTATGTGTTTTTGTACATTGTTGCAGCCAATACCACTTTCGCACCATCCAATTCCCCAATTAACCACCCCTCATGGCCCATGATATCGAAAACAAAATCAGTTATGATGTACCCAAAGCACGCTGCAGACAGACTCTTCCACACCCCCACCATCTAAACTCAATCCCTTAATACGATATCCCTCCCCCACCCACCCTCCCTCAAAATTCCCACCCATCCACTCCCGTATACACTCCAAATTTTTACAAAAATATACTACATGAAAAAGCAGTCTCCCTATCCCCACACACGACCCTACATACTTCCTCCAACCATCAACCCTCGCTCCTCCCCGAAGCACCACCACCAGACGGGCAATATTCCATGAAGGAAACGAAAACATTACCCTCTCACTCTTGGTCCTAGATAACACGCCGCAACCTTACCCAAATATCTACCCCATGCATACAATGGGTAAATGCCCTCAACATTTGCAATCACCCTCACCACTACAGCACGCTCCAGAACACCTACCCCGTATCCAAACGGATCTCTAAACCAACAATAAAGCTCGCAGCCCATTCCACACACTCCTCGTCATCTCATTGTCCTACCCCACCACCTTCGTGCCTCCTCATATAATGCTTGCACACCCTTCCCCACACGACTTCACTCGGAGAAACCCCCTCTTCAAATATATACACTTACCCTTAATCTATATCTATAAACCCAATCCACCTTTGTCGACCGTAGCATAACAACACTTCTACCCAACAAATCACACCCAGAACCCATAATATATCGAAAACCCTTTTTTAGCAGTCTAGTAATTTCCCGACCTGCCAACGGAAATACTGCTCCACATGCCAGACCATACTATATTACATCACATTCACCACTATTACACGTTGATGTATCGTCAAATGCAAGGGGTTCTCAAACATTTAAACCTACCCACCCAACTAACCACTCCCTCCGCCAGCATTAAGCATCTGTGCCTCCCCGGCATTCCCCATATAAATTTTCCCACCCACCACTCCTTAGTCTATCCACCACACACCAAACGCACAGCTGTTTCCCATCTCGCAACCCCTCCCGACCCCAATTCCCCTAAGACCAATAATTTCGATTTCCTCCACATTCACTTTTAAACCTGTAACCTACCTTCAAAACCACCAATTACATCCTCCAACTCATGTAAACTTCTTCCCTGCTCATTAGAATTGTGTGTATCATCCACATACCATATTATTCCATCCCACACCATTCTCCACACCACGTACCACCACTAAACATCGCCCCACTCCTATAAAAAGGGTCCGGTATACAACAAACAACAGTTGGAACAGAGGACAAAACCCTGCTTATCCTCTACCCATTGAAAACCCACTCACCCAATTTCCCATTCCCTCTGCACTACGTACACCTACCCTATTATACAAAGTCTCAATCCCACGTACCTCCTCTTCCCCAAAACCCTGCCTCCGTAGATATCCCACAGTGCCTTCGTTCTACGCAATCAACCAGCCTGCCCAATCCCATGCTAGACACCTCCCCCCCTTTCATTCTTCTCCCCCTCCATACTTTTCGCACAAAAATCTTTTATATTCCCATGTCCCCTCATACATCGTCTTCCACATCCCCATACTTGACCTCTCGCAACAATATCTATCACGCATCAATATCTCCGACAGTGTAAATAACTGGTCTGCTGTAGGGAAATAATGTGTAAAATTTATTCAGTATTGTGGTAGGTTGTGTGTAGCGTTTTTTAGGGTGATATATTACAATAAGACGCTAATTAACTATCAAGGACTGTTGGTGGTTGAGTGGTGACGCAGACACAAGTTACTAGGCTGGGGGGGGGTTTTGAAGTGTGCACGATATTAAATTATTACCATAGGTATATGGAGGGTAGGGTGGATTGTGTTCATGGTGGATGTGAGTCATCAGGTTCAACATTCCTTGACTTATAGTGTCAGCCGTTTAGCTGGCTGGCTGTGTTTTATATATTGTCATGAAGTTTTTAACGCTTTTACAAAGTGTAGTATAACGATTATCACTGGTAAAACTAAGGTGAAAGTGCACGTTATCATGGGGGGGGGGGAGTGTAAGCTTACAGGGTGGGTTGTATATGTACATGTATGTGTGTGATGTGTATATGTGTGTATATTGTAAATGTATCTATGTGTATATGATATATACATATATATATGTATATGTGTATATAAGTTATATAAATGTGTGTGTTTGTATATGTATGTATATATTTTATGTTAATGTAAAGTATGACCACCTTTTCATGTGAAGCACAGTACTTACAAGCGTGGTTCATGTGAAGCACAGTACGAACAAGCGGTTCCATAGTGAAGACACAGTACGTACAGCGGTTTCATGTGAAGCACAGTAACTCCAAGCGGTGTTTCAGTGACCTCAGTACGTAACAAGCGGTGTTTCCTGTAAGCACCAATACGTACAAGCGGAGTTTGGATTTGAGTGCAAAGCAGCCAGTTTCTGTCATTAAATATGTGCATCTTCAGTAACTGTGTAGTCACAGTGATTATTGTTCACTGCTGTATCATCTTCACATATTGATTATGTACTCATAAATTTGTACCTGATTTTTAAATAAAATAATACCAAAAAAAAATATCTATCACGCACGTCAGCCTGATCCCCAAGATTTTTTGCGAATATCTTATAATCAGCACATAACAACGACAACGCCCTGAGATTCTGCACTGTAGTAGGCCTTCCCCTTTTGGAATCAATACTAACTACGCAGTACGCTGCAACTCACTCCGCAACCTCCCCTCACTTTTTCATCACAATCTCAGGTTCACTCAAAAATCCCTTCTCCAACACACTCCCAATGCTTCACATAGAAATCACAAGTTAAACCCATCTATACCCAGGCACTTTCCCTCTCGCCATAACTCAAAGCTCTCCCCTACCTCCCCCTCTTTCAATATCCCCATCCCAATGCCACACGATCACTTCCACTACAGCACACAAGATACATTCCTCTCCCAAATCTCTCTAAATCCTCACCGTTCACTCCTACACTCCGCAAATATTTTCCAAACCAACTATCCATAAAACCACTCATACCCTCAGTATTTCTCAACCCTGCACCCTTCGTAAACCCACCTAAGTTCCTCGTGTACTACCACTTATCAATTTCCATTGCCACCTGCGTTCTCTTCTTCCGCTGACCCCGTAACATAAGGCTGTGACGGCCTATCACCCCAATCGCTCCTCTACCCACCTTGCATCCTCGCTCATCAATCTCCTTGTTGCATATCCCTTATCTAACCACTTTAATGCTTCAATTTCCCTCCACTGGATACACACCTGTCCACAGCCCCCCTCTGTAAAAACTACCCTGCCACCCCCCTCCAAAGACTGTTGAAGCCCATATTGTCTCCATGCCTCTCATTCTTTCCCCCTTCCACAAAGTATTGGCCTGATCCTCGTCCCTTTGCAACCCCAATCCCATCCACCCCAATAAAAATCGCTTGCACTCTAACCCCCCACCCCATAAAGTCGCGAGCTCCCCACAAACCTATCCAAAATCCCCTCCCTCCACCCCCTCACCCAGTATCGAAAACATTCAGCTTCCAGTACCCCAAAGATCTCTTTGAGGCAAACCGTCCCAATTTAAATCGCATAAACTGCACTATAATCTGAATATAAGACATTCACCCGTCTGCAAAAACCCCGCATCACCCTTCACTCCCTTTTCACATACAACCTTCTAAACGGTGCAGCTCAATCCCTTTCTATGAAATGTGTGCTCTATCCGCAATCCCCTCCAACAACTATATCCCTCAATCCCACACCTCTCAAATAGATCCCCTAAACCTGCCAAAAAACACCCTGCCCCTCGCGTTTCCACATCCTTCCTGCGCACGCACACAGTTACAGTCGCCCCCAACTATTGTCCACTGACGGTAATGACCGCAAATAGATTCCATACGTAATTTATTCACATATTCAATCTTTAACCCCTTACATCATTCTCAGCGGCACATACACACATACGACGCCATCCACTCACGCTCTCCTCTCCAACACCCATCTATTCTTAACACAACGACGACCCCCCCCTTCACTATACCTAAGAACAACAAACGCTCGTCTCTCATCAGGATTCCCACCCCTCCCTTCATTCGCCTCCTCCAAATACATCCCAAACAACTCTGTATACCCATCACCTCCCAAATTCCTTTCCTTCCCAGCTTGAAATTAGTTCCTGCACAAAAACAATGTCTATAAGCATAACGTCTTAAAAATCCCTTTACCCACAGACGCTTTCTCACTCGCACACAAGCCATTAATATTCACTGTCATGCACTAGGAAAACCTAATTATGTGATTTCACCCTCTCCCCTTTTCATTCACCTTTCACTGACAACGCTTTCAGTGTGTCTTCTCGCTTCGGTCCACTTTTCCTCTCCACTGCCCACTGTGATCCCCTGATCCAACACCCGACCAGCGTACCTTTTTAGTGCTCCCAACGCACCACATCAACCCACGGCTTATTTTCCCCGTCTGGGGCCGGGGTCAAAACCAGCATCCGAGTCGGAATATGTCGCCCCCTCGTACGTTGACACACTCTGCATCCATTCTAACATCGCTGGATGCCTCCCTGCGAATCTCAGCAGTCACCTCAATCACTTCCACCACTCCTGGCGAGTTCATCTGCCATGTTCGAGGGCCAATCTTCCAAGTTGCTGGATTTCAATCTGAACAAGCTACTCCCTCACCATACTCAAGTTTATCCTCAGCACCCCTGCTTTCCTCAAAGGATTTTTCCTGCAACGTTTCACCAGTAGGCCTTCCTCTACCCGCACGGCACCAATCTGCACAGTCTTTCTTTTTTCCCGTTCTCCAAGGCAGATGCCTCACAGCCCACTAACTGTGCAGTAATTGAGGGCTGGTACCCCACCATGGTCCAGCTCACGCTCCACTTCCTCACTCCAGGAAGTTCCACTTCTATGTACAGTTGACTCATCAGCATGACCCACCTCTGGGTCTGGCTCATCCACCAATCTCCCTACCTAGGTCCTTTCTCTGCTGCCATCTCCCACACTGGGCCGCCATAGGGTCCATAAATGCCCACATCACCCCTTTTTACAACGTCTTTCTGCGCCCATGTAAGTTACACCATAACCTGTGTCCTAAATGCTTCCAGTAGACGAAGACGTATGGCATGCCTCAAACCGCATCTTGATCGTGAACGTACCATCCGGCAACCGGCATACGCCCCATCCGTCCATTTTACCAGCCATACCAAGGTGTACAGGTCCCTACTGGTTCAAAATCCATACCGCAGATCAGTCTCGTCCACCCAAAATTGCACATTTTTTCCAGACTTTTCCAACCACCTCCATGTTAATGCTTAGACACGTCCGATTATCGAACACGTATCGCTGAATTAACGTCCACGCTCCTGTCCTGGTACTTGTCAACCAGCCGTTTATACACTCCAGCTGGTCTCCAGCTTGACGAAAATACAATAAGCACCATTAGTGCCACAACATACAAGTTCTTGATTCCGCAACACCATAGGTGTACACGGATAATTTGCGGTAAAAGCACTGTGGCAGACTGAGGCGTTATCGCACCCACACGCAACAATTCAATGCACACTGTGTGCAAACGCCTTCTCACAACTGCGCCATGTTGTTAAAATTTAAGTCTCCTCCAATGGCCACAGGAGGGCAGTATGTCCCCTCCTCACTCTGCTCAGGTCCAGTAGCGGCCGAATGACGAGTCATGGGTCAGTGATACAGGGGGGACAGGTGGAATCCCCGGGGAGAGTATGCGGTAGGTCATGACGTAATAGGGGATTTCCTCGCGGGTAGTAGTAAGGGTGGTATTTTCTATGTCCTGATTGGGAAAGAGCTTATAGTATGTGGATAGGGAATTTTTGAATGAGAGTATGGTGAAATGGGTTTTGGAGGAATGGTGGGTTGGGTGAAGAACAAATGTTGCTGATGCATCGAGAGAGTATCCGGAACATGGTAGTTGGGTAGTCCTGTAAGCAAGGGGAGGGGGTTTAAGGTAGGGTGTCCGCTCTCCCAAATACTCTTTGCATGTATGCATACGTCCTTTCTAAATGATCTGGTTTGATGGAGGATGGGAAGGATTTGGGCTAAGAGTGGAGGCTTTTGTGAATATTGTGGGTTATGTAGATGATACAACTGTTTTTACTTAATGAGATAGAGATTTAAGTACAGTGGTGAAGGGTAGCTGAGATTTTGGGAAAGCTACTGGGATGAGAGTAATAAGCAAAAATCACGTTGCTAAGGTAGGCGCTTGGGTAGGCGGACGTTGGGGAAGGAGTATGGCTGATCACTGGTAGCAGGCTAAAGATTTGTGGATTTTGTACTTGATAGATGCCACAGGAAGACAGGACGGGTTAACTTCAGAAATGGTAATGGACAGAGTTTTGAGTAGGCTCGGAGTCTCGGGGCCGGGACGTAACCTTGCAATCAAAGGTTTGTGGTGGTGAATACGCTGGAATTATTGATACGGAGATGGGAGTGCGGAAACTTATCCTTACGAAGTCATGATCTTATGGAATTCACCAAAGGAGAGTAATAAGGTAATGTGGGTTTTCGGAGGCGTGGTTGGGCAAAGAATGTGGGAATGCCTGCGATAAGACAGGGAGGGTTGTGATTGATGCAATTAGGACTAGGGTTAAGGCGCTATATGTGACGGCAGAGGTATATCGGCAGGGGGGGAAAGGGGTCTTCGAGTGGGAGGTGATGGGGGATGGTCCGCAAATGGGGGGGGGCAGGGACTTAGTGTGAGTGAGAAGATATGTTGAGGTTTATGGTAAAGGATTGCAATTTAAAAAACTCAAGGTAAAACGTATTGGTGGGAGTGAGTCGACGTCAGGAATCACTGTCAGAATCACTGCAAGGGGATGGGCAGTGTAACCCACATATTATTGGGAGTGATATGGGTGGAATTAAGTAAAATAAAGAAAATAAAAATAAAGGCAACAGTGAGGGAATTAGTATAAGATTTTCTTATGGGGCCTTTGCACATCGAAAGAGGGTGCTAAGACAAATCGGGCTTTGTGAGAGAGGCGTCCATGCGGTTTTTGTGGGGAAGTTGAAGCTGCTTTCCATGTAGGATATTTTTGTTCTGCTTTGGAGATGGTAAGATTGTGTTGAAGAGGGTTTTCCTTTTATTGGGGGGGGGTCAGATATCACCCCTTAGGGCTTTAATGTTAGATATGGGAGGGATGCCCAACGAGGTGGGGAGGGCTATCAGATACGTAATAGTTGATTACTTGTATGTCTCTTGGGGGATGAGGGAGGTGGAGGGAAACATTAGGATAAAAGCGTTAGCGGCGTGTTTTTATAGGACAGCGTGTAGGAACAAACAATTATATGGGGGAAGGTGGTCAGTCGTCACGTGAGGTCACAGACCCTGAGCTGCCTTGGGGATTAGTGTGGACGGTTACAAAGCATGGCTTGCTTCTGCAGTGTTTTAAAAATTGAGGTTGGAGAGTTGAAGGAGGAGGTCTTGCTTCTCCAGGAGGAGATTAGGAGGCTGAAGGTCCACCTCAATGGGTCTGGGAGAGAGTGTGAGGTGGCTGGAGTTGTGGGGAATGAGGCTTCTAGCAGTGAGGTGCAGTCTGTCTCTCGCTGTGAGGAGGCTGTAGTTGGGGAGGCAGCAACGGCTACCAGCAGTGAGGTGCAGCCCAGCACCTGCTACAAGTGGCGAGTAGTTCACAGTAATGGAAGGCGCATCAGAGTAAGGAAAGTTAAGAGTGAAGATCTGAAGGTAGGAAATCGCTTCTCTGTTCTTCAGGATGAATGTACTTCAGTGGCCAGTGAAGGTAAGGGTACTACTGCCCCTGCTAATGGAGGTAAGCGCATTCTTGTGGTTGGTGACTCTAGGTAAAAAATTCCTGCTTTTTGTAATAGAATAAGAAATGAGAATAGAGGTGTTTCCCGGACTGGTTTGGGGGACAGTCAACAGGCGGTAATAATGTCGGTAAGGGAGCAAGCCCTTTACTTTTCCTGCTGGGGGAAATGTATTGGGAAGGGTAGGAGAGAAGAGCTGTAGATAAGAAAGGGTTTAGCATAGATTTCTTTAAATCTAAGGGGGGGACCCCAAACATAGTGATCTTGCCTAGAAGGGGAGTAGAAAGAATGTTGTCTAGGGCAATTGGTTTTAAAATTTGTGGCTAGGGCAGATACTGCAAGGAACTTGCAATCCCTTCATTGACAACTAACAAAATTTTATGGGAAAAATTTTGTAGCAAGGGGTGGGGTTACACTCCCTGGGCTGTGGAGGGGGTTGCAACCATTTGAGAGGATTTTGGGTCTTTGATTTTTTAAATAGGAAAGTGAGGGTATTGTTTGTTGGGAAACAAGCAGGTTTTGCAACACTTGGTTTGGAAAAAAATAAATGTATAAAAGGCATTCAGCATGAATTTTTAAATAAAGACAATAGATCAGGTCAGCAAACAAAGGGGGACAGCAAGGGGCAGCAAGGGACTAGCTCCCTTAAGGTTTACTATACTAATAGCAGGAGTGTAAGAAATAAGATAGATGAGCTAAGATTAATTGCAAGTGCAGGAGACATAGATATTATTGCTATAACAGAGACCTGGCTCAATCTGAAAGATAGAGAGATGCCTTCTGAATGTCACATACAAGGCTATAAATTATTCCACACTGACAGGTCAACAGGAAGGGTGGTGGAGTAGCGATGTATGTCAGAGACAATTTAAATTGTTGTGTTTAGACAAGATATTAAATTAGAAGCGTCAGCCACTGAATCTGTTTGGTTACAGCTTCTCGAGGGCCGGAGAAAAACTAATTTTGGGTGTGATTTACAGGGCCCCAAAATCTTGATAGGGAGTGCAGTAAACTTCTATGGGACGAAATTCGTAAGGCATCTACATACGAAAATGTTGTGCTAATGGGAGATTTCAACTATAGACAGATTGACTGGAGCAATTTGACAGGAAATTTAGAGTCAGGTGACTTTCTTGATACGATCCAGGATTGTTTTTTAAAACAGTTTGTGACAGAGCCAACTAGGGGAAATAACCTCCTTGACTTGGTTCTTGCAGTAGGGAAACACTAATTAATAATCTTGAGGTTAATGATGAGCTTGGGGAAAGTGATCACAAATCACTCAGTTTTTAAATATATCATGGAATTCCCCTAATAATGGCAATCAAGTCTCCGTCCCTGACTTTCGTTGGCTGATTTCATAGGACTGAAAAATTACTTAGGTGGGCTGAACTGGAATGACCTGACTAAGGGTCAGGTAGGTGGTGATGGTTGCCGATATGATGCTTTCCAGGCATAGTTCTAGCTGCTCAGTCAAATTATGTTCCAAATAGGGAAATCAGATCAAACAAAAATGATCCTAAATGGATGAACAATAGATTAAAATATCTGATTGGTCAAAAGAGAGGCATATATAGGCAAATCAAAAGAGGAGAGGGGCAATTGAGAAATCGATATATTCAGTTAAAGAGAGAAATAAAAAAGGGAATTAGAAAAGCAAAAAGAGATTATGAGGTTAAAGTTGCAAGAGAATCGAAGACTAACCCAAAAGGATTCTTTCAGGTATACAGAAGTAAGATCAGGGACGAGATAGGCCCACTCAAAAGTTCCTCGGGTCAGCTCACTGACAGTGATAAGGAAATGTGTAGAATTTTTAACACATACTTCCTCTCAGTTTTTACACAGGAGGATACCAGCGATATTCCAGTAATGATAAATTATGTAGAACAGGACGATAATAAACTGTGTACTATTAGGGTCACAAGTGACATGGTCCTTAGGCAAATAGATAAATTAAAACCTAACAAATCCCCAGGCCCTGATGAACTGTATGCAAGGGTTCTAAAGGAATGTAAGAGGAGCTTAGCACACCTTTGGCTAATCTTTTCAACATATCACTACAAACTGGCATGGTGCCAGATAAGTGGAAAATGGCAAATGTGTTTACCTATTTTCAAAACAGGTGACAGGTCCTTAGCTTCGAACTATAGACCAATAAGCCCAACCCCCATAGTGGGAAAATTTATGGAATTTAATAATTGCCCAGGCAGTTCGTAGCCACTTGAAAAAGCATAAATTAATCAACGAATCTCAGCATGGTTTTACAAAGGGGCGTTCCTGCCTTACGAATTTATTAACTTTTTTCACTAAGGTATTTGAGGAGGTAGATCATGGTAATGAATATGATTGTGTATATGGACTTCAGTAAGGCTTTTGACAGGGTCCCACATCGAGGGCTATTGAGGAAAATTAAAGCACATGGAATAGGGGGAGAAATTTTTTCCTGGATAGAGGCATGGTTGACAAATAGGCAGCAGAGAGTTTGCATAAATGGGGAGAAATCAGAGTGGGGAAGTGTCACGGCGGTGTTCCACGGGGTCAGTGTTGGGCCCCTGCTGTTCACAATCTACATAAACGACATAGTGAGGGCCAAAAAAGAGCGTCATCGGCAAGTTTGCCCATGACACCAAAATAGGCCGTCGAATTCATTTTGACGAGGACATTCGAAACACCCCCAGGAAGATTTGAATAGACTGATGCAGTGGTCGGAGAAGTGGCAGTTGCAGTTTAATTAGACAAATGCAAAGTTTTTAAATGTTGGGCAGGACAATAACCATGCCACATTAAACTAAATAATGTAGATCTTAATATTACGGATTGCGAAAAAGATTTAGGAGTTCTGGTTAGCAGTAATCTGAAACCAAGACAACAGTGCATAAGTGTTCGCAATTTAAAACTAATAGAATCCTTGGCTTCATATCAAGAGCATAAATAAAGGAGTCCTAGGTTGTTCTTCAACTCTATACATCCTTGGTTAGGCCTCATTTGGGATTTGCTGCACAGTTTTGGTCACCTTATTACAGAATGGATATAAATTCTCTGGAAAATGTACAAAGGAGGATGACAAAGTTGATCCCATGTATCAGAAACCTTCCCTATGAGGATAGAACTAAGGGCCCTGAATCTGCACTCTCTAAAAAGGGACGTAAAATTAGGGGGATAGATTGAGGTGTATAAATGGAAGAACGGATAAATAAAGGGGAGTAAATAGTGTGCTGAAAAAATCTGCCTAGACAGGACTCGCAGCAATGGTTTTAAGTTGGAAAAATTTAGATTCAGGAAGGATATAGGAAAGTACGGTTTGGTAATGAGTTGTGGATGAGGGGAAACAAACCCCCAAAAGCCCGTTATAGGGGCCCGAACGTTGTGTAGCTTTAAAATGGTTGGATAAATACTGAGGGATGGGGGTGGGTGTGAGTTGACCTGATAGCTTTGGGGCTACCGGGTCGGTTCCGTGTTCCCCCCTTAACAATGTGCCCCTGACCTGACTGGGTTGGGTGCATTGGTTAACCCGGGTAGGAGATTGGACCTGCCTCGCATGGGCCAGTAGGCTTCTGCAGTGTTCCTTGTTTTATGTTTTTTATGTTCTTATATCGTAGACTTACTGTTAAAACGTCATCAGTTTGGTGGGGGGTGAGAGGAAAGGGGTTGGGTCTCTTCGTGGTGTCTTTTTGGAGTGATTGGTGCCTGGGGGGAAAGGGGGTTGACTGGTTGAAAGGGTTTGATGTGGGTAAAGTTTTTTTTTGCAGGGAGCGGGGGCTCCGGGATGCAACCCTTTAGAATTTTGTAAAACCACGAGTTAAAAGTTGTATGCATGTTCTGTTTTTTTTTTTATTGTTATAAGAACCTTTATATAGGGGTTAATTCATATGTTATGTGAGGATATGCTTTAATATTCGTTGTGATGCTTTATCCTTGTCTACGCTTTTTCTTATTGTAAAATTTGAAGGGGTTATTATAAATATTATGAGACTATATAAGTATTTTAGGGGGTTTTTTAATCCCCCTTCTATTTGGTGGAAGGTATATTTTTAATTGAAGTTAATGGGTAACTTTTACTTTGGTGGTGTTGTGGTTTGGGGGAAAACCAAATGTCTTGGGGACATTTTCTAGTAGTGGATGTAATAATTTCTAGTTTCTTTTGTGCAATTATTTGCGTATTATTTTTGTAAAATCCGGTTTTGTTTGTACGACACTGTCCCAATCACTTGGTTATGATGGTATTATATACATATATATGTTTATGGCTTATTCCTACATTTTTTTATAAAGACTCCAAATTTTTTTTGGGAAATGGGATGTTTTTTTTTTTTCCTAAACGGGTTTTGGGTTTATTTCAGTAGAATTTTTTTATAAATGTGTTAAATGTTTTTTTTTTTTTTTTTGAGGTGTACAAATTTGTCGCCCGTTGTTTTTTTTTTATTGCAAATTTGTCAGCTTGGTTTTTTTTCTTTTTATGGTTTATGTATCTGTTGTTTTTTTAAAAAAAAAAACTTCTTTAATTTCTGGACATTTAAAAGTTGAATTCTCTAAAGAAAGGGAAAGGGGAAGGGGGAGAGAGAAGAGAAGGGAAAGGTCCCTTGATATCTTGGAGAATGACAAGACAATCATTGTTCCCAAAGCCTTTTTCCCTTTCCCTTTCCTTCCTTCCTTTTCTTCCTTCCTTCGGGCAGAGTATAACCCAGGGTTCAGGTCATTTTAAACCCATTTTCCCAAAAATATACACGACACTTTTCATCATCCACAGCAAGATTAAACCCTGCACACCCTGCTCAAGATATACAGTACTTTATCCACAAAGCCATAAAGGATCTGACTCTGTAGTTTTAAATTACTGCGTAGTGATGCGAGTATGCAGGTTCGAATCGGGCCGAGAGATAAATTTGTAAATAAACCAATTGGGTGGGGGTTTGAACACATGGAAGTGAGCTCGTGTTTTTGGGAAAGTTAAAAAATAATATGTCGTGCCGAATAAGTAAATTGGCGATTTTTGGTTAAATAGCAAAGCCCCCCTTCCCGAAAAGGGCAAGCGAAAAATTTGTGTTGCAATAATTAGCAAAAAACATTTTGACTTAACGAAAAAAAAGTTTATTGTGTTTTTTATTAAATTTTTGTAAATTCATAAATATATTTATTTGAAAACTAAATTAAATTTCACTTGTTTAAAGGGCAGGGAGTTTTTTAAGGTTCTTTTGGTACAAAATTTTTAAATTTTTTCATAAACATAAATGAAAAAAAAAATATTTCTTTTCCTATTCGGGAACAACTTTTTTATACCCGGAGTAAAATTTTAAGAAACGAATTTTCATTGTGTGTGTGGGGGGGGGGGGGGGTCGCTCCCCAATTGGGGGGGGCAATTTTTTTTTTCTGCATCAAAATTAAGGGCATTTTTCCTCAATGCTTTTCCTTTTTTTAAACTGATTTCAAAAACTGTACAACGTTCCGCATTTTTTTTGAGAACTCCTGCCTCGGGACTAAATTTTTACCGCATATGTTCACTGTATATCTTTTTTTTTTTTTTTTTTTTTTAATTCGCCGGTATTTCCCGGGCCCGGGCTTTTCCAAGTATCGTTTAAAATTCCTTTAATATTGAACTTAGAAAAATTGTATTCCGCCTTTCCTGATTATTTTATTTAAAAATTTTTTCCAAGTGAAAATTTATTATGTCTTAGAGCCAACGTTTATAAATTTTTTTTCGATTATTATTATTATTATAATCAAGGGGGAAGCGCTAAACCCGGAGGATTATACAGCGCCTGGGGGGGGGGGAAATGTGGAAGGCATTCAGGCTTAATTCAGGGAACTGGAGCAGAGATCCAATTCCCTAAATCAAGAGCCCCTCACCAACATCAAGGAACCTTTCTTGAGGGGACTTCTTTTTTTCTTTTTTCTTACGAGAAATGAAGACTGACCGGACAATGCTGGTTTTTCTGCTAGTATATAACTGTATTTATTTGCTCTTCTTCGCAGTGTTATGTCTAGTCTTTTATTTTTTTTTTTTCGCCGGGTATTCTTCCGGCCCGGGTCTTTTCCAAGTAGTGGTGACCCGGCCTTAGCTCCCTATCTGGGGAGTGTCTCGAGACTTAAGTCTCCCATGGGAGGAGGTACAAGTACCTCATCTTTGGGCCCAAGTGTCCCCAGGCCTAGCACTTTCCCCCGCCCTCACGGGGCTCGTAGGGAGAAGCTAGGCCTCTGGTCTGCCATCTACCCCGCCTCAAAGGGGCTCGTGGGGATGGCAGTCTGATGAGCTGCAGATGGTAGCAAGCTCAGGCCTCTCTAGTCTTTTATTATCTTCACTTCTTGTTATCATCATTTTTTTACACATCCTTCCACTTATTGTTAAGTGTGTAAGTTCGTTTCTCAATCTTCCAAAATTTCATTGTGTTAATTGCAAGGATCAACTCTTAACTTTTAATTAGATTTATTATCCTTAAAAAATACTAATTTACAATAATCATTTGGATATATCGAAGAAAATAAAATTCTCATCTTTGAATAACAAAAATAAGTTTTGTATATAAGACAACGCTTCTGGCAAAGAACTGCATAAATTACACAAACATAACATGAAGATATCAACAATATTTTTTAATCTAATATGAAAATTTATAAAATTAAGATTTTTGGAATGTCATCTGTCTTGAAAGGCACAGGACGGAGCCGTCAGGACGAAAATGGCAGCTGTGGGAAGATATAGAAGCCATTCAGTATACCCTCAAATTATGACTTAATTTATACTTTTTCATGGTGCTAAAGTTTTTTCATTATATAAGATACTTTATAATATTTTATAATACAGAGGAAGCACGTACCTGTTTGTTTACTGCTAGTTGTAACTCCTGATGAAGACTGTCATGTGGATTCTTTTTATATATATTTTTTTAAATAATTTAAAAAACAACTGATTGTAACAAAATGAACAGTTTATCTTCATTGCATCACATTTTTTAAAACAAAGGTCATTAATTAATTTTAAAACGTTGGCATATCACTGGCAGTCAAATATTTAGAACAAGTCTGTGGAGTGTTGGTAGGTGCTGCTGGAGGCGCTGCTGGAGGCACGGGAGGAATCTTGCATCTTCCTATCATCCCAAGAGTGTCCTGTGTCGCTGAAGTTGTCCATCCGTGAGTGCTGACTGTCTGTAGACATTTCCTTTCTGAAAGATGACAGTTCAGGAGAGTGTCGCAGCCCAGTTGAGAGGAATGACCCTAGACTGCGGCCTTCAGATTCCCTGGAGGACTCTCTCACGTTCTTCTCCCTCAAACCACGCCCTACGTCAACGTCCATTCTCGAATGTCGTTCAATACAAGCTTCCTTGTTGAGTGCCTTATCTTTCGAGTACTTCTTCAGTTTTGGAACAATGATGAGAAGGACACCGTCTGAGGACATGACAGCCATGATGGCCGTCAGGTCGGCGCGGTCAGGGAGAGGGAAGCGTCTGAGGAAGCTTAGTATAGTGAGGGAAGTTCCTGACTGTCTCTGTGCTCGTCCCTCCACCACCAGCTCCTTCCCTTCCACTACCTTCGCTGTCACCTCCCCTCCCAGGAAATCATACACATCAAGAAGTATCTGAAAATAACAGTAGATATGATTACTGTCAAAGACAAATACTTGAATATTGTGACTAACTTAATACAAAATCAGTATTCAAATATTTAACTGATTATTTTTTTTTTTCAAAATTTTTTTTGACGTTAGTACCAGACTATGCGTAAATAATCTTAGTAACTAGTGACATCAGCACAGTGGACCCCTACCATCTGAGTGTACCCGATCATCGTCGGACGTGCACTGCCTGGTTCCCCAGGTTTGAGATCCCTGAGACGCAAATTTCGATATGCAGAGTACATCGTCGTCGGGGAGAATTCTTCGGGGACTTCCTCAGCACATCTTTCACAGCAGTCTTAAAGTTCGGGCGGGACTCTAGGAAGAAAGAGTCGTCGAAGAAGAGCCCTCTTGTCTTTTGTTAAGGGAGTCTGTTTTTGTAGGCGGGGTCTACATCCAAGTATTCCTTATTTTCGTGCTAGATCCTGCTTCCATGTCATCGTCACTTTCACTCTTGGCACGACTCTCCTTTTGCAGTCGTCGGTGGACGGTTTTCGGGTGTCACTCTCCTCGAGGAAGGTGCAGTTCTTCTCAGCTGCCCTTTTTTGTTTAGTGTCAGCGTCGTCAAAGTTAATCCTACTTTCCTGGGAAGCACCAGACTTGTGTTGTGCGTTCTCTGCTCTTTCTTCCCGAGTATCCACAGTTATCTCGCTCGCTTTTTCAAATTGGGCTTGTGATGTAAGTTGCACTGGATCGCCTGGAAAGTAAATAAATTTCTTCGGTAAGTATTTAAAACCACCCAAAATAAAGCAAAAAGGACCAGGTTTGTTTCTTCTCTGATCATAGGTAAGTTGAGATGAATTTCTGATCCAACTGAATATAAGAATAAAAATAATTTTATTATTATAACATTTTTGACATTATTAAGGAGTAAAACAAAGTAATAGGGAGGCAGGTGGAAATAAATGGTATAAAATACCGACAACAATGGAAATATAAACACACATGCAGTTTAATGTGATCCTTTTTTGACAACGTTTCAAATCAAACTGATCTACCTGGGTGGAAGGTACGCCGAGTATTTATAGTCAGGTTTTAGAATGCTGGGTCAGTTGAAGAATGCTGCATCTGATGATCTCTATAACCCCACTGGTAGATCTCAGATGCAGCATTCTCCACCTGACCCAGCATTCTGAACCTGACTATAAATACTCGTGTACCTTCCATCCAGGTAGATCTGTTTGTGACTTAAAAGCCAACTGTGTGGGCGAAACGTTGTCAATAAAGGATCACATTATACTGCATATTTGTTTATATTTCCAGAGGAGGCAGGTCATGACGTACCGACGACTGTGATGAGGTTGACACAGTGCTACATGACTCCCTCGAGTGATCAGTGTATCTGTCAGCTGATGACTGTGTGTTGGTCACCCCGGCGTCCAGCCTCACCACCTGCTCTGTTGAGTCTCTCACGCTCTCACTTTGCTTCACACCATCGTCCTTAAAGTGGAGCTTTTGAGCTCTAAAAAAGAAATAATATTTTAAAGTGTGATCAGTAAATTAGAGCTAGTCTTTCCTGCCTTGGAGCAAACCTAATTTCCTATGTATAACACAGATAATAACCTCTAGTTTCTAAGTATAAAAAAAAAAATCTTATTTCAAGTATAACACACAGGTTTAGTTACGCAAGCTGCTTCACGTTTAGTGCAAAACCTAGTTTGTAATTTATTGTGCTGAACTTCCGCAGTGTACTGTTTACAATAAATCGCAAGATTTTCAGCTCACTGTTTTTGGTGCGGTGATGGTGAGGACACCGTCTGAAGACATGACCGAAGTCACAGACTCGACCACTACTTCGCTTGGAAGAACGAAACGACGTAGGAAATGTTTAAGAGACTTAGCGCCGCCAGCCTCCTGCTGCACATGTCCCTCCACCACTAACTCCCTGGCGTCTTCAACCTTCACGCTGATCTCTCCACCCTTCATGAAGTCCTGCACATCAACAACAACCTGAGAGAACAAAGAATATAAGTTAAGTGAGTAATATGTTGATTTTTTTTTTCATCTCTCTTACTTATGCTACGTTTTCGGTTGTACTAAATAGTCTTAGACAAGAACACTGTATACAGCTGTAGCTTACAAAAAGGTATTGCCGACCAGAGTCTGACAGCTAAGTTTAAATACAAAAATGTGTTAAAATTTAGTTGAAGAGATGGTTTAACAGAGGGGAATGGGAAACCATTTGTACGTATTGTATTTAGACAGCTCAAACCTGCAGTTGGCCCTCCAGTGTTGTCTTGATGACCTGGTCAGTAATTGAACATGATTAACTCTCATTCTTAAGTACTGTATAAGCCCTGCGGGCTTAGCATTTCCATATTAATGTAATAATTATAATTACCTTATAATTAGATTCGTCTTCGGAGGACCTGACAGCTTGGTTCTCGTCCTTCAGGTCACGAGTTCTTAACTTCCTGTAGCAGGTTAAGTCGTCACAAGTAGAGCAGTCTCCCACTTGATCACCACGTCCCTCACAGCATCCTGGTAGTCCTTCCAAGTGTCCTCAAGAAAGTGTCGTTAAAGAAGACTCCTCTAGTCTTGATTGGAATGGCTATTCCCTTGCTGGACTCGCTGGCAAACACCCTTTCGTCAGTCAACCTTTTCTTCCTGTTTCTTGACATCTTCGCCAGTCTTTGGTCAACAGTTTGTGTTCCAATTAAATCCGATGCTGAATTTCTCGACGTTGCTTGGAATAGTAAATTGTTCACTCGATTCTTGAGATCCTTTCATTTGTGAAATACTTTCATCAACTGCAGTCGAGGTGTCAGTCTTCACTGGAGTTGGTTTATCTTCTTCATGTTGAACTGATTCAGTAATGTTTGTTCTAAGTTCATTCTTAAGACATCCTTCCTCGTGAATTTCTGACAGCTTTCGGCAAAGCAGAATTCCGAACTGTCTGAAAAGGTT
>NC_069425.1:49133090-49175590 GCF_026875155.1 Cherax quadricarinatus
GCGACACCCAGATCAAGTTTTCATCCGTCGCCTCCATGATGCTCAACCGATCCCAAATTTGCACTGGTTCCTCCACACGGTTGACGATCGACTCGTCTAACAATACAATCCAGTGCCTTCACTAAAGACGCCGCTACATCCTCGTCCACCATAGTGGGCAGAGTCTCTTCAAATACTTTATTTATATCCAGTGATGGTGATTCTTCTCGCTGTTTTGCATCCTCCAAAGCATTCTCCTGCGCTTTTTCTACCTCTTCACTCCAAGATGTCCGTTGTCGAGACGGGTGAGCATAAGACTGTTCTCGTCCCTCCACTTCCTCGACCTCTTCGGTTGTTGCTGTTGCGATATTTGGAGATTCCACGACGCTTACCACACTGTGCCGCTATGTGGTCATACGATCCACACAGCCGACACGTACGACGTTGCCCCGCATATGTTACATATACTTGAGTTTCGAAATGCTTGCAACATAATATAGGACGGTATGGGATGGCGTAAGGTCATTTGACTGAATATGTTCCCTCCAAACTTCCAGCATAAGGTCCAGCGGCCCACCGACCTGCAGAGGCCATATGAACCGTACCATAATTACGTAGTTCATCTTTTATAACAAATTCATTCGCCTCAAAAGGCACATTCCTTATTTAACCCATGTGTAGTGTCGTGATACATCATGTAGACGTACTGATACAGCTGAATTGACGGCTATAATGGTCTCTTGATACTTATCCACCACGCTTCATAAACATTTGCTGACGTCATTTTTAACGAAGATCCGTGTCGTCCCATTAAGTGCTACACCACATATCTCTTCATTAGCGATACCGTAGGTATCACGGATAATCGCCGGTAGTAACAAGTCCATCGTGGCTCCAGTGACAGCCCCACGGGTCAACTCAACGCAAACAGTGTTGATGCGCCTGTAGCTCTGCAGCGCCATGTTGGTAAATGAGCAGCGCACGTCCTCACTTCTCAATGGTTGTGACGAACTGAGGTAGCTCGCCTGAAAACAGCAGAGGGGTGCCGTGCACAACCGCACTCCACCGAGGTCAGGCAGCGAAATGATTTTTTTTTTTTTTTTCCATAATGAGTGCTAACATGGAAAAAAGTTTTAATGTTTGCCCACGTGAAAATGCGACTGTGCAATTGTTATTGTTTTGAGAGTGACAAGATATATGCAGAAATACAGTATTAATGCTAACTTCTACAAGTACCCATGACCAAGCATTTTCCCAAGAGTACAAACTGTCCTCAGACCAGTAAGTTACGTAACCTAAATAGGATTTTCAACATAGACGAATTAGCAGTCGAAGCAAGTAATTTTTTTTTTGTTTCTTCTTCTTATTCGCCCCCCTCAAGGAAGGTTCTTTGATGTTGGTGAGGGGCTCTTGATTTAGGGAATTGGATCTGTGCTCCAGTTCCCCGAATTAAGCCTGAATGCCTTCCACATCTCCCCACCCAGGGGCTGTATAATCCTCCGGGTTTAGCGCTTCCCTTGATTATAATATTAATAATAATCTTATTCCCGGTATTCTCCCGGCCCGGGTTTTTTCCAAGAAGTGGTGACCCGGCCTTGGCTCCCTATCTGGGGAGTGTCTCGAGACCCAAGTCTATTTTCAAGACATACATGTACATAAATTTGGATCTCATTTTTGTTACGCAACTTAAGTTAATTATGTAATATTTAATTGAAAGCATCAATTCCTGATTTGGCAATACCTTCTCCAAAATGCTAATTTAATAACACTTATATTATAAAACTGCATTACAGAAATGTAATATTCATAGACTTGGTGTCACAAGTGTTACAGTTTACCTTGTACGAATAAACTTTTTTTTTTTTTTTTTTTAAGATCGGTCACACTGAAAAGCGTTAAACCCGGTAGGGTAATAGGCCGCCTGGGGATGATTAGAGTTCAGACGAATTAAAAGGACTAAAGGAACGAGGTAGAGGCTCCTGTAAGTGTTTAACAACACGAAACCAATGGAAATAAATGGTATAAAATACCGACACAATGGAAATATAAACACATATGCAGTATAATGTGATCCTTTATTGACAACGTTTCACCCACACAGTGGGATGTTTCAAGTCACACACAGATCTACCTGGGGGGGGAAGGGTTTCGGGAGTATTTTTTGTATTTTTTCGAATTTTGAGGTCAGGTGGAAAATTGTTTTGTTTGATGATCTACCGGGTGGGGTTATTTTTTTTTTTATATTTTTTTTTTAAAAAACTTTGGGAAAAAATAAAATAAATTTTAAAAGAGTTTTAAAATTAAAAACCTTCTAGATATTCAAAACTCTAGTAAAAATTTCCCGGTACATTTAAAAAACCAAAAGAAGGGCCATATTACAACCAATACAAAAACCCCAACCTTAAAAAAAAACCCCACAACCATATAAAAAAAACCTACAAACCCTCCTTTTAAAAAAAATATTATTGCCGTGGATTAGTTTGCCGGGCCCTGCGGGGTGGAGAGCGGTTTGCTCTTGCACCCCTCTGCTTTTTTGTCAGGGAGCTTCATAGCAAAAACATGGGGGCTGAGTACCCGGGCGTAGGGTAAAACACTGCCCCGGCGTTGAGCTGCTTCGTGGGGCGATTTCCCCCTCTCCGGCGCGGTGTTACTTCCGAAAAAATCATCAGAGAGACTTTCGGAGTACAGGAGGGATGAGGTTTAGGGTTTGTGGCCCTAAGGGGGGGCCTATCAAACCCTTCGTCAAGTTAAATTCGCGGCTGTGTAGGGAGTCGTTGGGGGAAGAAATTCGAGCATGTGAGTATAATGAAACCCCCAGCTGTCAGAGTGCATTCATAGACGTCTCTCGCCACTTTTGGGTGGGTGAATTTGCGAAACGTCCCTTCGAGGTGACGGGGGGGAAAGGGGAAAATTAAGGAAGGTTTGCAGCTTATGGTCCCGTGCATCGGGGAAAACCCAAGGCAAGGGGGGCGGCCAGGGCCCCCGTAAAATGGGAGCCCGGAGGGCCCCTTTTCTTCCTCAAAAGGACTCGGGGGGCCCCCGACCCCGCCCTTCGTCGTATGAGGGAAATTTTCGGCCCCAAATTTAGTGTTTATGTGGGCGGGCGACGTACAGGCAGGCTTTGTGGGGAGTACGATCAATGGGGCGCCCTTTGTGGGCGACAGTGGAGGGGGACGGCGAAAGACGGGTGAAGCACCAGTTACAGGTGGGGAAATTCCGTAGTGGAGATTTCCCAAGGGGAAAACCCGAGGCAATGGCCTTTGTGGGAGTGAAATTGGGGAAAAATTCCTTGTGGGGGCATGATGGGGAAAGGCATGAGTTTTTTGGGGGCCCAAAAAAAAGGGCCCACTTTGTGGGGGAAGGGCAGGGGTGCGGGAGTGGAGGAGGAGCTCAACGGGGTTTTTTGAAAACTTTCCCCTTTGGGGAGGAGGGATGGTTTTAAGTCCGGGGAGAGGGTTTCCCTGAGTTGCAAGGAGGGGGAGGGGCGGGACAGGCACACGAAGGAAGGAGGAAATCAGCGGCACAGGGGGAAGTAAAACCTTTCCCTCTGTGAAAACATGACCAGTAGGGGTTTGGATTTCCCACTGTGGGGAATCGTGGGAAAGGGAAAGCATGGCAGGGGGGGCCCGTCACGAGGAAGGGGGCCCGGCAGCGTCAGACTCGGATGCCCCAAACCCGGGACCCCAGCGCAAGGCCCTGGGAGGAAGGATGCATTTTTACGAAAATAGCCAAGAAAAGGGAAATCGGAAGAAGGGGGGTGGGGTGGGATGGTGAGACTCATTGTTAAACCTGGGGCAGGGGGGGCCCCTGGGAAGGTTTGAGAGGAGGAAGGGTTGGGAAGCTTTAGGGGCCCTTTCGGTGTATGAGTGTGTGAAGGGGGACTGTGAAGGGGTGAAGGGGGAAATTTTTTTTCATATGCTCTTACGTGATATAAGGGGACGTGTATTTCACAGGGGGCATAATTTAGGGGGGAAAAGAGTGCTCGAGGTGGCAGGGTAAAAGGTTTTGACTTGCCTTTCCAGGGTTCGAAAGGTGGTGGGGGTTTTTTGATAAAGGAGGGGGGAACCCCGGGTTTGTGTTGAAACCCGAAGTAAAGGGGGGGGGGGGGGTTTTGTTGCGTGTGGATGGGTGGGGGGGTTTGGGGCAGGGGTAACCTTTGAAAGTGTGTATGCCCCCAGCTAAAAAACGATAGGGAAAGAAAAGGGGATTTTTGTTGTGATAAAACTATTTTTCCCGCCTTCCGGGGTTTTAAACCGGCAGTGGCCTTCGTTGGTGGGGCGGGAAATTTTGTGTTATCGGAGAGTGATGGGAACCCGAGGGGGGGGAAATGTTGGCAGTTTTTAAAGTAATCTTTTGGGTGGATGTTAAAGTTGGGGGTTGTGGTAGGTGGGGGCGGGGGGAGGTGGAGCAAAATTTTCGGAGGAGAGGTTATGAGTAGGTTGGGATAGGTTGTACTTTTCCCCAAGGTCTGTAAAAAGTCTGCCCGTACTATTGAAGTAGCTTTTTCCGTTTCATGGGGGGGGGTTTTAGTACCCAGAGATCGAGGGGGATTCTTAGCTAGAAACTCTAGGGGATACTGGAAATTAAATACGAGTGTGTTGGAAGATGAGGAGGGGTTGGGGGGTTTTACAGCGTGTGGGGGGGGTTTAACTGAGGGGGTTTAAAAGGGGTCGAGGACGGGGGGTAACGGGGTTTGGGATGGTTTGGGTTTAAAAAAGGATTGGGGCCATTATTATGGGGGGGAAAGGGGAAAAAGGAAAAATTTTCTTTAAAATTTGGGCTTTTTTAAATTTTTTGGAGGGGGTTTAAAGGGGGTTTGTTTTTAAAAAGGGAGCGGTGGGAGGGTACCTATCCTATGGCAACTTTTTTAGGGTAAAAAAGGGGAAAAGGTTTCCCGGAAAATTCCGGGGTAAGGGCGGTTCCAAGCGGTGAAAAGAAATTGGGGGGGGGTGGGGGTTTGTTATGGGGAAAATTGGGCCGTCGTTTGGGGGGTTGCGCAGGCAAAAAAACCTTCAGCAGGCAAAAAAGCTTTTTCCAGGGTTTTGGGGTTCATGAGTGGGTGGGAGGGTTAGGGTGGGTGGGTTTTTCCCAAAACTACAGTTGGGATGGGGTTGTTTGGGGGAAAAAGTGGTATGAAAAAGTATTGGAAGGGGAAAGGGGGGGGTTAGGGGGTTTGGGGATTTGGAAACAGGTGTGTGGAAGTGGACATGTGGGTTTGGGGAAAAACGTGGGGGGAAAAGCACGGGGGGGGGAAATAATGAGGAGGAACTGGAAAAGTTTTTAAGTAAAGGGTTTTAAGGGCAAAGCCCCGGGAAATCGATGGATCCCGGGCCCCAGAGTTTTATCAAAGCTTTGGGGAAAGTAAAAAAGGGTTTTTTTGGGGTGAGGTTTTTAAAACTTGATGAAGGAGAGGGGCCGTTGGGGAGAAAAGCAGGAAAAACAGCTGTAGTTGTCTTGGTACCCAAGGGTAAGGGGGAAAAACATTTGCCCTTTGGGACTTTCCCGGGGAATATCGTTGTTATGCCGGATTTTAAGTTGTTTGCCCAAAATTTTAGGAAAAAAGGTTTAAATGTGTTGGGAGGGCGGGGTTTTAACGGAAACCCCGTTTGGGTTGCCCGGGAGGGGCTTTGGGGGTGGGGCATGGGTTAATAAGGGATTTCGGAAGAAAAAGGGGGGGGGGAAAGGGGGGGGGTTTTTGGGTTTCACTAGACTGGCAAGGAGCATATGTTTGAATTTGGGGCGAAAAAGCATTGAGAGCTATCCTTTGGAGAAAAAGGGTTTTGGGGGAAGAAAAAGTGGGGGTGGGTGATGCGGTTTATATCAAGGGGGGGGGCCCAAGTAAGATTAATGGACGATTAGGGGGGAGGTTGTAAAAGGGTGGGGGGCCCTTTGGCAGGGGTTTTCCCATGTCACAGCTTTTATTTGGTGCATTTCAGGACCCCCTTTTTAGAATGGGGAGCACCCAAAAGGGCATTAGTGAGGGGGAAGGGGGGTGGGTAGGGGGGTTTGGCCAGTTATAATAGGGTATGTAGATGATTTCTACTGTTTGGTTAGGGAGGGGATGTCAATGAAGCCCTTTGATTTGGGGTTAAATCGACCGTTCGCCCGTGCAATGGTTTTGGGAGGAATTCAGGAAGGGCCATGGGGCAGGGGTTAGGAGCTTTTTTGGGGAGGGTTTTAGTTGGGGGTGCAGTTGTGATGAAGGGGTGATGTCATTTAAAAAATTTTTGGTCTTTTATGCAGATGATCTCGATGTTGCACGTGCAGAAATCGGTCAGGTTGGAAAAACAGGGTTCGGGGTCGCTTGGGAGCATTTGGGGCCTTTATCATTTGACCTTGTGCAGTGTGCCATTTTTAATTAACGGGCTTATTGTTAGTAAAAATTTCCCCCTGGCGGGGTTTTTCCCCTTTTAAAATGGGCGGCAATTGCAAAATTAACTTTGAGGGGTTTTTAAATTTTTGTGGGGTTCAGGCTGGATTTGGCTTTAAAAGGGATGTGGTAATGTTTTCCCGTGCGTCAGGGGGGGGTTTGGGGTTTAAAGGGAAATTTTAAAACGGGGGTCAAAAGTATCTTCATTAAAAAAAGGGGGGTTTTTGAGGGAAAGGGGGTGGGTGGGGGGGGGGGGTTTGGGCAAGATACACAGTAAAATTGAAAAACATGTTTTTCTGGGATTTGAGTTGCCGTGAGTGGGGGAAACTATTTTGGGGGGGGGTGTTGGTTAGGGATCTGGGTAAAGGGAAAAAAAAGTAGGGTGTGTTGGTGTAGTGGCGAGGGTTGTGGACCCGGGGGAGGGGATTTTTCCCCATGTATGGGGCTGGGGGAAATATATGGAGAAGGTTTAGTAGGTTAAGGGTTTCAACCCCCTGGGCGTGAGGTGATGTATGTTTTTTTTCATGGGATTTTACCATCGGGGGGTGGTTTTAAGGGCTTGACGGGTGGGGTTTATGGGGGGGGAGGGGTTTTTGGGAAAATGTGGAGGGGAGGATTCTGCTTCCACGTAGTTTTTATTTTTTTTTGAGGGGATGGGGGGGCATCAGGGGTTGGGTTTGGGGGGGGCTGCATAGGATAAGTGGTTTTTAAAAATTTTTGGTTTTGTGGGCATTTTAAATTTGACGTGGGGGGTATGGAAAGAGGGGTATTTTTAGGGGTGTGGAGTACATTATGGTAGATTTTTGGGGTACTTTAAAGTGGGGAATGAGGGGGGAAAAGGGGGCAGTGAGGTGGAAAAAGGCGGGGGATGGCAGTTTTGGGTTTTTTTAAAACGTTGTGCCCCTGGGGAAAATTTTTGGGGGAGGAAAGGGGGGAGCAGGGTTTCACAAGGGTTATAGAGACCTAAACATTAGGGTTTTTTTAAATTTGTTTAAAATTTGGGGGGAGGGGTAGGGTAGGGATGGTAAATGCTAATGTAGGATGGGCTGTCCGGGGGGTTTGAAAAAGGGGGGCGTCTCCTTGTTTAAAGGAAAAGGGGGAATGTGTATGAACCTGTTTCCCTATGATGTGTAAACAAAGTCTGGAGAGTGTTTTAAAACCAACTGTATGTGTTTTAATGGCAGTGTTAAAATTGTTTATGTAATATTATTTTTTGCTTTTTTTTGGAAAGACCTGGTTGAAAGGGGGCATTGTGTTTGGGAAACTTGTGTATTAATTGTTTTTGTGTTTTTAATTTAAATTTTTATTTGCATTTCTTTCAATAAAATATGTTAAACTATTAAACGTTTTAAGGATTAATTTAAAATTTTAAATAAAAAGTGGAAAAAAAATGCATATTGTAGGCCCTTTGGGGCGTCTTTGTTAAAATAATAAAACAAATTTTAATTTTTTTTGTTAAACAGAGGGGTATTAATGCATTGGGGGTGAGGGGGCAGTTTTTGTTAGCACAAAAGTTAAATGTCGTGTGTTTTTGGGCAATGAAATTTAAAATTCTGTTTTAAGAATGATATGTGTTCTTTTATCTTTTTTAATGTATTGTATCGTTTTAAATAAAAAAAAAAAAATTACCCGTGCGACACAGCTGACACTTTTTTCCCCCCCCCCCCTATGTACGGGCCCCGATTCCCAAAAAACATAATTAATTGCATTGGGTTTGCATTTCCCCTATTGTGCCCTTTCGGGAAGGGTGCAGTAGCTCCGGGTACAACGGTTTATGAGCAGTTTTCCTGTTTTGTGCATACAAAAATGGGGGGATCGTTGGCGCCCGGGGGAGATGTTTTGTGTGGAATTGGGCTTTGGGAGCTTACAGGGGAAAAACCATGCCGTTTTACTGCATGCCATATCAGTGGGGTATATGGAATTTCCGGGCCGAAAAAATTATTTTGGAGTAGCAGTAAATGGTGTGTCGGAAAAAATTTTTTATTTAAGTTTAAAGACGCAGGATTCTACACAAAACCTTTGTCAACAAATATCAAAAGAAGGGCGGGGCAGTGGGAAAAACCCATGGTGGAAATTTTGGTTATATTTATGTGTCCAGTATGTGACCTGGGTGAAAAGTACGAAAACGTGCCTTTTGAGGGGGACGGAGCTTTATGTGACGGGGGTTTTTTTTTAGCAGCAATGGGAAAAAACCACTCAAGCAAAAATGGGGGGGTTTTGGCAAAATGGACCTTATGAGGGCTACCTGAAGGATCATTTACGCTGAAAATGACGTTGAGGCAGCCAATTCCATCATACGTATTTATGGAGGTCTTCCGAACGCAGGTCTACGTGTACTACTCAGGGCAGCGGAAGACTTTCAGATTATGTGGTTCTTTTGAACATATGGCGGCCCAATGCTATAAAAAAGCTGGACGGAGGAAACAGGTACCAGTGATCTTACATCAGAGGAATGTCCTGGGGGTGGCGGAGGAAGGAGTAAGGCCAAACAAGATTCCTTGCCGATGGAGTGACGAAGTGGATAGAGCTGAGGCGACTATGGAGGAAAGTGTAACACTAACAGTTGATAAGGGACAGACGACATCGACGTCTGATGAGGAGGGTACGGGCCAACAGGATGGCTTGCTGGAGGAAGTACTTAGTTCCTTTTGCATGACGTTGAGGAGGGACAGGTGGATGAAGGGTGTAACCTGGTGCAGGCGACTGTGCAGCAAGATCAGGAGGTTAGGAATACTGTGTGCACTAATGTTAATGTGCACAACGTTGTGGCAGAGGTCCATAGGGTGGAAAAGACAGGTGACGAGGTGTGTGGGGAGGGGAGTTCTCGTAAGAGAACTGCAGGAACGTCTGAGATGGACGATGTTCTTACTCCAGGACAAAGAACAGGAGTAAAATCTTGGAGAAAGGATGTATGTCATAAGGGAAATAGGGAAGGGGTAATGTAGGGTTCAATGGTTCTAGGGATAATTGAAGTGATATGGGGGGTGAATAAGCAAGCTGTCAAGAAAGATGCCATACAGCAGGACGGTATAGGAGGGTGTGTGCCAAGAAGAAAGGGTAAACCACCACTATTAAAATAATTCACGATAGTAACTGTAAATGTAAATGGATTGAAGAATGAAATGAAACGAGTATGGATGGACTGGTTTTTGAGGAGATATAATGTGGATGTAGCTTTATACAAGAACATAATTATAAGATAGGCTGTGCTTTGCATTAAAGGGTTATAAATTGTATGTAAGTGGGTCTGTTAGGTTAAAATGGGGAGTGGCAGTGGCTGTGAAGGAAAATAGTCCCTTACGTATTGTAAAGGGGAAGAAGGGGGGGAGGGTAGTGAGGGTGGATGGTGAGTGGGGAGCATCTCGAGTATGTTTCATTGGGGTTTATATGCCAGCGGAGAATATAATCAAAGTAAAAGAGGATTTTGTGAGAGACGTTTTAGTGTATTTTTTAAGGGGTTTACCTCTAGTAACTGTAATTGGGGGACTGGAACTGTGTTATAAGGGGGGGACGTGGAGCCAAGGGGGGCGGGTTGTGTTTACGGTCGTTACGCAATGTTTTATAGGATGCAGGGGTGAGGGACGTGGAGGGGAGTGGGGCTTGGAGAGTGGATTACACTTTTGTTAGGAGAAATTATTCAGCGAGTTAGATAGGATTTATATAACGGAGGCAGTTAGGGTAGGAGGGGTAAAAACAGTGGACGTAGGGTTTTCGGATCATAGGGCAGTTTTGGTAGAACTGGACTGGGAGGGAGTGGTAAAGGTATATTCAAATTTCCGGAAGTTAAATGCGAGGTTGGTGAGGAGTGAGGTGGTGAACGCAGAGTTTAGAGACTGGTGGAGACAATTGTGGAGGGCAAGGGATGGGGTAGGGAGTATTTTGGATTGGTGGGAAAATAGGGCTAAACCTGGTATCGCGGGGTTTTATAAATATAAAGGAAGGGAGGAGGCGAGGTGGAGGTACGGTTTACAGAATTATTTGGAACAGCAGCTCAATGAGTGTTACGCAAGAGATGAAGGGAAGTCTTTTGAAGAAATATCAGGGCTAAGAGGGAGACTAAGGGACATACATAATGAAAGATTTGATGAATTAAGGGTAAGGGCAGGTATGGATGCCTTGCTATGGGGAGATAAACCGTCGGGTAGTGTGTTAAGAAGTTTTCGCATTAGAAAACAGAGTCACTATTATTTCTTTTAGAGGGCTAGTGACGATTTGAAGGTTATACTAAGGGGCAATGTTGGTGACAACGGAGGGGATAAGTAATTATGCGGGACTATTGGTTTTTTTAAAGGGAATTGGGAAAAAGAAAAAAGGTAATGTGGGGTTTAGTTAATAAAGAAAGAGGGGAGGGGGGTTGAAGGTATTGGGGAAAGGTGGGGAGGACAGAGGGGGATTGGAGGGAATAATAAGTATGGAAGAAGTGAAAAGAGGCAGTGTTCAATTTAAGTAAGGGGTAAGCTCCGGGAATTGATGGGCTTTCCAATGATTTTTACCAGGTGCATTGGGAAAACCTTCATTAAATATAAATGTTTTGTTTGGTTAGGTATTGAACTGTATAGCTGAAGGAACGTGAAATTGGGAAACGTCACAGAGGACGGGTTGTGGTCGTGCTTGTAAAGAAAAAAGCGAGGGGAGAACACTGAGCAACGACGGGCCAATCTTTAATGGGTACGGATTATAAGATTTTTGCAAGAGTTTAGGGAACAGGATGAAGAAGGGTAATTTTTTTTTTTAATATTTTAGTTGAAAAAACGCAATACATAGTTATACATGTAAACAATTGTATGCAATGAAAACGTATCCATTATATATAAGAAAAGAAAACTACACATTCCCGACCGTAGCACCTAATCTTATACATAAGAAACTAAATAAAAGACAGCACCCAAGCTTCATATACAGGTGGGGTTTTATTACATCCCAAAATTGCAGCCCATAAACAAAAATATGCAATTTTACCCCAAGAATGTCACTGGTATTGATCCATTTACATAAAATGTATGTACGAAGTCATTTCTCAATTATCCAAAAAATTCTGTAAACTTATTATTGTTGTATATTAAACTTCATATCAATACATAATACGTAACACTCAATAATTACCGGAAACAAATAAAGGGTTAGAAATACAATCTCCACACCTCACCACAGAAAAAACTAACAGTACAATATATAATACACAAATGATTCGTCCACCTCACTTCCAGTACAATGCATTCGTCCCCACCTCATTTCCATACACTTTACATTCATCACCACAGCGTACTTAACAATCTCGTTTATTTAGGTAATTATTTTTCAAATATAATTTCCGTTTTGAGATAACAAACTTCCTTCTACCTATAATGAAATATTACTAGTCATTTATATTAAACATTAACTTGCACGAGACTATATACTTAACTCTACAGGACCGCAGCATTACTTGCCTCACATCCTTAACCCTACATAAACCATTGTACATCAACACGTCCTTTTATACCCATCTCTCGTCAAGAATATTAATTGAACTTCACCGAATACCAAACATAATTCAACTCGAGCATCGTTGAGTACATGAAAGAGTTTTTGACTACTGTCTCTTACATACTGCTATATACTCTTGATGTATGTTAAAAATCACACACATTACATTTAATCTCATTATGAGCAGTACATTTGGTACAAGACATATTTTATCACGCCGCTGTCCTTTGCTTTAATTCAAACACCAATTCCTGATATTACAATTACACATATTCCCAAATTTTACTTATCCTAAACTACTCTGGGTTCCATCCTGGTATGACCTTATACTCTTTTCATCTTGCACACAAATATTGCTCATTTCCATGTACCATGAAAATCTTTAACAACGTGTCCCTTACAAACCACCACAATCTTATTAAAACACACTCCACAATACGCTGCCATTTCAACAAATATCATGGAACTCCTCATACATTCCCAAATTCTGTGAAGAGCCGGTGGCAACCCCTGAAAATCCAAAAACATCCCCCCCCCTTTTTTTTTCCCTCACTCCGCCAACAATCCTCGACATTCATACTTCAATTTCCTTCAGGAAAATAACCCTTTCGCCATCTACTTCCATATATCCCCCTATTACGATATAGTGATTTTGTACATTGTGCAGCCATAAACTTCTTCGCACCATCCAATCCCCATACCCCTCTGGGCCATGATTACCGAAAACAAAGGTCCGTTTGATGTAGACCAAACTCGCTGCACGGACTCTTCCACACCTCCCACATCTAAACTCAATGACCTTAATACCGAGATCCCTCCCCCACACCCTCCCAAAATCCCACCCATCACTCCCGTTTTATACACTCCAAATTTTTACAAAAAATATACTAAATGAAAAAGCTGTATCCCTATCCCCACACCCACACTACATACGTCCTCACCATCAACCCTCTCTCCCGAAGCACCACACCAGGACGGCAATATGCCTTGAAGGAAACGAAACCTTACCTCTCTCCACTTTGGTTGATACGCACCAACCCCAACCTTACAAAATATCATCCCCATGCATACATTGGGTATATGCCCTCAACATTGCAATCACCCTCACCCCTACAGCACGTCCAGAACACCTACCCGTAGCCTAGACGGATCTCTAACATACAAATAAAGCTCGCAGCACCTCCTTCACACTCTCTCAATCTCTGATCCTACCCACCACTTCGTGCCTCCTCATATAATGCTTGCAACCTTCCCAACCACGACCTTCCACTCGGAGAAAACCCCTCTCAAATATATACACTTAACCCTTAAATCTTATATTATTAACCCAATCCACCTTTGTCGGACCGGTAGCACCAACAACACTTCTACCCACCAATCACACCCAGAACCCCATATATATCGAAATACCTTTTTTAGCATACTATTTTGTCCGGTCCTGCCAACGGATTACTGCTGCCACATGCCAGACACAGACCTATATAACATCACATTCCACCACTATTACACGTTGATGTATCGTCAAATGCAAGGTCTAAAAACATTTAACCTACCCACCAACCCTATCCACTGCCCTCCAGGAAATTAAGCATTTTCTTTTTTTTGTGCCTCCCCGGCATTTCCATATAAATTATCCACACTCCTTTAGATCTTCAACCACCAACCAACGCACAGCTGTTTCCCATCGCGCCCTCCTACCCAATTCCCTAAGACCATAATTTCGATTTCTCACACATTACTTTTAAACTTGTAACACCTTCAAAAACCACCAATTTACATCCTCACCTCATGTAAACTTTCCTCCCTGCTTCATTAGAATTGTTGTATTATCACATACCTATTATTCCCATCCCACCATTCTCCACACTCCACGTACCTCCCCTAAACATGCCCCACCTGCCTATAAAGGGTCCTCGTATCACAAGGCAAACATCAGTTGAGACAGAGGACAACCCTGCTTATGCTCTACCATTGACAACCCCACTCATCCCAATTTCCCATTCCACTGCACACGTACACCTACCTATTATACAAAGTCTCAATCCAATCGCCTACCATTCTTCCCCAAAACCCTGCCTCCGTAGATATGCCACAATGCCTTTCGTTCTACGCAAACATACGCAGCTTGGCAATCCAATGCTATGACTCACCTCCCCCCCTTTCATTCTCCCCCTAATACTGTCCCACAAAATCTTTTATTATTTCATGCTCCCTCATAATCGTCCTTCGCCAGGCACCCCATACTGACCTCTCGCACAACTCTATCTATCTCGCACTCCTGCATGTTCCCCAAGATTTTTGCGTATATCTTATATTCTGCACATACATACGACAACGCCTGTAGTTCTGCCCTGTAGTAGGGCCTTCCCCTTTTGGAATCAAATACTACTACTGCAGTACGCTGCTACTCAACCATCCTCCCCTCACTTTTATCACATTCATCAGGTTCACCTATTAATCCTTCAAACACAACTCCAATGCTTCCATAGAATTCACAAGGTAAAAACCTTCTCTACCTGGCGCTTTACCTCTCGCCATATTCTCCAAAGCTCTCATACCTCCCCCTCTTCAATATCCCCCCCAATGCCACCGATTCACTTCCATCTGCCACAAGATATTTCTCTTCCCAAATCTCTCGTTAATTCCTCACCGTTCACTCCTACACTCCGCAAAAAAATATTTTTCCAAAACCAAACTATCCATTAAAAACCATCATACCCTCAGTAGTTCTCAACTCCTGACCCTTCGTATTTACCACTAAGTCTCGTTGTACTACCTTTTCTATCCATTGCCAACTGCGTCTCCGCTGTCCCGTAACACAGGCTGTCGGCCTGTCACCCCAATCGCCTCCTCTACCAACCTTGCCCTCGCCTCATCAAATCTCTCATTGTGCATATCCCTTATCTGCCACTTTAATGCTTCAATTTCCTCCATGGATACCACACCTGTCACAGCACCCCTCTGGATTACTACCCTGCAACCGCCCCCCCTCTAAATATGTTGAAGCCCATATGTATTCCATGCCTATTCTTTCCCTTCGCACATTGTATTGCCTGATCCTGTTTTGCATAAAACCCCATCCCACCACCCAATAAAATCGCTTGCAGTCTTACCCCCACCCCATAAGTCTCCCCAAACTTTTCAAAATCCCTACCTCCACCCTCCTCACCCAGTTGTCGTTACATTCAGCTTCCTGTACCCAAATATCTCCTTAGGCAAAACCGTATAACACTCCCAATTTAAATCAGCATAAACGCACCCTATGATCTGAATAAACGACATTCACCGTCTGCACCCGCGTCCACCCTCCATCCCTTGTCACATACAACCTATCTATCGTTGCAGCATATCCTTTCTATGAAATGTGTGCTCCACTATAACGCAATCCCTCCATCAACTATATCCCTCAATTCCCACATTCTTAATAGATTCCCCTAAACCTGCCAAAATTCACCTGCCCTCTCGGTTCCACATCCTGCCTGCGCACCAACCAGTTCCAGTTCGCACCAATATTGTCACTGAACGGTAATGACCGCAAATATAATATACCAATACGTTATTCACAAATTCATTCTTTACCCTTACATCATTTCAGCCGGCACAACAACACAAATCGAACTGCCATCCATTCACCTCTCCACCACCCATCTATTCTTAACACACGACCCCCCCCTTACCTTCACTACTAAGAACAACAAACGGGCTCGTCTCTCGCTGATCAGGATTCCCACCCCTCCCTTCATTCGCTCCCGAATACATCACAAACCTCTCTGTTACCCATCCACCTACCAATTCCTTTCCCAGCTTGAAATTATGTTCCTGCACAAAAAACAATGTCTATAGCATACGTCCTTAAAAATCCCTTTACTCCACAGACGCTTCTCACTCGCCACAATCCATAATATCACTGACATGCACCGGAAACCTATTAATGTGATTTACCTCTGCCCCCTTTTCACTTTCACTGAACACGACCTTTCAGTGTGTCTGCTTCGTCCACTTTTCTCTCCACTGCCCACTGGTGGCTTTCCCTGATCCAACACCTGACAGGCGTACCTTTAGTGCTCCCACGCACCACTTCAACCACCAACAGCCTTTTTCCCGGTCTCTGTGCCGGGGTCAAAACATCATCGTGGTCGAAATATGTCGCGCCCTCTTACGGTTGACCACTCTCATCCCCATTTTAACTACTGGGATGCCTGCTCCTGTGTATCTCAGCAGACACCTCAATCACTTCCACCACTCTGGTCGAGTCATCTGCCATGTTCGCCAATCTTCCAGTTGCTCATCTTCAATCTGAACAGTACTCCTCACCATAACTCAAGTTATACTCAGCAAACTTGCAAATTCTCAAATGGATTTTTCCTGCTCGTTCACCAGTAGGCTTCCTTACCGGCTCGTCACCAATCTGCACAGTTCTTCCCGTTCTCCAAGGCAGATGCCTCATCTTCCACTAATGTGACAGTGAGGGCTGGTACCCACCAGTGAGGCAGCTCACGCTCTCACTTCCTCACTCCAGGCAAGTGCCACTTCTATGATAAGGTGACTCATCAGCATGACCACCCTGGTTCTGGCTCTTTCACCATCTCACTACCTAGTCCTTTCTCCGCTGCCATCTCCCACATGGGCCGCCATATGGTATTATGCACCAATAACCTACACGTCTTTGCTTGCCCAGGTAGTTACACCATTACCTGTTGTCCTAAATGCTTCAGTATGAAGTAAGACGGGATTGGCATGCCCTCAACGCCATCTTGATGTGAAGTACCATCCGCAAGCACGGCATACGCCCAATCGTCCATTTACAAGCCATAGCCAGGTTTGTACAGGTCCATACTGTTCAAATACATACCGCAGATCGTCTCGTATCCACCTCAAAATTGCACATTTCGGGACTTTCACCCATGTGTAATGCTTAGACACGTCGATTAGTCGAACACGTATCGCTGAATTAACGTCCACGCTCCTAGTCCTGGTACTTGTTCAACCAGCCGTTCATACACTCCGCTGATCTCAGCTTGACGAAAATACGATAGGCACCATTTAGTGCCACACCATACAGTTCTTGATCCGCAACACCATAGGTGTCACGGATAATTTGCGGTAAAAGCACTTGTGCAGACTGAGGCGTTATCGCACCACGCAACAATTCAATGCACACCATGTGCAAACGCCTTCTCACAGACTGCGCCATGTTGTGAAAATATAAGTCTCCTCCAATGACCAGCAGAGGGCAGTAGTCACACGTCTGCACTCTGCTCAGGTCAAGCGGCGAATGACGGTCATGGGGTCAGTGATACATGGGGGACAGTTTGGAATCCCGGGGAGGAGTATGCGGGTAGGTCATGGACGTATTAGGGATTTCCTCGAGGGTAGTAGTAAGGGTGGTATTCTAGGTCTGGATTGGGAGAAAGCTTACGAGTATGTGGATAGGGAATTTTTGATTGAGAGTATGGTGAGAATGGGTTTTGGAGGGAGAGTAGTGGGTTGGGTGAGAACAATGTATGCTGATGCATCGATGAGAGTACAGGTAAATGGTAGGTTGGGTAGTCCTGTAAGCATGGGGAGGGGTTTAAGGCAGGGGTGTCCGCTCTCCCAAATACTCTTTGCATGTATGCAGAATCCTTTCTATGATCTGGTTGATGGTGGGATGGGAAGGATGGGCGAGAGTGGAGGCTTTTGTGGGAATATTGTGGGTTATGTAGATGATACAACTGTTTTACTTAATGAGATAGAAGATTTAAGTACAGTGGGAAGGGTACTTGAGATTTTTGGGAATGCTACTGGGATGAGAGTTAATAAGCAGAAATCACGGTTGCTAGAGGTAGGCGCTTGGGTAGGCGGGACGTTGGGGAAGGAGTTTGGCTGGATAACTGTAGACAGGCTAAAGATTTGTGGGATTTTGTACTTGGCAGATGCACAGGAGAGCAGGAGGGTTAATTCAGAAATGGTAATGGACAGAGTTTTGAGTAGGCTTAGGAGTCTCTGGGCCGGGGACGTAACCTTGCATCAAAGGGTTGTGATGGTGAATACGCTGATTTATAGTAAGGTGTGGGGAGTGGCGGAAATTTATCCCTTACGAAGTCAGGATATTATGGAATTACAAAGGAGAGTAATAAGGTATGTGTGGGGTTTTGGGAGGGCGTGGTTGGGCAAAGATGTGGTAATGACTGCGGTAAGACAGGGAGGGTTGGGATTGATGGCATTAGGATCTAGGGTGAAGGCGCTATATGTGAAGCAGAGGTATATTCGGGCAGGGGGGAAAGGGGTCTTCGAGTGGGGGAGGTGATGGGGGATGTCCGCAAATGGTGGGGGGGCAGGGACTTAGTTGAGTGTGAAGATATGTTGAGGTTTATGTTAAAGGTTCGCAATGTTAAAAAACTCAAGGTAAAACGGTTGGTGGGAGTGAGTCGTCGTCAGGAATCACTGCAGGGGATGGCAGTGTATCCCACATATGATTGGCGAGTGATATGGGTGGAATTTAGTAAATTAAGAATAAAGGCAAGAGTGAGGGAATTAGTATATAGATTTCTTATGGGGACTTTGACATCGAAAGAGGTGCTAAGACAAATGGGTTTTGTGAGAGAGGCGTCATGCGGTTTTTGTGGGGAAGTTGAAGCTGCTTTCCATGTAGTATATTTTTGTTCTGCTTTGGAGATGGTAAGATTGTGGTTGAAGAGGGTTTTCCTTTTATTGGGGGGGGGGTCAGATATCACCCCTTAGGGCTTTAATGTTAGATATGGGAGGGATGCCCAACGAGGTGGGGAGGGCTATCAGATACGTAATAGTTGATTACTTGTATGTCTCTTGGGGGATGAGGGAGGTGGAGGGAAACATTAGGATAAAAGCGTTAGCGGCGTGTTTTTATAGGACAGCGTGTAGGAACAAACAATTATATGGGGGAAGGTGGGTAACTAGTTTTCCTGAGGGATATCGTAGACTTACTGTTGAACGTCTACTCAGCTTGGTGACGGGGTGAGAGGCAAGGGGTTGGTCTCTTCAGTGGTGTCTTTTTGGAGTGATTGGATGCCTGGTGAGGAAGGTTGACTGGTTGCAAGGTGTTTGATGTGGGTAAAGTTTATTTGCAGGGAGCCGTCGGGGGCTCCGGGGTATGTAGACCTTATGAATTTTGTAAAACCACAGAGTTAAAAGTTGTATGTCATGTTCTGTTTTTTCTTTTATTGTTATAAGAACCATTTTATATAGGGGGTTATATTCATATGTATATGTGAGGATATGATTTATATATTCGAATCTGATGATAGCTTTATCCTTGTCATACGTCTTTTTTCTTATTGTATAATTGAAGGGGTATATTATAAACTATGTATGAGACTATATAAGTATTTTATGGGGTTTATATATACCCTTCTATTTGTGTGGAAGGTCATATTATATATTGAATGTTAATCGGTAACATTACTTTGTGTGTGTGTAGGTGTGTTTGTGGGAACCAATGTCTTAGGTACAGTTCTAGTAGTGGATGTAATATATTTCTAGTTTCTTTAGTGACAAGTTATTTGCGTATTATTTCTTGTATAATCCAGTTTGTTCTGTACGAACACGTGTGCACATACACGTATGTGTATATGCATGTGTATATATATACATATATATGTTTATAGGACTTATTCCTACATGTTTTATAATGACTCCGACTGTTTGTTTGGAAGTCGGTATGTTTTTTTTTTTTCCATAAACTGGTTGGGTTTATTTCAGTAGAATTTTGTTATCAATGTGTTAAAATGTATTTTTTTTTTTTTGAGTGTGTACTGACATTGTCTGGCACCGTTGTTTTTTTTTTATTTGCTAATTGTCAGCTTGTGTTTTTTTCTTTTATGGTTTATGTATCTGTTGCTTTTAAATAAAAAAAAAAACTTCGTTAATTTCTGGACAGTTTAAGTTGAGATTCTCTCAAGTGAAGGAAGGGAAGGGAGGAGAGAGAAGAGAAGGGGAAAGGTGCCTTGATATCTTGGAGAATAACAAGACAATCACCTTGTTGCCAAGCCTTCCTTCCTTCCTTCCTTCCTTCCTTCCTTCCTTCCTTCCTTCCTTCCTTCCTTCCTTCCTTCCTTCTGGCAGAGTATCAACCTCACGGTTCAGTCATGTTTCAACCCATTTTCCAAAATATATACACGACACTTTTCATCAGTCCACAGCAAGATTCGAACCTGCACACCCTGCATCAAGATATACAGTACTTTATCCACATAGCCATGAAGGATCTGACTCTATAGATAAATTACTGCGTAGCTGATGCAGAGTATGCAGGTTCGAATCTTGGACCGAGAGATAAAGTTTGTAAATAAACCACGATTCGGGTGGGATTAGAACCCATGGATAGTGAGCTCGCCTGTTTGTGAACTGTTAAAAATATATATGTCGTGCCGAATAAGTAAATCTGGCGATTTTGGCTTAAATAGCAAAGCTCTCCTTCCCGAATAGGGCAAGCGAAAATTTGTGTATGCAATAATTCAGCAAAAATCATTCTTAACTTAACGAAAAAAATGTTTCATTGTGTTTTCTTATTAAATTATTGTAAACTTACATAAAATATATTTAGTTTGATTAGGGTAAATTAAATTGCACTTGTTATAAGGTCAGGTAAGTTTTCTAAGGTTCTTTTGGTACAAAATTATTAATTTTTGCATAAACATAAATGAAAAAGAAATATTTCTTTTACCTATTCGGCACGACATACATTTCCTCATACCCAGGAGTAAGTTTTAAGATACACGAATTTTCACTTGTGTGTGTGGGTGGGGGGGGGAGGGGGGGGGGGGGTTGCAGCATCCCTATTAGGGAGGAGCAATTTTTTGCTGCATCATATTTAGCGGCATATCATCATGATGCTCTTTTTAAACTGATTTCAAAAACATGTACAACGTTCCAGCATTTTCATTTGAGAACTCCTGCCCTCGGACATATATGTTACCGCACTATGTTCACTGGTATATTTTTTTTTTTTTTTTTTTTTTTTTTAATTCGCCGGTATTCTCCCGGCCTGGGTCTTTTCCAAGTATCGTTTAAAGTTCCTTTAATATTGACTTAGAAAACATTTGTATTTCCAGCCTTTCCTGATTAGTTTTATTATAAAAATTTTATCCAAAGTGAAATTTATTATGTCTTAGAGCCAACGTTTATAACTTTTTCTTACGATTATTATTATTATTATAATCAAGGGGGAAGCGCTAAACCCGGAGGATTATACAGCGCCTGGGGGGGGGGGGGAGGAATGTGGAAGGCATTCAGGCTTAATTCAGGGAACTGGAGCAGAGATCCAATTCCCTAAATCAAGAGCCCCTCACCAACATCAAGGAACCTTTCTTGAGGGGACTTCTTTTTTTCTTTTTTCTTACGAGAAATGAAGACTGACCGGACAATGCTGGTTTTTCTGCTAGTATATAACTGTATTTATTTGCTCTTCTTCGCAGTGTTATGTCTAGTCTTTTATTTTTTTTTTCGCCGGGTATTCTCCCGGCCCGGGTCTTTTCCAAGTAGTGGTGACCCGGCCTTAGCTCCCTATCTGGGGAGTGTCTCGAGACTTAAGTCTCCCATGGGAGGAGGTACAAGTACCTCATCTTTGGGACCAAGTGTCCCCAGGCCTAGCCACATTCCCCGCCCTCACGGGGCTCGTAGGGAGAAGCTAGGCCTCTGGTCTGCCATCTACCCCGCCTCAAAGGGGCTCGTGGGGATGGCAGTCTGATGAGCTGCAGATGGTAGCAAGCTCAGGCCTCTCTAGTCTTTTATTATCTTCACTTCTTGTTATCATCATTTTTTTACACATCCTTCCACTTATTGTTAAGTGTGTAAGTTCGTTTCTCAATCTTCCAGAATCATTGTGTTAATTGCAAGGATCAACTCTTAACTTTTAATTAGATTTATTATCCTTAAAAAATACTAATTTACAATAATCATTTGGATATATCGAAGAAAATAAAATTCTCATCTTTGAATAACAAAAATAAGTTTTGTATATAAGACAACGCTTCTGGCAAAGAACTGCATAAATTACACAAACATAACATGAAGATATCAACAATATTTTTTAATCTAATATGAAAATTTATAAAATTAAGATTTTTGGAATGTCATCTGTCTTGAAAGGCACAGGACGGAGCCGTCAGGACGAAAATGGCAGCTGTGGGAAGATATAGAAGCCATTCAGTATACCTTCAAATTATGACTTAATTTATACTTTTTCATGGTGCTAAAGTTTTTTCATTATATAAGATACTTTATAATATTTTATAATACAGAGGAAGCACGTACCTGTTTGTTTACTGCTAGTTGTAACTCCTGATGAAGACTGTCAGTGGATTCTTTTTATATATATTTTTTTAAATAATTTAAAAAACAACTGATTGTAACAAAATGAACAGTTTATCTTCATTGCATCACATTTTTTTAAAACAAAGGTCATTAATTAATTTTAAAACGTTGGCATATCACTGGCAGTCAAATATTTAGAACAAGTCTGTGGAGTGTTGGTAGGTGCTGCTGGAGGCGCTGCTGGAGGCACGGGAGGAATCTTGCATCTTCCTATCATCCCAAGAGTGTCCTGTGTCGCTGAAGTTGTCCATCCGTGAGTGCTGACTGTCTGTAGACATTTCCTTTCTGAAAGATGACAGTTCAGGAGAGTGTCGCAGCCCAGTTGAGAGGAATGACCCTAGACTGCGGCCTTCAGATTCCCTGGAGGACTCTCTCACGTTCTTCTCCCTCAAACCACGCCCTACGTCAACGTCCATTCTCGAATGTCGTTCAATACAAGCTTCCTTGTTGAGTGCCTTATCTTTCGAGTACTTCTTCAGTTTTGGAACAATGATGAGAAGGACACCGTCTGAGGACATGACAGCCATGATGGCCGTCAGGTCGGCGCGGTCAGGGAGAGGGAAGCGTCTGAGGAAGCTTAGTATAGTGAGGGAAGTTCCTGACTGTCTCTGTGCTCGTCCCTCCACCACCAGCTCCTTCCCTTCCACTACCTTCGCTGTCACCTCCCCTCCCAGGAAATCATACACATCAAGAAGTATCTGAAAATAACAGTAGATATGATTACTGTCAAAGACAAATACTTGAAATATTGTGACTAACTTAATACCAAAATCAGTATTCAAATATTTAACTGATTATTTTTTTTTTCAAAAATTTTTTTGACGTAGTACCAGACATATGCGTAAATAATCTTAGTAACTAGTGACATCAGCACAGTGGACCCCTACCATCTGAGTGTAGCGATCATCGTCGACGTGCACTGCCTGGTTCTCCAGTTTGAGATCCCTGAGACGCAAATTTCGATATGCAGAGATACCATCGTCGTCCGGGGAGAATTCTTCGTGGGACTTCCTCAGCACATCTTTCACAGCAGTCTTGAAGTTCGGGCGGGACTCTAGGAAGAAAGAGTCGTCGAAGAAGAGCCCTCTTGTCTTTATGTTAAGGAGTCTGTTTTTGTAGGCTGGGTCTACATCCAAGTATTCCCTTATTTTCGTGCTAGATCCTGCTTCCATGTCATCGTCACTTTCACTCTTGGCACGACTCTCCTTTTGCAGTCGTCGGTGGACGGTGTCGGTGTCACTCTCCTCGAGGAAGGTGCAGTTCTTCTCAGCTGCTTCTTTGTGAGTGTCAGCGTCGTCAAAGTTAATCCTACTTTCCTGGGAAGCACCAGACTTGTGTTGTGCGTTCTCTGCTCTTTCTTCCCGAGTATCCACAGTTATCTCGCTCGCTTTTTCAAATTGGGCTTGTGATGTAAGTTGCACTGGGATCGCCTGAAAAGTAAATAAATTTCTTCGGTAAGTATTTAAAACCACAAAATAATGCAAAAAGGACCAGGTTTGTTTCTTCTCTGATCATAGGTAAGTTGAGATGAATTTCTGATCCAACTGAATATAAGAATAAAAATAATTTTATTATTATAACATTTTTGACATTATTAAGGAGTAAAACAAAGTAATAGAGGAGGCAGGTGGAAATAAATGGTATAAAATACCGACACAATGGAAATATAAACACACATGCAGTATAATGTGATCCTTTATTGACAACGTTTCAAGTCAAACTGATCTACCTGGGTGGAAGGTACGCGAGTATTTATAGTCAGGTTCAGAATGCTGGGTCAGTTGAAGAATGCTGCATCTGATGATCTCTATAACCCCACTCGGTAGATCATCAGATGCAGCATTCTCCACCTGACCCAGCATTCTGAACCTGACTATAAATACTCGTGTACCTTCCATCCAGGTAGATCTGTTTGTGACTTAAAAAGCCAACTGTGTGGGCGAAACGTTGTCAATAAAGGATCACATTATACTGCATATTTGTTTATATTTCCAGAGGAGGCAGGTCATGACGTACCGACGACTGTGATGAGGTTGACACAGTGCTACATGACTCCCTCGAGTGATCAGTGTATCTGTCAGCTGATGACTGTGTGTTGGTCACCCCGGCGTCCAGCCTCACCACCTGCTCTGTTGAGTCTCTCACGCTCTCACTTTGCTTCACACCATCGTCCTTAAAGTGGAGCTTTGAGCTCTAAAAAAGAAATAATATTTTAAAGTGTGATCAGTAAATTAGAGCTAGTCTTTCCTGCCTTGGAGCAAACCTAATTTCCTATGTATATACACAGATAATAACCTCTCAGTTTCTAAGTATAAAAAAAAAAATCTTATTTCAAGTATAACACACAAGGTTTAGTTACGCAAGCTGCTTCACGTTTAGTGCAAAACCTAGTTTGTAATTTATTGTGCTGAACTTCCGCAGTGTACTGTTTACAATAAATCGCAAGATTTTCATCTCACTGTTTTTGGTGCGGTGATGGTGAGGACACCGTCTGAAGACATGACGGAAGTCACAGACTCGACCACTACTTCGCTTGGAAGAACGAAACGACGTAGGAAATGTTTAAGAGACTTAGCGCCGCCAGCCTCCTGCTGCACACGTCCCTCCACCACTAACTCCCTGGCGTCTTCAACCTTCACGCTGATCTCTCCACCCTTCATGAAGTCCTGCACATCAGCAACAACCTGAGAGAACAAAGAATATAAGTTAAGTGAGTAATATGTTGATTTTTTTTTTCATCTCTCTTACTTATGCTACGTTTTCGGTTGTACTAAATAGTCTTAGACAAGAACACTGTATACAGCTGTAGCTTACAAAAAGGTATTGCCGACCAGAGTCTGACAGCTAAGTTTAAATACAAAAATGTGTTAAAATTTAGTTGAAGAGATGGTTTAACAGAGGGGAATGGGAACCATTTGTACGTATTGTATTTAGACAGCTCAAACCTGCAGTTGGCCCTCCAGTGTTGTCTTGATGACCTGGTCAGTAATTGAACATGATTAACTCTCATTCTTAAGTACTGTATAAGCCCTGCGGGCTTAGCATTTCCATATTAATGTAATAATTATAATTACCTTATAATTAGATTCGTCTTCGGAGGACCTGACAGCTTGGTTCTCGTCCTTCAGGTCACGAGTTCTTAACTTCCTGTAGCAGGTTAAGTCGTCACAAGTAGAGCAGTCTCCCCACTTGATCACCACGTCCCTCACAGCATCCTGGTAGTCCTTCCAAGTGTCCTCAAAGAAAGTGTCGTTAAAGAAGACTCCTCTAGTCTTGATTGGAATGGCTATTCCCTTGCTGGACTCGCTGGCAAACACCCTTTCGTCAGTCACCTTTTCTTCCTGTTTCTTGACATCTTCGCCAGTCTTCTGGTCAACAGTTTGTGTTCCAATTAAATCCGATGCTGAATTTCTCGACGTTGCTTGAGAATAAGTAAATTGTTCACTCGATTCTTGAGATCCTTTCATTTGTGAAATACTTTCATCAACTGCAGTCGAGGTGTCAGTCTTCACTGGAGTTGGTTTATCTTCTTCATGTTGAACTGATTCAGTAATGTTTGTTCTAAGTTCATTCTTAAGACATCCTTCCTCGTGAATTTCTGACAGCTTCTCGGCAGAAGCAGAATTGCCAGAAGCTGTCTGAGAGGTTGAGGTGGACGTGTGAGTCTCTGTTACACTGGTCTTCGTTCCTGTTAACTTAATTGGAATCGTCGAACCTTCCTCTTGTGGTTGGTTTACCTGTAATAAAACAAATTCGGCGCGTTAGTAATCTTTGAAAATTGTTTCTTACGATAATTTAAGCACTGCATTTTTTGTGCTTCTGGAAAAGTACTTACAGTTTTAGGAGCCGTAATAGTGAGGATACCATCGAGTGACATGGCGGAGGTGATAGCGTCAATGTTGGTGGAGTCTGGGAGGGAGAAGCGACGTTTGAATGTATTGGAGGAGGCAGACAATTCTCTAGCCTTGGTGGGGTCTATGCGACCCTCCACCACCAGTTCCCTGTCTCCCACCACCTTCACCTTCACTTCCCCGTCCATGAAGTCGTGAACGTCCATCACAATCTGCAACATTTTTACTATGATATAAATTCCCTAAGTTTGAAATTTTTTTATTATACAAATTCGTACCAAGTGCTTAAATCTTCACGTTAGGTTCAAAGTTAAACCTAGTTGTTATATATTTATATTGCTTAACACTGAAAACTACGATCGATAAATCATTCTTGGCATTGAAGTAAGCAAAAACGATCTCAATAAGCAAACCTTGTGGCAAGTGTTGTCGGAGGTGACGGTGACGGCTTGGTTGTCCTCATTCATGTCGTGGGATCGTAGTCTCCTGTAGCGTTTGAGGTTACTAGAGAGATGCAGATCTGTGTCATCCCACGCATCCTTCAGAAAGTCATCCGTGTCCCATTTTCTTAGCACCTCGTTCACGGCGTTCTTGAAATCTGACCGAGTGTCTTCAAAGAATGAATCGTCAAAGAAATGCCCCCTTCGTTTGATGGGTACAAAATCACGCAAAGAGAAAGGAATGTCAGGGAATTCTGTAGAAGTTGACGATGTTGAAGTCTGAGTCTTAGTCTCCGTGTTTCCCTGCTTCCCAGCCCAGTGTTCTCTCTGCTCGCTGTCACTCTTCTGTTCTGTGGTGGAGTTCCTGTAACCACTACTAGACTGTTTTTTAGCACCATTTTCAGCAGATGTTTTGGAATCAGCTTTTGAATCAGTAAAACCATCAACAGTTTGTGAACTTGTCTGAGTCGAGTTAACTTGGATAGGAACCTGTTGTGATTTAGCAGTCTTCGCGCTTTTCTTGGCCAGAGTCTGTCACCTTGGTGCTGGTGGTGCCTGACCCTGCCTGAGAAGTCGAGCTGGATGTCCGGGTCTCTGTCACATTGGTCTTTGCTCCAGTGACTCTGATTGGAATTGTGGAATCTTCTTTTGTTTGATGTGTCTGCCAAAAAATGAAAGAAAATGTTCAAGTGGATACCACTGCACATTTTTTAATTTACATTTTCTCCATTAAATTCCAATCATTTTTTTACAGTGAATCAAAATATAAATAATTTTGACACACTTGTTATCTCTATTTCAATATATCTTTCACTACAGTGTTTTAATTAAAGATTAAAGCTTAAAATATCACTCGTTTTCTTGTCTCTTTGAGAGATATATTGAGTTGTAATTTACGTGAAAAATGTGAACAATTATTGAATTAAATTAGTAAATCCTATAATTAATAATTATGTCCTCTTTAAAGCCTGAAAGGTTTCAAGAGGATGACTGCGAGGCTTGTTTGTTGTTTAATATGTTTATTATGGACCCCATACCCATCCTGTGGGCGGTAGTCAAAAGATTACAGAGGTACATAATGGGTCCAGGGACTGAACCCCAAAGTTTTGATAGCTGAGCAAGTTACAGAAGTAATGAACTCACAATTACTAAGTTAATGAACTCACAATTTACAAAGGTAATGAACTCACAATTTACAAAGGTAATGAACTCCAGGTAGGTCTGGTCACAATCATGACAAGTTACAAAGGTATTTACAGATTACAGAGGTACGTAATGGGTCCAGGGACTGGGCCCCAAAGTTTTGATAGCTGAACTAGGTACAAAGGTATTGAACTCACAAGTTACAAAAGTAATGAATCCTGTAAGAATGGTTACTTACGTTTATGACTGCGAGGCGTCATTTGTATGTTGGTGATGCTGTGAGTTATCTTACCATTAAGAGGTAGGTGTGGTGATGCTGTGAGTTATCTTACCATTAAGAGGTAGGTATGAAGGGGGAGGGTGCCTTGATGATGTTGAAGGGATCTTGAGCCTTTTTACTGATGAATTCAGTTAGTGCACTAATTATGTGATATGAACGCGATAGTTTATGGCTGAACATTGGTTACTTACAGTTTTTGGAGCTGTAATAGTGAGGATACCATCGAGGGACATGACGGAGGTGATAGCATCAATGTTGATGGAGTCTGGGAGGGAGAAGCGACGTTTGAATGTGTTGGAGGAGGCAGACAGTTCTCTAGCCTTGGGGTCTATGCGACCCTCCACCACCAGTTCCCTGTCCCCCACCACCTTCACCTTCACTTCCCCGTCCATGAAGTCATGAACGTCCATCACAATCTGTAACATTTATAATTTTGCAAATATGAAAACAAGCATTGAAAGGGATCGTTGCATTAATTTATATCGAAAAACAAACACACTGCATCGAGACATCTTGGGCAGAAACTCCGCTGAGCTCCAGCCCAAGAGCTGCTGGGTATATTTATACACCGGAGGGAGATTAACATGGACCACCACTGTGACCATAAATGCAATTTTTTTACAGATGAATCTCCCGCCAGCGTGACCGTGACGAACTCTAGCTCAAGAACTGCTGTTATTACTGGATATAAAGCTGAACGAAGCTTAACTGTGAACCCGAAATATGCAATATTCATATCTTTTCATTTTTGTTGTCCTCTTGTGGGTTTATTTGTACTATAATTTTATATGTATAATAATTCGTCCTCGATGAATTGGTTGTCTTAACATTGATTAATAACACACCCCATCTACTCTTATATCTACTCTTATAATGGATAAGACATGGAAGCTGACCTTATGGCAGGTGTTATCGGAGGTGACGGTGGCCGCCTGGTTGTCTTCCTTCAGGTTATGGGATCGCAACTTCCTATAGCGGCTGAGATTATTGGAGAAACGCATGTCAGCGTCATCCCACGTCTCTTTCAGGAGGTCTTCCTCCCCCCACTTCTTCAGAGCGTCTGCGATTGCAGAATCAAACTGGTCACGTGCGTGGTCAAATGAGGAGTCCTTAAAGAAGCGGCCCTTTCGGCTGATGGGTAAGTAGAAGTCCCAGAGGTCATCTGCTGAGCTCCTGCCCCGAGACCCGTTGTCATTACTGCTTGTGGAACTGAAGCTTTTGCTGGTGTGTGAGCTTTGCTTGTGAATGGATGACATCTTTATATCTTATTATCAAGGGAACTTCTGTTTCTATTTTCTTATATCACTCGTTTAGCACCAAGTGTGTGTGTGTGTAGCTGTATACTGGGTGATGAGGGCGTGGCCGGAGGCTTTATACCAGCTGTACGCCCACCCACGACACGCCCACCCCTCTGACGTATTTGAGACGTCGTGCAAGTATTTTCGGAGATTTGGCCGTCACCAAGACGCTGATCCAAGAAGTTACTCACACATTCTTTCGTGCGGTGTAAACACCTCCATCTACCTGGTGTTACGTAAGTGTTATGAAGGTGACGTTTATACGGGAACGTTCCATCATGGTCCATTACTGCTAGTCACACACTGTACTCTCGCCTCTTATTTATAACTGTGTTCTCTATGACCTTATTCTCAGTTATTCCATATATGGTCTTTCTCTCTCTCTACATTATATATATATATATATATATATATATATATATATATATATATATATATATAATATATATATATATATATATATATATTTTATGCAAAACAATCACTGTGAAAGAATAGGAATTCCAAGCGCTTTCGTGACTATCACAATTATCAAGGAACAATGTTCCTTGATAATGTGAGTAGTCACGAGAGCGCTTGGAACTTTTCTATTCTTTCACAGTGGTTGTTTTGCATATTCTGAAATCACCTGTTTACTGTGATCTTATTATTATTATTATTATATTATTATTATATTATATATATATATATATATATATATATATATATATATATATATATATATATATATATATATAAATAGCACGTAATGAAAGTAGTTCGTTAGATTATGTATTGGTGGGTAAAAGGTTGATGGGTAAGCTTCAGGATGTACATATGTATAGAGGGACAATTGACATATCGAATCATTAAATAGTTGTAGCTACAGTTAGAGTAAGAGGTAGATGGGACAAAACGAGGAAATTACGGTAAGATATAAGCAACTATTGGCAGAAAGGTGGGCTAGTGCAAGTATGAGTAGTGGGGGGAGGAGGTTGAAGAGGGTTGGGATAGTTTTAAAATGCAGTATTAGAATGTGGGGCAGAAGTTTGTGGTTATAGGAGGGTGGGTGCAGGAGGAAAGAGGAGTGATTGGTGGAATGATGAAGTAAAGGTGTGATAAAAGAGAAAAAGTTAGCTTATGAGAGGTTTTTACAAAGCAGAAGTGCTACAAGAAGATCAGAGTAAATGAAGAGTAAAAGAAAGGTGAAGAGAGTGCAAAAGGAGAGCGGATGATAGAGTGGGAGAGTCAAGAGATTTTGGTGAAAATAAGAAAAAAATTTGGAGTGAGATAAACAAGTTAAGAAAGCCTAGGGAACGAATGGATTTGTCATTTAAAAACAGAGAATGGGAGTTAGTAGATGGGCAGATGGAGGTATTGGGTAGATGGCGAGAATATTTTGAGGAACTTTTAAATGTCGACGAAGAAAGGGAAGCGGTAATTTCATGCACTGGCCAGGGAGGTATACCATCTTTTAGAAGTGAAGAAGATCAGGATGTGAGTGTGGTGGAGGTACGTGAGGCATTACGTAGAATGAAAGGGGGTAAAGCAGCTGGAACTGACGGGATCATGACAGAAATGTTAAAAGCAGGGGGGAATATAGTGTTGGAGTGGTTGGTATTTTTGTTTAATAAATGTATGAAAGAGGGGAAGGTACCTAGGGACTGGCAGAGAGCATGTATAATTCCTTTATATAAAGGGAAGGGGGACAAAACAGAGTGTAAAAAATATAGAGTATACCAGAAAAGTGTATGGTAGGGTTATTATTGAAAGAATTAGAGACATGACAGAATGTAAGATTGCAGATGAGCAGGGAGGCTTTAGATTGGGTAGGGGATGTGTAGATCAAGTGTTTACATTGAAGCATATATCTGAACAGTATTTAAATAAAGGTAGGGACGTTTTCATTGCATTTACGGATTTAGAAAAGGCATATGATAGAGTGAATAGGGGAGCAATGTGGCAGATGTTGCAAGTATATGGAATAGGTGGTAAGTTACTAAATGCTGTCAAGACTTTTCATGAGGATAGTGAGGCTTAGGTTAGGGTGTGTAGAGGAGAGGGAGAATACTTCCCGGTAAAAGTAGGTCTTAGACAGGGATGTGTATTGTCACCATGGTTGTTTAATATATTTATAGATGGGGTTGTAAAAGAAGTAAATGCTAGGGTGTTCGGGAGAGGGGTGGGATTAAATTATGGGAAATCAAATACAAAATGGGAATTGACACAGTTACTTTTTGCTGATGATACTGTGCTTATGGAGATCATAAAGAAAAATTGCAAAGGTTAGTGGACGAGTTTGGGAGTGTGTGTAAAGGTAGAAAGTCGAAAGTGAACATAGATAAGAGTAAGGTGATGAGGGTATCAAATTATTTAGATAAAGAAAAATTGGATATCACATTGAAGAAAGGAAGTATAGAAGAAGTGAATGTTTTCAGATATTTGGGAGATGACTTGTCAGCGGATGGGTTTATGAAGGATGAGGTAAACCATAGAATTGATGAAGGAAAAAAGGTGAGTGGTGCATTGAGATATATGTGGAGACAATAAACGTTATCTATGGAGGCAAAGAAGGGAATGTATGAAAGTATAGTGGTACCAACACACATATATGGGTGTGAAGCTTGGGTTGTAAATGCTGCAGCGAGGAGGCGGCTGGAGGCAGTGGAGATGTCCTGTCTATAATATTATGCAGAAAATTCGGAGTGTGGAAATTAGGAGGTGTGGAGTTAATAAAAGTATTAGTCAGAGGGCTGAAGAGGGGCTGTTTAAGTGGTTTGGTCATTTAGAGAGAATGGATCAAAGTAGAATGACTTGGAGAGCGTATAAATCTGTAGGGGAAGGAAGGGGGGGTAGGGGTCGAGCTCATAAAGGTTGGAGGGAGGTATTAAAAGAGGTTTTGTGGGCGAGGGGCTTGGACTTCCACCAAGCGTGTGTGATCGTGTTAGGAGTGAATGGAGACGAATGGTTTTTGGGACCTGACGAGCTGTTGGAGTGTGAGATAAAGACATATATCTTTTCTTACATGATATGGTACAAAATATTTAAAAGATACATTGCTGGTATAAAGGCTGCATATACAGTACATGAGGTGTGAGAGATACATGTCTAGTACATATTGCTACGTGTTTATCACAGATTATAATGTGTAAATCTCATCCAGCTCCTCAGAGCTGAGGCATGTGCCCAGGATCCAGCAGGCATTACCCCTCTTAACAGCAGAGCTGAGTAACTGGAACAGAAAACTAGCTGCCCTGGGATCCCTAGTTACCCTGATGAGTCTTATGCCTAACTCCTTAAGGAACTTAAATGCACTCTTTTTCCCATGGGGCAAGGGTCTCTGAGCCTATGGGAACAAACGTATAATGATGGGCAAGTTCACCATGTTTTCTAGACTTTTGGAACTCCCTGAAGCTGGCAGCTGCCCCTTCTTCCTCCCTGGTGTATTTTGGAGATAGGTATCAGCCAGTGTAGATGCACATGTGTAGTCCTGCACCATCTGCTTACCGTCTGTCCAGGCTTGAAGGGTGATACCATCTGGACACTTTTGGCTACCATCAGATCTGTATATCTGGGGTGGCTTCCATATTGCTGGGCATCCGGCTGTTGTGAGGCTCCTCTTAATAATGTTATTAACTTCCTCATGTCTTGCAATCTTTCCCTCGGTTCTACGGCACACAAGACCATGGTACCCAAATCGGTCTGCTGCTTCACTGCTACAAATACACCTGTGTTTGGCGAGAATAGGGGCGGCAAATCGAAGGGCAACATCAATGTGGATAGTCTGTGAGTCGAGTCGTGTGCCAAAGCTGGAGTTGGGAACAGCCAACAGAAAGTCGCCTGCACGAGGAGCTCTCACTGCCAGGAGGCAGGCTCTGTCTTTCCCCGACACTGAACCGTTGTAGAGGCTATATTCTCCACTACTGGGCCATCCCTGTGTGACTGTAGTTGTTGAGGGTGAAGGTCGAGTTTCAGAGCCCGTTATTATTTGTATATATATATATATATATATATATATATATATATATATATATATATATATATATATATATATATATATATATATAATATATACTATAATATATATATAATACACACACACACACACACACACACACACACACACACACACACACACACACACACACACACGAGATCCACCTCAAGATACACAGGTGGGGACCCATAGCCTCGAAGAAGTTAATAAGATGGGCTTAACAAAATATTGATATGGCTCCTTGAAACTTTTGAATATTCTTCTCTTACCATTCCATTGTTAATAAATCTTTTAACACATCAGCTCTCTCCCACCTAGGTAGAGTATACCTGGAGATCGTTTCGGGGGTCAACGCCCCCGCGGTCCTGATCCACCACGAGGACTGTGACCAGTCCTCGTGGTGGATCAGGACCTGATCAACCAGGCTGTTGCTGCTGGCCGTACGTAAACCGACGTACGAACCACAGCCCGGCTGGTCAGGTACTGACTTAAGGTGCCTGTCCAGTGCCTGCATGAAGACAGCCAGGGGTCTATTGGTAATCCCCCTTATATATGCTGGGAGGCATTTGAACAGTCTTGGGTCCCTAACACTTATTGTGTTGTCTCTTATCGTGCTAGTGGCAGCATCGTCTGCCGAGTCTTTTGCTTCCATAGGCAGTGATTTTCGTGTGCAAATTTGGTACTAATCCCTCTAGGATTTTCCAAGTATATATAATCATGTATCTCTCCCGCCTGTGTCCCAGGGAATAAAAGTCGAGAAACTTCAACCGTACTCAGTAATTGAGGTGTTTTATCTCCGTTATGCGCGCCGTGAAGGTTCTCTGTACATTTTCTAGGTCAGCAATTTCACCTGCCTTGAAAGGTGCTGTTAGTGTGCAGCAATATTCCAGCCTAGATAGAACAAGTGACCTGAAGAGTGTCATCATGGGCTTGGCCTCCCTAGTTTTGAAGGTTCTCATTATCCATCCTGTCATTTTCTAGCAGATGAGGTAGATACATTGTCGTGGTTTTTGAAAGTGAGATCCTCTAACATTGTCACTCCTAGGTCCTTTACATTAGTATTTCGCTCTACTGTGTAGTTGAAATTTGTTTTATATATGAATACTATTATTATACAACAGCAACGACAACAGCATTATCAGGTAAGTCAGTAGAAGGCGCCGGTCAACTGACTGAAAGCTCCACTGTCTGGGTCAAGTCCAGCATCACCACAAATTTTAATATTTCTCCTGCTAAACGGAACACCATAGCACTAATGACAGTCATCATCAGCATCAGCATCATCACAATTATAATAATAATAATAGCCGTGACATATGGTTAACCTTGAGAGAGTGGTAGCAGGTGAGGTTTTTGACAGGGTGTATACTGTGCCCGGCCTGCCTACCACCCGCGGTGTATGAATCACTCTATATTTCTGGCAATGGTGATCAACAGCTGGGCCAGCACCAGCCTCGCCAGCTGCACAATATAATGGTGACACTACTAACTACAATAAAATGCTCTTTGACTAACACGTCCCGGGAAATATCTTCCTCATTGGCCATTTATAAATTTAATGTTAAACTATTCTTAATTTTTTTTAACTATAGACAATTTGTACAATATTTCATTATTTATTATTTATAAATTATAGCAGAATTACTAAAACAATTATTAGAGTGAGAAGTTTGTTCCAAGTCTGATCGACTCCACGAAGGTTACTGAGGCCGCAATCCAAGTTTTGCGTGTACTCGCCTATTTGTACTCATAAATATGTGGTTACAAGTGTTGATTCTCAGATCCTAACCCTCACTTTACTTGCCACTTAGATTAACTTCGTGGGCACTATCGTACCTGCTCTTCAAACTATGTATGGAGCCTGCCTCTACCACTTCCTCGCCAAGATCATTTCACTTTTCGATCACTCTGAGACTGAAGAAATACTTCCCAGCAGCCCTGTAGTTCATCTGTGTCTTTAATTTCCAGTGGCGTCCCCGAGTTTCCGTTTCTCTCGTCTCTCGTCTCAAACAGCCTATCCCTGTATGCTATATTAACTCGAATACCTGAGTATTTTGTATGTTGTTATCATGTCTTTCCCGGTTCTTGTGTCCTTCAATGTCGTTAGATTTAATTTTGTTAGCTCCTCCTTGTAGCCCATGTCCCTTAGCTCAGGAACAAGCCTTATTGCATGCTTTTTCACTTTCTCCGGTTTCTTAATTAACATGCTTTTTTCAGGTGCGGGTTCCATACTGGTGCTGCATACTCCAAGACGGGCCTATCCTATGTTGAATAGAGTGCACGAATTACTTTCTGTTGAAATTCCTGAAGGCTACTCTTAGATTTGCCAGACGATCATCGGTTGCAGAGATTATTCGGCTGATGCGAGCCTCTGGCGTTATAATGGGCACTATTTTCATCCCCAGTTTTCTCTGTGACTGAAGTCTGCAGCCTCTGTCCCTCTAGTCTATACCCCGTTTCCGATCTTCTTGCTATTTCTCTAATCTGCATGACCTTGTATTTACTGGGATTGAACTCAAGCAACCAATTATCTAACCACTCCTGCAATTTGTCCAGATTCCTTTGATGCATTTTCTTGCCCACATCTGTTTTTACTTTCCTCATCAATTTTAAATCGTCAACAAACAGGAATATATATGAATCAGTCCCAACCGGAATATCATTTCATAAACCAGAAACAGCACTGATGATAATACCGATCCTTGCGGAACCCCGCTAGTTACTCTTTCCTATTGTAACGTCTCTTTCCTGACAGTTACTCTTTGCTTCCTTTCCCTAAGATATTCTTTGATCCACCGGAGCACATACCCTGTTATTCCCTCCCATCTATCTTGTGGGGTACAATACCAAACGTGATATTGCAATACATCCAACCCTTTATCTTGTCGCACATATGTTTCTCTGTTATAAATCTCCAACAAGTTAGTAAGAACATTTTCTATACCTGAACCCCATGCTGGTTATTATTTATGCAGCCACCTCTCTCCAAGTGTTGTATCATTTTTTCCCTGATAAGTTTCTCCATTACCTGGCAAGGATGTCTGCCAGAGAAACTGACCTCTTGTTTAACACCTGCTGTCCGTCTCCCTCCTTAATTACTGGGACTACGTTAGCTGTTTTCCAAATCTCTGATAACTGTACCGTATCCATTTACTTGTAAATGGATATCCATTTACATATCCATTTACTTGTAAATGGATATGTAAATCATAGCTAGTGGTTTAGACAATGTTTCTGCACCCTTTCGCGCATTCCATGGTGACACGTTGTCAGGTTACGTTGCCTTTGATGTATCCAGGTCCATCAAAAATTTCACTGTTGAGTGGATGGTATACAAATAAAGGTTTTTCGTCTACAAATCGTATTCTGTTACCTAAGTCTTTGAAGCCAACACTATGGAGGGTAGCTTTAAAAATAGGTTAGATAAATACAGTATTTATTTACTACCACTCATCTACTGGCCCTAGCATGGACTAATAGATAATAATATAATAAGATCGTTATTTCTACAAGTACATGTATAAGGTATACAGTCCTAGCTGACATCAATAACATACTACTATATAGAAAGCTGCTTGTTACGCAGAGCATTTCGGGCAAATTTGGTCAGTTTTGTCCCAGGATGCGACCCACACCAGTCGACTAACGTCCAGGTACCCATTTTACTGATGGGGAACATAGACAACCGGTGTAAAGAAACACGCCCAATGTTTTTGCCTTCGCTGGGAGTCGAACCCGAACACTCGCTGTGTGAAGCGAGAGCTTTAGCCACCAGGCCACTTGTCAAACTGGTTATCTTCACTGTCGAAATGTTTCGGCAATCAGTGGCTTCATCAGTCAAATACAGAGAAGAAAAGAAGAGGAATTTGAGGTAATTAGTCTCTCAACCTGGAGATGTGTTCAGTCCATCATTATTATCAGACCAACCTAATCATGAAACCATCATTATTATCAGGCCATCATAATCATCAGTCCATCATTATATTCAATCCATTATCATCAGACCATCATTATCATCAGATTATAGGCTTGAGGATAGTGACACAATATACTGGCTATTAGAAGACATTTCCTCCACCAGGGAGTTAGTTGATACAACGCTGTATCCCAGCTGGACGACACAGTATATAGTTGATACAGCACTGTACCCAGCTGGACGACACAGACTAATAAAATAGCCTAACCACACGTGTCAGCATCATCATGCTGACCGGCCCCAGCGCTCCCCTGCCATGATGACTGTGTGAGAGATTATCCTAGAGTAAATCTACGCAATGTATTATTACCGTTTTTCTTAAATTATTGTTTCCATGACAACCATAGCTGAATAATAGTTCGCTAAACCGTAAGTAGAAAACCCCAGTAAAGCTTAAATAATCTTTATCTATCAGTATTAATGTGTGTTAAACAAAATAAAAGTGATATATTGTTTATATTGTTTTAATAAGAAAATATATACAATATATTGATCCTTTGTAAAGCTCCAAATTTAAGTTTGTCCAGTTTCTAAAATTTTCTTATAACATTAAGGAGTTTATCTGTTTGCCAAAAAAAAAATAATTCTTAACATTACAGAAATATTTGGTGCTCCGCCTGGACACATAATTCAAGGATCCTGAACACATAACGTAGTCATCCGTCTTGCTCCCTGGGAGAAACTTCTTTCATATTTCACTTTCTGTTCTGTAACTGGTTTTCAAGATAAATATATAAGGAACAAAGTAATCCAGCGCTATTCTTAACACATATGATTGATTGTCAGGATCTATTACTCAGAACGAATTGTTAATCATAGCTGTCAAAAAAATATTGAAAAAAGTTATTTATATGCTTCACATAATCGTGAAAATATGTCTTACATATATGACGTATCTTAGTATTAAAATAGTATCTGTTAGTGTTGCATATTGCAGCTTGTTGCAGGATACCAGTTGATTCCAGCAGTAGTTCTCTGCTGTCATCGTAGTAGAGGTAACATGGCCAGGTAAATGTGATGGTGCAGTTGGTAGCAGAAAGTTGCATGCGAGAGTGTTACAAGTAATCATCTATTGCATCTGACAATATACTGCAATGAACATCATGTTGCAAGTGACGCCACTCAATATTCTATTCTCTGGGTAAGGCCAAAAGTTTGTATTTTAGTACATCTAACATTATATAAGTTAATATATGCAAATATAATATATAATTATACTGATGAAAGACTCAATTGTTTAGCCAAAGTTGTTGTTTTATAGCACACTTCATAGCGAGAAAGTATATACAGTATATATAAAAAAAAGATCTACTGTCGTCTGTGTATATGCCAAAATGCCAAATGAATGATTTTCATATAGCCTACTTTCACGCTCTCAATGATCCAGTATGCGAGTGTTTGTATAAACTTTATACATGTTTCGGGCAATGCTCGGTACATTGTCAGAGTTAAGCCATCTTGAGGAACTGAGCGATAATTCTTGATAATTTAACTTCCGTCAAACTTGTTCTCAGTTAAGCTTCCATCTTTCCAGAAGGACGTACTGGCTAAAGAAGTTGTGGGAAACTAGTGTGACGCTGGCAGCCACCGCACTCTTGGTGTACCAAGTAAGCTTCAGCTTGACAGTATACCTGGACAAGCCAACAATCTTTATGTTGTCTCTGGAACCAATCCCTGTCTACCGCCTCCCACAACTGTCCATCTGCCCATATCCACCTTTCGAGCCTAGAGCGCTGAACTCCTTGGGTCTCAACCAATCAACTCAATACCTCCAATATATAGAAAATTATATGACACTTCTCGGCATCCCTAATGAGGTAACGGCGGGTGAGCTATGGCAGAGAGCAAGCTGGAACTTGGGTCAGGTCATTAAAACAACGTTCTTGGACGAAGAAACGATTAATTACAAGCCCTCTGAGACACTCTCATCTCTATGGCGTAGGTCCTATTCCCCACTTGGCCCCTGTTTGACCCTCAACGCCCCTGAAGGTATGAGAGAAGCCCTAATCATACTTCATGGTGCGCCACCAGTAAAACCTTGTATGATTCCCAATGAAAACGGGACGCTAGAAAAATACAACAGGTTTCCCCCACAGTGTGAGCGTATCTCGGTCATGTGTAACTCCTCATGTGGACTTGAGGACGCCGTATACTATAGACGACTGCGATTTGATAAAATGAATATCTACTTCCACGAGACTCCAGTATACGCTGATCATGAGCCAATGACAGAAGAGGATACATGGAAATATTCTGACCAGCTGTTTGATGGCAATTATATTTTGATGGAAATATCAAAGTCTGATAGCTTGGGATCTTATCCACAGCTAATTGACTCTTCATTTATCAAGGGAGCATGTGAATCCAGTAACTCTTACAGCCATTCTCAGTGTTTCCGCCAGCTTCACATCCACAAAACACTACACGAGTTGGGCTGCTATCCTCTTTTTTCATCACTCTTAGGAAAATCCTCAAAGTATGTTTGCAGCTCACCACACATCCTGGAGAAGATGTTTTGGACAGAATACATGAATAAAGTTTCCTGTCCTCAAAGGTGTAAGAGACAAAGGTGGACCCATGACATTACTACAGCTTCTTATCACGACTTCACCATCATCCTTAAAGCGATGTCGACAGACGTGAGACGTGAGACAGAATTGGAGACTTACCCTTTGTCTAAGTTCTTCTCTGATATGGGCGGAAGTCTAGGTCTCTTCCTTGGTTTGTCTGTCTTAAGTTTTCTTGAATTCTTAATAACAGTAACAAAGCATTTATGGGGGTTAAAAATAAAAGTTATTAATCAAACAAAGAAGCGTCATATTGAAGCTTTAACAAAGTACACAATTCTGGTGGGGCTTTCCATACTGACGAGTGTTCACTGCCTGGAGGCTCTACGCATGTATCTGACTCAGCCAAGATTGACGGCAGTGTCGATAAAATTCTCGTCGTCTTGGGAAGAGGACGACATCATCACACTGGTTTCCCGACGTCTGGCCACTCGTGCTTTAGACTGCCGACCTGAGGAGACACGTCACGAAGAATGTATGATGTGGTGTTTGCTGGAGGGTGCAGTTAGTGGAGTGGCGCCCTTTTTAAATCTCGAAGGTTTACCTGCCTGCCAGCAAGTTACTTTTTCTCTACCGTCTTATGTTTACTTGGTGCCTCCCGAGCTTCTGCTGATGGCGACGCTGACGGAGAAAGTAGAGAAGTGCCGGCGATGGTGTCTTCACTTGCCACACAATAAGACGACGGCTCCTAGGATGATCATGAGTGTAGATAAGAACTACTATTCAGCTAATTCTTTGCAACTTATCTCTAGTATAGGAGGAATAATTGGTCTATATTTGGGATATTCTATCTTTGATTTTCTAAACTACAGTCAGTCTCTCTTAATAGCACGAAGGTCCTATGTATTGGCTGGAATATCTAAAAAATTATTATCGACGATTCTTCGTGTAATAAAGATAACTATTCTTTTATTCAGTGCGGTTTTGGCTTGCTGGCAGGTTTACACTTTTCTCATAAATCATATGATATCATCGTCGATCAAACAGACCCCGAGGGCCAGGCGGAGTGAGTGTCTGTCGTTTACGGTGTGTCGGTGGCCTCCGCTTAGCCTCCCCCATGTTGCCACCCAACTGAGACTCAACATTACTGAGGCAGACTTACTAAAGCTTCCCAGAGAGAAGAGACAGCCGGAGTTGTTGAGGATGTTGGAGGCAATGCCTGGAAACTGGTCAGTATCATTGGATGAGCTTTGGTTTCGTGCTGCATGGAACATTACTGACGTTGTGGAAGGCTTCCAGGCAGTTATGAAAGAAAGGAAGATGCTCACTGGTTTCTGTAATGACTCTTCCATGTGTCAGAAGGTGTGGAAGCCTGTAATGACACCACTCAACCGATGCTTCTCTCTCAACGCTGTGTTTGGTAATTCTGATATTACTGAGATCACTCTGATCTTTCCTCAGTCTCTGGAAAAGACGAGTATTTTAGGACAAAGTCCTCAGATTTACTTCACCGTGAACCCTTCGAATGAACCGGTACTGATGGCCAACATGGTGCCGAAGACTGCGTATCATAGAATTATAGCAACGCACCACACCGCCAGTTACAAGCGTCTGGGCCAGGATAATGGTGAACGACTTGGTGAGAACATCACCCATAGTTCCTGCGTCCACAGGTGTCTTTCTGAGGGTGCCTCAGATCACCTACACTGCCGCTTACCTTATGTATCGTGGAGGCCAGACTTGGACGAATGTGATCAAAACCAATACACTGCTGTGCATAGATTCTTCAAAGGTTTAGGAGGGATCGGTGACTGGAATAATGTCAAAGACAATGAAAATGTCTCCCAAGACCTCCTTAATTTACACGACAAATGTTACAAGGAATGTCGCCACTTACAACACACATTCTTCGCTATGACAGTCGAGAAAGTGTTAGACAAGTACCCGACAGTGGTGGTGCGGTTCTCTGAAGAGGAAGAGGTGGTAGTGAGGGAAGAGGACCGCTACCCGTTGTCCAGCCTCCTGAGTGATCTGGGTTGCATTGCGGGCACCACTGCAGGGTTTTCCCTCCTGTTTGTACTGAAAGAGTTAGTGCCGCGAGCGATGACACGAGGGCAGCCACACACCTGAGGGCAGCCACACACCTGAGGGCAGCCACACACCTGAGAGCAGCCACACACCTGAGGGCAGCCACACACCTGAGAGCAGCCACACACCTGAGGGCAGCCACACACCTGAGACTCTGACCATTGCATGAAGCAAATATATCTTGGTAAAAACTTTCAAGTTGTATTGAGATGAAATACTCATATGACTGCTATTATCCCATTTCTTGGTATCATCATAAAAACACCCATCTGAATATATAAGCAAAGGGCTAGTAACCCCTTCTCATCTATAAATTACTATATGCAAAAAAGAAAAACTTTTCGTTTTATTTTTTAGGTCACCTTCCTCGGTGAAAGACGGCCGATGCATTGACAAAAAATAGTATGTACTCGCCTATTTGTGGCTGCAGGGGTTGATTCACAGCTCCTGGTGTGTGTGTGTGTGTGTGTATTCACCTAATTGTGGTTGCAGGGGTCAAATTCATAGCTCCTGGCCCCGCTTCTGCACTGGTCGCTACTAGGCCCACTCTCTCCCTGCTCCATGAGCTTTATCACACCTCTTGTTGAAGCTATGTATGGATCCTGCCTACACTACATCACTCTCCAGACTGTTCCACTTCCTGACAACTCTATGACTGAAGAAATACTTCCTAATATCTCCGTGACTCATCTGAGTCTTCAACTTTCAATTGTGACCCCTTGTGTCTCATCTCTGAAATTTCCTGTCCCTATCCACCTTGTCAATTCCTCTCAATATTTTTATGTCGTTATCAT
>NC_069425.1:49185590-49355590 GCF_026875155.1 Cherax quadricarinatus
GGTATAACAGATTAACTGGAGTTCTTTGTTATGATCCGTCTTGACCTCCGCAATATAACAAGGAAACTGACCTCCCGTGATGACCAGTTTCCGTGGCTGTCAGGGTCATGGTAGAACCTCAGACTCTTTGGGAATTGTTCGTTAAGTTTCGACAAATAATTCTTCTAATATTAGTACAATAATTGACTCAGGTGAGTTCTAACTCCTGTCTCTCTGGAGATTGTTGATCTTACAGCTTGATGTTCTCTGAGGGTTGTTGATCTACAGCTGCTGTCGTCTCCTGGAGGGTGTTGATCTACAGCTGCTGTCTCTCTGAGGGTGTTTGATCTACAGCTGCTGTCCTCTCTGAGGGTGTTGATCTACAGCTGCTGTCTCTCTGGAGGGTGTTGATCTACAGCTGCTGTCTCTCTGGAGGGTGTTGATCTACAGCTGCTGTCTCTCTGGAGGGTGTTGATCTACAGCTGCTGTCTCTCTGGAGGGTGTTGAGCTACAGCAGCTTGCTGTCCTCTCTGGAGGGTGTTGAATTCTACAGTCTGCTGTCTCTCAGGAGTAGTGTTTGATCTACAGCTGCCTGTCTCTCAGGAGGTGTTGAAATCAACCAGCTGATGTCTCTCGGAGGGTGTTAATCTTACAGGCTGGCTTGTCTCTCTGGAGATGTTGATCTACAGCTGCTGTCTCTCTGGAGGTGTTCTCTACAGCTGTGTCTCTCTGGAGGGTGTTGACTACCAGCTTATGTCTCTCTGGAGGGTGTTATTGATCTAGCAGCTGATGTCTCTCCTGAGGGTGTTAATCTACAGCGGAGTCTCTCTGGAGGGTGTTAATCTAACAGCTTGCTGTCCTCTCTGGAAGTGTGTTAATCTACACTAGAATTTCTCTCTGGAGGGTGTTATCTACAGCTGCTGTCCCTCTCTGAGGGTGTTAATCTACAGCTGCTTGTCTCTCTGGAGGGTGTTAATCTACAGCTGCGACACTCTGGAGGAAGTTTATCTACAGCTGCGTCTCTCTGAGGGTGGTTTAATCTACAGCTGCAGTCTCTCCTGGAGGGTGTTAATTCTACAGCTGCTGTCTCTCTGGAGGTGTTAATCTACAGCTGCTGTCTCTCTGGAGATGTTGATCTAACAAGCTGCTGTCTCATCTTGGAGGATGTTGATCTACAGCTGCTGTCTCTCTGGAGGATGTTGATCTACAGCTGCTGTCTCTCTGGAGGATGTTGATCTACAGCTGCTGTCTCTCTGGAGGGTGGTTGAATTCTACAGCTGCTGTCCCTCGGAGAGTGTTGATCTACAGCTCTGTCCTCTTCTGGGAGGATGTTGATCTACAGCTGCTGTCTCTCTGGAGGATGTTGATCTACAGCTGCTGTCTCTCTGGAGGGTGTTGATCTACAGCTGCTGTCTCTCTGGAGAGTGTTGATTCACTGCTGCTGTCTCTCTGGAGGATGTTTATCTACAGCTTGCTGTCTCTCTGGAGGAATGTTTGATCTACAGCTGCGTGTCCTCTGGAGGGTGTTGATCTACAGCTGCTGTCTCTCTGGAGGGTGTTGATCTACAGCTGCTGTCTCTCTGGAGGATGTTGATCTACAGCTGCTGTCTCTCTGGAGAGTGTTGATCTACAGCTGCTGTCTCTCTGGAGGATGTTGATCTACAGCTGCTGTCTCTCTGGAGGGTGTTGAATCTACCGCTGGCTGTCTCTCTGGAGATGTTGATCTACAGCTGCTGTCTCTCCTGAGGATGTTTGATCTACAGCTGCTGTCTCTCTGGAGGTTGTTTGATCTACAGCTCTTGCTTCTCTCTGGAGGATGTTGATCTACAGCTGCTGTCTCTCTGGAGGGTGTTGATCTACAGCTGCTGTCTCTCTGGAGGATGTTGATCTACAGCTGCTGTCTCTCTGGAGGGTGTTGATCTACAGCTGCTGTCTCTCTGGAGGGTGTTGATCTACAGCTGCTGTCTCTCTGGAGGATGTTGATCTACAGCTGCTGTCTCTCTAGAGATTGTTGATCTACAGCTGCTGTCTCTCTAGAGATTGTTGATCTACAGCTGCTGTCTCTCTAGAGATTGTTGATCTACAGCTGCTGTCTCTCTGGAGGGTGTTGATCTACAGCTGCTGTCTCTCTGGAGAGTGTTGATCTACAGCTGCTGTCTCTCTGGAGAGTGTTGATCTACAGCTGCTGTCTCTCTGGAGGATGTTGATCTACAGCTGCTGTCTCTCTGGAGAGTGTTGATCTACAGCTGCTGTCTCTCAGGAGAGATGTTGATCAACAGCTGCTGTCTCCTAGAGGGATGTAGATCTACAGGAGCTGCTGTCTCTCTGGAGATGTTTGATCTCTACAGCTGCTGTCTCCCCTGGAGATGTTGATCCTAAGCTGCTGTCTCTTGGGAGGATGTTTGAATCTACAGCTGCTGTACTCTTCCTCTCTAGAATGTTGAACTACAGCTGCTGTCTCTCTGGCGAGTGGTTTTGATCTACAGCTGCTGTCTCTCGGAGGAATTTGATCTACAGCTGCCTGTCTCTCAGAGGATGTTGATCTACGCAGACAGCTGCTTGTCCTCTCTGGAGGGTGTTGATCTACAGCTGCTGTCTCTCTGGAGGGTGTTAATCTACAGCTGCTGTCTCTCTGGAGGGTGTTGATCTACAGCTGCTGTCTCTCTGGAGGATGTTGATCTACAGCTCTGCTGGCTCCTCTGAAGGGTGTTGATCTACAGCTGCTGTCTCTCTGATGAAGTTGATCTACAGCTAGCTGTCTCCTCTTGGAGGATGTATGAACTACACTGCTGTCTCTCCTGGAGAGTGTTGATCTACAGCTGCTGTCTCTCTGGAGGGTGTTGATCTACAGCTGCTGTCTCTCTGGAGAGTGTTGATCTACAGCTGCTGTCTCTCTGGAGGATTTGATCTACACTGCTGTCCCCTCCCTGGAGGGGTGTTGTTCCACAGCTGCTGTCCTCTCTGAGAGTGTTGATCTACAGCTGCTGTCTCACTAGAGATTGTTGATCTACAGCTGGCTGTCTCCCCCCCTCTCTAGAGATTGTTTATCTACAGCTGCTGTCTCTCTAGAGATTGTTGATCTACAGCTGCTGTCTCTCTGGAGGGTGTTGATCTACAGCTGCTGTCTCTCTGGAGGGTGTTGATCTACAGCAGGCTGTCTCTCATAGAGATTGGTTGATTACAGCTGTCTGTCTCTTCGGGAGGGTGTTGATCGTACAGCTTGCTGTCACTCTGGAGATTGTTGATCTCACAGCTGCAGTCTCTCTGAGGGTGTTGATCTACAGCTGCTGTCCTCTCTGGAGAGTGTTTGATCAACAGCTTGCTGTCCTCTCTGGAGGATGTTGAGCTACAGCTGCTGTCTCTCTAAGGATGTTGGATCTACAGCTGATGTCCTCCTCTAAGATAGTTGATCTACAGCTGCTGTCTCCCTCTAGAGAGATTGTTGATCTGATCAGCTTGCTGTCTCTCTAAGATTGTTGATCTTACAGTCTGCTGTCTCTCTGGAGGGTGTTGATCTACAGCTGCTGTCTCTCTAGAGATGTTGTCTACAGCTCTGTCTCTCTAGAATTGTTGATCTACAGCTGCTGTCGGCTCTCTAGAAGATTGTTGATGTCTAACAGCTGCTGTCTCCTCTAGAGATTGTGATCTACAGCTGCTGTCTCTGTAGGTGTTTGATCTACAGCTGCTGTCTCTCTAGAGATTGTTGATACTAACAGCTGCTGTCTCCTAGAGAATTGTTGATGGGGGGTACACTGCTGTCTCTCCCTAAGAGATTGGTTGATCTACAGCTGCTGTCTCTCTAGAGATTGTTGATCTACAGTCTGCTGTTCTCTCTAGAGATAGTTGATCTACAGCGCTGTCTCTCTAGAGATTGTGATCACAGCAGCTGTCATCTCTAGAGATTGTTGATTCACACTGCTGACTCTCTAGAGATTGTTGATCACAGGCTGCTGTCTCTCCTAGAATTTGTTGATCAACAGCTCTGTCTCACTCTAAGATTGTTGATCGTACAGCTGCTTACTCTCTCTATAGATTGTTGGATCTACAGCAGCTGTCTCTCTAAAGATTGTTGATCTACAAGCTGCTGTCTCTCTAGAGATTGTTGATTCTACGAGCTGCTGACTCTCTAGAGATTGTTGATCTACAGCTGCTGTCTCTGGAGGGTGTTGATCTACAGCTGCTGTCTCTCTGGAGGGTGTTGATCTACAGCTGCTGTCTCTCTAGAGGGAAAATTTGTTGAACTACAGCTTGCTGTCTCTGGAGGGTGTTGATCTACAGCTGCTTCTCTCTTCTCTAAGATTGTATGATCTAACACTGCTGTCTCTCTAGAGATTGTTTGATCTACACTGCTGTCTCTCTAGAGATTGTTGATCTACAGCTGCTGTCTCTCTAGAGATTGTTGATCTACAGCTGCTGTCTCTCTAGAGATTGTTGATCTACAGCTGCTGTCTTTCTCTGGAGGGTGTTGATCTACAGCTGGCTGTCTCCTGGAGGGTGTTGATCTACAGCTGCGTCTCTCTGGAGATTGTTGAATCCTACAGCAGCTGTCTCTCTGGAGAGTGTTGATCTACAGCTGCTGTCACTCCTCTGGAGAGTGTTGATCTACAGCTGCTTGTCCTCTCTGGAAGATTGTGATCTACAGCTGCTGTCTCCTGCTGGAGAGTGTTGATCTACAGCTGCTGTCTCTCTAGAGATGGTTGATCTACAGCTGCTGTCCCTCTCTCTGGAGAGTGTTTTGATCTACAGCTGCTGTCTCTCTCGAGGATTGTTGTCTACAGCTGCTGGTCTCTCTAGAGATTGTTATCTACAGCTGCTGTCTCTCTGAGATTGTTGATCTACAGCTGCTGTCTCTGAGGTGTTGATCTACAGCTGCTGTCTCTCTAGAGATTGTTGATCTACAGCTCTGTGGCTCTCTAGAATTGTTTGGACTACAGCTGCTGTCTCTCTAGAGATTGGTTGATCTAAACAGCTGCGTGTCTCTCTGAGGGTGTTGATCTACAGCTGCTGTCCTCCTCTGGAAGATTGTTGATCACAGCGGCTGTCTCTCTGGAGATTGTGATCTACAGCTGCTGTCTCTGGAGGGTGTTGATCTACAGCTGCTGTCTCTCTAGAGATTGTTGATCTACAGCTGCTGTCTCTCTAGAGATTGTTGATCCTACAAGCTGCTGTCTCTCTAGAGAATTGTTGATACTACAGCTGCAGTCTCTCTGGAGTGTTGATCTACAGCTGCTGTCTCACTGGAGAGTGTTGATCTACAGCTGCTTGTCTCTTCTTTCTGGAGGATGTTGATCTACCAGCCTGCTGTCTCTCTAAGGATGTGATCTACAGCTGCTGTCTCTCTAGAGATTGTTGATCTACAGCTGCTGTCTCCTAAGATGTGTGATCTACAGCTGCTGTCCTCTAGAGGATTGTTTGATCTACAGCAGCTGTCTCTCTGAGATTGTTGATTCTACAGCTGCTGTCTCTCTAGAGATTGTTGAAGCTACAGCTGCTGTCCTCTCTGGAGGGTGTTGATCACAGCTGCGTCTCTCTGAGAGTGTTGTCCTACAGTGCGCTGTCCTCTCCGGAGGATGTTGATCTACAGCTGCTGTCTCTCTAAGTTGTTGATCTACAGCTGCTGTCTCTCATAGAGAATTGTTGATCTACAGCTGCAGTCTCTCCTAGAGATTGTTGATCTACAGCTTCTGTCTCTCTGGAGGAATGTTGATCTAACACTGCTGTCTCTCTGGAGAGTGTTGATTCTACAGCTGCTGTCTCTGTCTGGAGGATGTTGATCTACGATTACAAACCTGGCTGTCTCTCTGAGAGGTGTTGGATCTACAGCTGCTGTCTCTCTGGGGGTGTTGATCTACAGCTGCTGTCTCTCCTGGAGATTGTGATTACAGCTGCCTGTCTCTCTAGGGTGTTGATCTACAGCTGCGCTGTCTCTCTGGAGATTGTGATCAAATAAACAGCTGCTGTCTCTTGAGGAGATGTTGATCTACAGCTGCTGTCTCTCTGGAGATTGTTGATCTACAGCTGCTGTCTCTCTAGAGAGTGTTGATCTACAGCTGCTGTCTCTCTGGAGGGTGTTGATCTACAGCTGCTGTCTCTCTGGAGATTGTTGATCTACAGCTGCTGTCTCTCTGGAGAATGTTGATCTACAGCTGCTGATCTCTCTGGAGAGTGTTTGACACAGCTGCTGCTCTCTGGAGATTGTTGATCACAGCTGCTTCTCTCAGAGAGGGTGTTGATCTACAGCTGCTGGTCTCTCCTGGAGAGTGTTGATCTACAGCTGCTGTCTCCTCTGGAGGATGTGATCTACGCTGCTGTCTCCTGGAGAGTTTGGATTCACAGCTGCTGGTCTCTCTGGAGAGTGTTGTGAATCTACACTGCTGTCCTCTCCTGCTGGAGAGATGTTTGATCTACAGCTGCTGTCTCTCTGGAGAGTGTTGATCTACAGCTGCTGTCTCTCTGGAGGTTGTTGATCTACAGCTGCTGTCTCTCTGGAGAGTGTTGATCTACAGCTGCTGTCTCTCTCCCTCTGGAGATTGTTGATTCACTACAGCGCTGTCTCTCTGGAGGGTGTTGATCTACTCTGCTGTCTCTCTGGAGATGTTGATCTACAGCTGCTGTCTCTCTGGAGGATGTTGATCTACAGCTGCTGTCTCTCTGGAGATTGTTGATCTACAAGCTGCGTCTCTCTGGAGGATTGTTTGATCTAACAGCTGCTGTCTCTCTAAGAGTGTTGATCTACAGCAGCTGTCTCTCTGGAGGTGTTGATCTACAGCTGCTGTCTCTCTGGAGATGTTTGATCTACAGCAGCTTCTCTCTGGAGATTGTTGATCTACTGCCTCTGTCTCTCTGAGAGATGTTAATGCTACCAGCTGCTGTCTCTCCTGGAGAGTGTTTGATCTACGGAGCTGCTGTCTCTCTCTCTGGAGATTGTTGATCTACAGCTGCTGTCTCTCCTAGAGAGTGTTGATCTACAGCTGCGTCTCTCTGGAGGGTGTTGGATCTACAGCTGCTGATCCTCTCTGGAGGTGTATGATCTACAGCTGCTGTCTCTCTAGAGGATTTTGATCTACAGCTGCTTGTCTCTCTGGAGAGTGTTGATCTAAGCTCTGTCTCTCTGGAAGGGTGTTGATCTACAGCCCTGTCTCTCTGGAGGGTGTTGATCTAGCAGCTGCTGTCTCTCTCCTAGAGAGTGTTGATGCTACAGCTCTGCTGTCTCTCTGGAGGGTTGTTGACTACAGCTGGCTGTCTCTGCTAAGATTGTTTGATCTACAGCTGCTGTCTCTCTTGGTAGATTGTTGATCTACAGCTGCTGTCTCTTCTGGAGATGTGTTGAGTCTACACTGCTGTTTCTCTGGAGATTGTTGATCTACAGCTGCTGTCTCTCTAGAGAGTGTTGATCTACAGCTGCTGTCTCTCTGGAGAGTGTTGATCTACAGCTGCTGTCTCTCTGGAGGTGTTGATCTACAGCGCTGTCTCCTTCTTCTGGAGATTGTTTGATCTACAGCTGCTGTCTCTCTAGAGAGTGGTTTGATCTACAGCTGCTTGTCTCTGGAGATTGTTTGACACAGCTGCTGTTTCTCTGGAGATTGTATGATCTATCTACAGCTGCTGTCTCTCTAGAGATTGTTGATCTACAGCTGCTGTCTCTCTGGAGATTGTTGATCTACAGCTGCTGTCTCTCTGGAGATTGTTGATCTACAGCTGCTGTCTCTTCTGGAATTGTTTGATTCTACTTCTGCTGTTTCTCTGGGAGATTGTTGATCTACAGCGCTTGTTTCCTCTGGAATTGTTGATCTACAGCTGCTGTCTCTCTGGAGATTGTTGATCTACAGCTGCTGTCTCTCTGGAGATTGTTGATCTACAGCTGCTGTCTCTCTGGAGATTGTTGATCTACAGCTGCTGTCTCTCTGGAGATTGTTGATCTACAGCTGCTGTCTCTCTGGAGATTGTTGATCTACAGCTGCTGTTTGTCTGGAGATTGTTGATCTACAGCTGCTGTCCCTCTATAGAGATTGGTTGATCTACAGCTCTGGTCTCTCGGGAGATTGTTGATCTACAGCTTCTGTCCCTCTCTGGAGATTGTTGATCTACACGCTTCTCAGAGGGTGTGATCTACAAGCTGCTGTCCTCTCTGGAGGGTGTTGATTCTACAGCTGCTGTCTCTCTGGAGAGTGTGTATCTACAGCTGCTGTCTACTCTGGAGAGTGTTGATCTACAGCTGCTGTCTCTCTGGAGATTGTTGATCTACAGCTGCTGTCTCTGGAGGGTGTTGATCTACAGCTGCTGTCTCTCTAGAGATTGTTGATCTACAGCTGCTGTCTCTCTAGAGATTGTTGATCTACAGCTGCTGTCTCTCTAGAGATTGTTGATCTACAGCTGCTGTCTCTCTAGAGATTGTTGATCTACAGCTGCTGTCTCTCTGGAGAGTGTTGATCTAAAGCACCTAAATTACTGGGAACGGTTAAGTCCCTTGATTTGCACTCCCTGGAACGCAGGCGAGAAAGATACATAATACTTTGAAAAACCTAGAGGGACTAGTACCAAATCTGCACATAAAAATCATTACCTTCGAAAGCAAAAGACTCACACCTACTACTGTGCAACGTACATGTACAGAACCATAAATTTTAATATTAACTCTGAATTTAAACACTTTTTTTGGCAGTTGCAACAGGACCCATACACACAATACCAGACACAAAATCTCAAAAAAAAAAAAAAAATCTATGTCCATAAAAGGGCCTAAAATCTGGAATTCCCGCCTGAAAACTCTAGAACCGCAGACTCAACCATCATTTTCAAAACTACCATTAAAAAATATCCCTAACAAACCCCATCATCAACTAACCTAAACTGAAAAATTACCCCACCTAATTCTCTCTCTCTTTTTATCATGAACACGTCCAAAATAAATAGACTTACTCTCGTTATCTGTCATTCCCCATAATTTACATTTACACTCACCCAAATGACTGTAAACTTAAAATTACTAATTTACCTGGAGTTTACCTGGAGAGAGTTCCGGGGGTCAACGCCCCCGCGGCCCGGTCTGTGACCAGGCCTCCTGGTGGATCAGAGCCTGATCAACCAGGCTGTTACTGCTGGCTGCACGCAAACCAACGTACGAGCCACAGCCCGGCTGGTCATTTCCTAATAAATCTTAAGTTAGTCCTAAGTTTGCCTAAGAAACTCTCCCAATATATGAGCTTTAATGGAAACTGTGTACTATTATAAATATAATTAATCACTTCAGTCACCTAACTTATATAATTATGCAGTAATATATGTTAAAATGTACTGCTCCATAGCCATGTTAATGTAAAGTAAGAATTAGTATTAGTCTGCCTGAAATACCTAGGTATGCTAGAGGCCTTCCTTCTAATTTATTTTTTATTAATTTGGACATGATACATAGTTGTACAAAAGAAATACAATGGTTGAGTGTACATGCCAAAAGCCCCTTGTATGCAGAGCATTATGGGCAGGATTAAAATTAACTTAAGATTAACTAAGCAATGATATATTCAGTGGTAAAAATTACAGTAGACACATCGACACCATGCCTAATCCTTCTAGGATAGGGTAGGTGCCTGAGCCCGAGCCTTTAGCTCATAAGACTGTCATTCCCATTTGCCCCCTTGAGGCGGGGATGGCAGACCAGAGAGGCCTAGCTTGTGGCTAGGCCTGGGGACAGTTGGTCCCAAAGATGAGGAGGTACTTGTGCCTCCTCCCATGGGAGACTTAGGTCTCAGACACTCCCTAAAGAGGGAGCCAAGGCCGGGCCACCACTTGGAAAAGGCCCGGGCCGGGAGAATACCGACGAATCTTTAATAATAATAAATACAGAAGACAAATAACAATTAAGATTCCATTGTCCTCATCGCTTCCGAGCCGTGTGGACGAGCTGCACAGTCGCTCCTGTTTGAGTTTGTTCTTGCGCAGTTTACCTGACTGAGCTGCCCCTAGCGTTGGTTGGTGGAAACTTTATTTTCTCCAACATGGCGCTGAATAGCAGAAGAAGAATCAACACTGTCTGTATTGAGATGATCCGTGGTGCTGTCACGGGATCCAACATGGATTTATTGTTACCAGCGATCATTCGCGATACCTATGGTATAGCAAATGAGGAGATAAGTGGTGTCGCACTCAATGGAACGACAAGAAATCTTTGTTAAAATGACGTCTGCACGAGTCTACGAGGGGGTGGTCGACAGTATCAGGAGACCATCATACCGGTTAATACAGCGTGTCCCGGTGCGACTCCATGATGTATCTCGACACTACACTTGGGTGAAAATCAGGAATGTGCCTTTTGAGGCGACTGATTTTGATATTAGCAGTGAACTGCGTACCTATGGGACGGTTCACGTAGCCACAGCAGGGAGATGGGCAACTGGACCGCATGCAGGTGTGCTGGAAGGTACATATACTGTTAAAATGACTCTTCGACACCCTATTCCTTCATATGTTGTGTTGAAGGAATTACGGACTCAAGTCTATGTAACGTATACGGGGCAACAACGTACGTGTCGGCTATGTGGGTCATATGACCACATCGCGGCGCAGTGTGGGAAACGAAGTGGGTACCCGGCACAACAGCAACGGCAACAGCAGCCAGTGGGCGAGGTAGGCGATGGGCGAGAACAGTCTCTTGCTACGCCGCCCCAACAACGGTTGTCATGGAGTGAGGAGGTGGACAAAGAAAAGGAGCTCGAATCGCCAGTTGTAACGCTACAAGGAGAATCTCAGTCTTTGGACATACACCAGGTTTTTGAGGAGAGACTAGCTAATATGGGTGAAGAAGTGGCGGCGTCTTTGGTAAAGGCGTTGGATGTCTTGTTAGAGGAATCGGTCCTAGATCAGGTGGAAGACCCAGGCTTAGTTCTGGGGACGGCTGTGAATGATGGTATGGCAGGAGATGATGGTTTGTCGACTAGAGAGTCGAAAGGATTGAAGGTGCATGCAGTAGAGGTGGAGGTGCATCAGGACGGTGCTTCAGATGTCAAAATGCAGGTGGAGGGCGGGACACGAAAGAGGACTGCAGCATCATCGGATTCTGATGATGTGCTCACTCCTGCCCAACGCCCTGGGAAAGTCTTGGGTGGAGGTACAGCAGAGGGAATGGTGACCCCAAGGATCAAGGGATTGCAAAGGTGATTCCCAATAAAGGGAAGAGGGACAGAGGTGTTACAAAACAAACTGGGGTAAAGTCAATGCTGGGGACAAAAGAAAAACCCATTTGTTGAATTCAAGTGTTTTACTATAAAATTTTAACGGGTTGAAGATAAGGAACTTAAGGGGTTTAAGAGTTTTTTTGGTGCTATTTGGGGGATGGTTCTTACGGAACAAAATTTTAGGCCGGGTTTGAGTTGGATAGAGGGGTTTATAATGTTACATGGACCATGCACACTTTGAAAGGTGGGCTGCCATTTTGGAAAAGGAAACTACCCTTTTAATAGAAAGGGGCGTGGGAAAGGGGGGGGAGGGGAGGGAAAAAGAGGGGAAAACCCTGGGTGGGTTTTCCCCATAATTTATAGGTTTAATTGGGCCCGGCTGGGGGTGACGTGATTTTAAAAACTAAAATTTTTTTTCAGGACGTACTTGGCTATTTTTACGGGTTTACCAAAGTTGCAATAATAGGGGGAGTTTGGGAATTGCGTGATACGTCAAAAGATGTGGAGCCAAAGGGGGTGGGGTGTTTTTTGGAAATTTTGGGGATATATTGACCGGGGGGGGGTTAAAAATGTGTGTGGGGGGGGGGAGGTAGAGCAAACCTTCATTAAACGAAACGAGGTTTTCGGCGGGGTTTGGCCCGAATGTACGGGCCTTGTGCGGTTACGGGGGGGCGGGGGGTGAATGTGAAGATTGTTTTTTTTCGATCAAGAGGAGTTGTAATAATTTGGATATTGAGGGTGTCCCCCTCGAGGGTCCACTTTTTGGAAAATTTGAATGTAAAGTTATTAAGGAAGAGGAATTCTTTTTGTCTTTTGGCAAGGGGGGATCGTTTAGTGATAAGCCCAGGGGAAAGTTGCCATGGTTAATTTGGGGAAACGATAGCTAAAAAACGTTTTAAAGGGAAATTATATTAATCGAGGGACGAGATATAATCAGTTACAATAGGTTTTCCAAAAATATTTAGAGGGCAGTTGCGCGAATGTTATCACAAATTAATGCAAATTTATCCGTTTTAAAATTTGAAAGTTTAAAGGGGAAAATTTGGGGAAATTTACAAAATAAAGGGGTTTATGGGAAAAGGGTTTAAAGGGCCTAAGTGTAGTTAATACTGATAACTTTAGCATTGTTTAGGATAGTGGTGGGTTGTGATGCTGTGTAATAAAAGGCAGTTACTTTTCCCAAAAGGTTTTTTTTTGGGTGTCCAGATTTTGGGGGTTTTTGATCAGGGGAACTGATCAATCATCTTCTAGGTTTTAAAAATTTTGGTTATTTATATCCTGAGTTTGTGTGTTAGTTTTAACTGATTCTGTAGTGGTAGGGAGTTTGGACAATATATAGCAGAGTATTTTGGGCAGTAGGGGATATCACTACTACACTAATGAATTTATTGAGTTGTCTATGTTTGTCTGGGAAAGAAATAAAGTACAACTAGGTATAAACATTTAAAAAATACAAATTCAAATAGAACAAAACCTCACTTTAATTGCACTAAGTCTAAAAAATGACTTTTTGGAGTCTATTTTTTGACTAGAATGACTATAGTAAAAAGGTTTAATCTAAAATATAAAAAACAAATTAAAAATACCTAGCTCCACTATAATTGCACATGGTCAATATAGTGAATTTGGTATTGACATGTTTGAGCTAGAAAAGCTAAAACAACTAGGTTTAATCTAATAATATAAAAATACAAATTAAAAATAGCACCCGTCTCTCACTAGTAATTGCACTATGGTCTAATATAGTGAATTTGGTATTGACTATGTATTGAGCTAGAAAGAGCTATAGTACAACTAGGTTTAGTCTAATAATATAAAAATACAAATTACAAATAGCACCAGTCTCTCACTAGTAATTGCACTATGGTCTAGTATAGTGAATTTGGTATTGACTATGTATTGAGCTAGAATGAGTTAGAGTAAAACTGTGATTAATCTAATAATATAATAAAGGAACAAGACTCTCAATTGTAATTGCACTAAGGTCTTATATAAGTTGTTTACAAGAATTAGAGTATAAGATTTGAGTATAAGAATTAGAGTATAAGACTTCATAAGATACGTCAGGATATGCAACGGTGGTGGGTGGGTAGGGAGTTCATAATAGGTGAGGCAATGTTACGGGTCATCATAAACATGAGAGATCCTTCACATATTAAATTGGGAAACCTTGATGGGGTGGATGGTAAGGCAGTGGTAGCGGTGGTAGAAGGGGTTTATCCGATGTATGATTGGCGTAATATTTGGGGGCGTTTGAACAAATTGCGTTTAAAACCTAAAGTACGAGAAGTTATGTATAGATTTTTACATGGGATCTTACCGTCTGGAATGGTTTTATTCCAAAAGAGAATACGGGAGGATGGGATATGCAAGGCTTGTGGCGGATTGGAGACTGTTTTCCATATGGTGTATTTTTGCGAATGTATTGAACTAATAAGGGTTTGGTTGGTTAAGATAATAAGGTTAGTGGGAGGGGGGGGTTTGCAGGTGTTGAGGGTTTAAAGCTTAGACATAGGTGGGGTGAATCAAATGGTAGAGAATGCGGTAGGGTATATAATTACGGATTATATTTATGTCTTGGGCTATGAGAGGAGCGAACGTGTGTGAAAGAATTAATGCGTTAACAGCAACTTTTTATAGGACAAAGTGTAGGAATAAGGAGGTGTATGGGGGGAGATGGGAGAGGGATTTAAGTGAGGGTTATAGGAATTTCACATTACGGGATTTACGGGAGTTGAAAGGCAGGTAAGGGGGATGAAATGGGCTGGTTTCCTAGAATGGGCGGTAGCGTGATGAGTTTGTTTTATGAATGTTATATGAGGTATGTCTGGGGTGCAATTTTAACATTATTTGTTCTGAGTGTTTCAAGTACAATACAGTTATATTTGGAATTGTCGACTTATAACTATATATGTATATGTATGTGTATATGTATGTATATGTATATATATATATATATATATATATATATATTATATATATATAATATATAATATAATATAATAAATATATATATATATATATATATATTATATATATAAATGTTTACTTTCTTGTATGTACCATTAACGGTTTTTCTCATGAACATTTTCAATGATATTCAATACATATTTTCTATGCGTATTTATGATTTTGATACAAGGTGTAAATGTCAAAATGGCTTTTTATATTACATTTTAATTTACAATGTATTTTTGTAAGCACAATTGATTTGGTGCCAATAGAAGCATAGTGTGTTTTAATATATTTGGGCATTGTTTTTCTTTTTAATTTGTCTAGATGGTGGCAATACTATGTATGTAGTTTAAGAGTTATACGAACCTTGAAGTTGTAAGAATGGATGAAGTTATTCGTGGTTGAGTTGACGTAATATTAATAACTGACGTTGGAAGTAATTGTGTTCAATTAGACAATATACTTTATATAATTATTTATATGTATGTACCTGAATGGTAAATTGAAGTCTGATTTTTAAAGGTGAAGAGTGGGTTTTCCTTTTTTATTGTTCTTTTTTTCTTTATGATAATACATGGTTGTATCATGTACACCAACAAATATGATTAGGGGGATGTGGTAAATTTTCGTGTTGATTTAGACATTTATAATACAGATGGAATACCAGGCTTAGGTTAGGGTAAATTTATGATATAATTGTGGAATGTTCTTTGATTCAAACGGCTCTTTATTATGCAAATTGGGTAGAATGGTTCTACGTATGGCATTATTGAAAAATGTTGAGCTAAATCTAATTGTAGGTACGATGTGTAATGTACATGTGCACACCTGGGCGAGCAGCTGCGTGGACCGTGGTTCTCATGGTCCTGTATGGTCGGTGCAATTCTCATGGTCCTGTATGGTCGGTGCAGTTCTCATGGACCTGTATGGTCGGTGCAGTTCTCATGGACCTGTATGGTCGGTGCAGTTCTCATGGTCCTGTATGGTCGGTGCAGTTCTCATGGACCTGTATGGTCGTGCAGTTCTCATGGACCTGTATGGTCGGTGCAGTTCTCATGGTCCTGTATGGTCGGTGCAGTTCTCATGGACCTGTATGGTCGGTGCAGTTCTCATGGACCTGTATGGTCGGTGCAGTTCTCATGGACCTGTATGGTCGGTGCAGTTCTCATGGACCTGTATGGTCGGTGCAGTTCTCATGGACCTGTATGGTCGGTGCAGTTCTCATGGACCTGTATGGTCGGTGTAGGTTCCGCTTGGATGTGTTTTTTAAAAAGACATCATTGGTTTAATTATTATCCTATATTTCGTTCCGTGTTCAGAGCAGAAAGAATTTAGTCTGTAACGAAATAATGAAAGTATACTTGTATTTTGTTATTCTAGTGTAAATTAAGAGCAAGGATGATTAATTTGAGGAAGAGTTACTATAGGTTTACATGTTTTTTTACGAAAGTTAACTTATCCACATGTATCTAGTATAGGACAGTTTTAAGCTTCGGTATCTGATTTTATATGTAGGTTATAGTGGTCATATTTGTTATATTGTTATAGTATTCGTTATTGTTTCAATATCTAATGTAACGTTTTTTCAGTTATTGTTCATATATTGTCATCTTTATGGTTTTTCCTTTTGTCTATTGTCTATTTGTATGATTTTAAATAAAATATAAAAAAAATTAAGCACAAATGAGTATTTCAAAGACAGGTCATATGGTCATTTTATAAGTTACTGAACATTCAAGAGAATGGAGTACTCTATTAGGTAATGTAATTAAAAAAAAACAAAGTTTGATAGGGTCACAGGTTATACATTTATGAGATAGAGTTATTCAATATTTATTTAGTTGTGGTTGAGTAAGTGGTTTTTAAGAAGAGACTTGAATTGATAAACAGTGTTTCTTTTATATTCACAGGTAATGAATTCCACTACTACTACCTCTTCTTCTTCTACTACTACTACAACTACTGATGAAATTAAGACACATGTGCGGCGTCTGGTTGTCTTTGTTGTGGACGTTTCGCCATCCAGTGGCTGGCTGGCTGGCGAAACGTCTACGATGAATATGCCCGGGTGTTGTGCATGTGTCTTAATTTCATCTTGTCGGTATTATATACAATTCTTGTACTACTACTACTACTACTACCTCCACCTCTTCCTGCCTATACATAGCCGTCCTGCTCCACCTCTGTTAGTGTTGTATGATCCGGCACCTCCACCACAATACAAATAAATTATCTGATTTTTGCTTAAAAATTCAAATAACTTAAGAGTGCCATTGCCGTAGAGCTGTGTCTTTGTGCCTTTTTTAGGGCTGAAGTGCTTGCGGTGTGCGTTTGCGTCGCCTTTGCAGCAACGTGTCCCTGAACCATATCCAGTCATTGCAAGTTGATATGCTTCCAGTAAGTTGCACCAGCAGAGTCCCTGTTGTCTTTTACGTCGTCTTCGTTATTGTTTATCCAGGCTTAGCAGTTGGGTCTAGTCCTGACTCTTCTCTCTTCGACTCATGACATTCCTCTCACCGTCTATTCTTCGCACTGTCCCCACTTGCCCCTCGCCCCTCGTGGGTCCTTACCTGTGAGTCCTATCGTATCGTATCGTGTTAGTGTGACTTTGTCAATGGTCCAAGTCGGACCGGAACGTCGTCGTAAGCTTCTCTCTTTTATGTGCGGGTTATTTGTGTATCGTTCCAGTCACGGTATTGTGCCTTTTTGTTATTTATTTATTTTTGGGCCTTTTATATGCATTGAGTTTTTGCATACACACATTGTAAACTTTGTTAGGAAATATGTATTTTCATTTAATTACTGTTATGATTATTATTATTATTATTATTATTATTATTATTATTATTATTATTATTATTATTATTATTATTATTATATTTGTTGTTGTTGTTGTTAAAAGTGCTGTATTATTATTACTATTATTACTGCAGTTATTAAATATACAGTATAAGTGTGTGATGTGAGGCTGGAGGTGGTGGGAGGACTGTGGTTGAGTGGGTGGTGGAGGACTGGTGGTTGTGGGGGTGGGTGGTGGGAGGACTGGTGGTTGTGGGGGTGGGGTGGTGGAGGACTGGTGGTGGGGGTGGAGGACTGGTGGTGGGGGTGGTGGTGGTGGAGGACTGGTGGTGGTGGGTCGTCAACATCGCTGCTCAAACAACAACAAACATCCTCAAGGTTTCTTTAACCATTGTTTATAACCTTTTTTTTTTTTTTAAGACTTTCTTTAGTTATTGGTGAATTTTGAAATGTGTTTATTGTGTGTTGAGGGCGAGTGTGTTGAGCTGGAATATTAGTGTGTTGAAGGAGGAGTTGTGTTCATGGCCTCGGCTCTGTGCTTCACTCTGGATTTTGAGTCCTTATTTAGAGTCGCTGCATTTATAAAATATTCAGTGATCAGAAGGTCCCCAGGATGCCGGTGAGGGGCTCTTGTTCCAAGTAACTGGACCCAGTCTCCCCTGTGCATAGAGTTTGATTGACTCGCACTCCCCCCCCCCCTCTCGAGGCGCTGTATGACCCCTGCTGGTTTAACGATCTTCCAGTGTTATAATAATTATCCTCCAGGGTGCTCAAGTTATTGCTACAAGTTATATACATAGTTACCAGCTACTATTGTACAGGAAAAATAGTTATTCTAGAAATTGTTTATGATCATAGGCCTACTGTGGCCTATTATCACCATTGCTCTTGCTCTGCCTGGTAGGCAGAGCAAGAGCTTTGGCAAGGGTGGAAATATTGGGTGTTTTTCCTTATACCTGCTGTCCCTGTTCACCCATCAATAAAATGGGTGCCTGGATGTTAGTGGACTGGTGTGGGTCACATCTTGGGACAAAATTGACCTAATTTGCCCAGAATGCTTTGCATAACAAGCAGCTTTATATAGTAGCATATCATTGATGTCGGCTAGGCCTGTATACCTTGTACATGTACATGTGGGGTTCTTCAAGGTAGTATCCTGGACCCTTTGCTATTCCTGTGCTATGTGAATGACATGCCTATCAGTGTCAAATGCAAGCTTCTACTGTACGCAGTTGACAGTGCTCTGTTAGTATCAGGTAAAGACCCACAAGATATTGCTAATATACTATCATTAGAACTAGACTTCTGTAGCAAATGGTTGGTGGACAACAAACTATCGCTACACCTCGGGAAAATGGAAGCCATACTCTTTGGCACGAAACAAAAATTGAAAAGGGTAAATAATTTTAATGTTTAGTGTAATGGAGAACCTATTATTATAGTAAATTTAGTGAAATATCTGGGAATCCCCTTTGACCCAAGCATGTCCGGAGTACTAATAAGAAACAATGTTGTAAAGAAAGCAAATGCCAGATTAAAGTTTCTCTACAGACAGGTGCAGTGTCTACCAACTGAGGCTCGCAGGACCCTATGTCTATCTCTTGTACATTGTATTATAGACTACTCTTGCTCTTCATGGTACTCTGCCTTACCAAAAAGAAAACTGAAAGCTAGGCTACAAATCACCCAGAACAAAATGGTGAGATTCATTCTGGACCTGGGTCCAAGAGAGCATGTAGGTCAGACTGAATTACAGCTCGATAGCTAGCACACTCAGCTCACACACTGAAGTCCGGAGTTCGAATCTCTGGTATGGCTGGAAAACATTAAGACGTGTTTCTATAAGACACCTGCTGTCCATGTTCGCCCAGTATAAAATGGGTACTTTGCTGTTAGTTGACTGGTGTGGGTCGCATCCTGGAGGAAACTGACCTAATTTGCCTGAAATGTTCTGCATAACAAGCGGCTTTTTATATGGTAGAATGTCATTAATGTCAACTAGGCCTGTATACCTTGTATACCTAAACCTAATGAAACACCACTGCATCCCACTGATACAGCTAACAAGATAAACGACTTCTTCTCAACCATAGGATCTAATCTTGCCAGTAAAATCCCATGTACCAACACCCATGCCGGGGATTACCTAGATGGGAATTTCCCAAATTCCTTCTATCTTATACCAACTGAGCCCACCGAAATCACCAAGATCATAAAGTCACTTAAAAATAACTCGGGGAATCTGTCTCATGTCCCACCATTATTGTACAAGCGAGTGGCCCATGTCCTTTCGCATGCTATTTCATTACTTTTTAACAAGTCACTAGAAACTAGCACCTTCCCGAAACTACTCAAGACAGCAAGACACCCATACATAAAGATGGTGACCCTCTAGATTAAACAACTATAGGCCAATATCAAACTTACCATTGCTACCCAAAATCTTCGAGAAACTCGTGCACAGGAGACTATACATGTTTTTTTTTTTTGTTTTTTTTCAACAAGTCGGTCGTCTCCCACCGAGGCAGGGTGACCCAAAAAAGAAAGAAAATCCCCAAAAAGAAAATACTTTCATCATCATTCAACACTTTCACCACACTCACACATTATCACTGCTTTTGCAGAGGTGCCCAGAATACAACAGTTTAGAAGCATATACGTATAAAGATACACAACATATCCCTCCAAACTGCCAATATACATGTACGTGTATATACTATACATGTATATACTATATATACACATACATATATACATACATACATACATACATATATACATACATATATAAACAAATCACTTGGGAGTAAAGTTCTGGGAGTAAACTTCTGGGAAGATGGGTATTAGTAAGCCCGACAAGCATTGAGGTATCAAAAACAATGATTAAAATGGGAAAGTTAAGAGTAAGTAAAGTGTTGTATTGGAAGAGACAAGAAAATTCAGTAACTGACAGTTGGAAAAATTGTGCTGTTTTATACATAGTAAGCCTTTACTGGTACATAATTATATAAAAGCAGTTTGTTTATGTTCTTTATATATGTTGCTGTGTCATATATATAAAATAGTGATATATAGTACAGTGGAACCTTGGTTTTCGTCCTGTCCAGTTATCGTACAATTCAGTTTTCAGCCACATTTTTCGGCGAAATTTTCCCCTTGTTTTCGTACATCTGCTCGGAAATTGTCCGTACCAGATGCATCCTCCTGCCCACGGGATGCGGCCACTCATACATTCGTGACGCAGTCTGCCTTTGTTATTCGTTCAGTGAGCATTGCTCCGCATGTTCATCCGAAACATTTTGTAATAATCCTGGGGAAGTCTGTGTGGTTGGAGGTGAGTGACTAGGACATGGAAGAGTTGGTGGACGACCACAGGGAAGAGCTAACCACTAAGAGCTGTAAGACCTTCATCTGGAACAGCAACAGACCTTAGCTGAGGAAATCGCTTCAGAGGAGGAGGAAGAGAGAGGGGAGAATGTGCCTTCTTCAGCAATTAAGGATATTTGTGCAAAGTGGAGTGAGGTGCAAAGTTTTGTGGAGAAATATCACCCTAACACAGCTGTTGCAAGATGTGTCAGCAACATGTTCAATGACAATGTTGTGTCCCATTTTAGGCAAATCTTAGAGTGACGCCAGAAACAGGCCTCTCTGGACAGATTTTTTGTGCGACAGGGGTCCAATGACTCAAGCTGGTCCTAGTGCCAGTTTATCACTTAATCACCCTAGACTAAATGCTAAATACTCACCTATGTACTTCCACATCATAACTGAAACAATCACTTTGAACCTTTTATCTATTTTTATTTTTTTTTATCACACTGGCCGATTCCCACCAAGGCAGGGTGGCCCGAAAAAGAAAAACTTTCACCATCATTCACTCCATCACTGTCTTGCCAGAAGGGTGCTTTACACTACAGTTTTTAAACTGCAACATTAACACCCCTCCTTCAGGACAGGAATATAATTGAATCATTGTTTTCACAAAAAGCATTTTCAAATATAAATATATCTTTGTATTATACAAATTTTGATTAATTTATAATTAATATTCTACTGTACAACTATGAAATAATTACTATCCTATTGTACAACTATGATATACTCCTTAGTGTTAAGTAGACTAAGCCAATAATGTTAAGTTGGCCCATAATGCCTAGGCATAATAGAGGCTATCTTTGCATTGCAACCCACTATTGTAAATACAAAATCTCAGTGTACTGTTTGCAAAGACATAAAATAAATAAATAAATATGTCCTTGCAAATAGTAAATTGACAAAGAAGGAAAGTAACCCCAGATAGGGCATTGATACTAGAAGTCCTTATGGAGGGGGATTCCCCTTCCAAACAATAACCTCTCGTCCCTCTCCCCTCCTCGCCGTCTTCCTTACACCAACAAGAGTCTTCAATAAAGGTAAAAGTAATGTTAAATGTTCATTTATCCATTTCATTAGTGCTCTATATTTATTTCTCATTGTTTTCTGTATGTAAAACTATAGTTATTCTCTATAAAATTTATTTTTTGTTAATATTTTTGGGTGTCTGGAACAGATTAATTGGATTTACATTATTTCTCATGGGAAATATTACTTCAGTTTTCGTACAAATAGGTTTTCGGCTGATTTTCTGGAACGGATTAAAGACAAAAACCGGGGTTCCGCTGTATCTGATAAAAAATATTTCATTGAATTCATTTTAAATTTACAGGACACATCAGTCAGTATGTCTCTTGGGCAGCTTACTGCAAACTACACAGACTCGGAGGGTGAAGACGATGATCATCTGAGTGATGACACATCTCGCAGGTCCTCTCCCATGGGGTTATCCAGAATATCAGAACTGCGCGATGAAGGTAGCCGTCGAGAAAATTTCAGTGCAGAGTCAGGCGGTTCAGGCACAAACACTCCACGAAAGAAGGTTTCCATTATTTATTTTATTAGGTGTTTCCAGTAGTTATAACATATTGTTTTAATTTTTCTGCCTCTTTGTTTCCGGATGATTTCTTGAGAATGCCTCTTTGCAATGAAACAAAATAGTATGTTTCACAGTATGTAATAAAATGAAACTTCATTGTATTGACATTGGACAGTGTAGCCCCCTGATGACCATTGTAGGAACTAATTTTTAACTATCATGGGGGTATATCTCTGTACACTGGACCAACATTGTACAGGTACTCCTCGCTTAATGACCAAGTTCTGTTCCTAAGAGTAGATAGGTAAACAAATTGGTCATTAAGCGAGGAGCTGCCCCTTACTGATATTTCAAGCATACTGTACTGGTGGGGGGTTTGTGTCAACCATCTTTAGATATTGTTTTAATATCACCTTTGCACCGTTTATAACATATTTAGTATAATAAAAATAGAATTGGGCATTAAAAACAATAAAAAAAAAGTAAATTACACATACAGTACACTGGTCAAAGAACCAGTCATAAGTTCGAGTGGTTGTTAAACAGGTAGGTTGTTAAGTGAGGAGCACCTGTATAGGTATATGTACAGTTAAAATCTCGATTTAATGGACCCAGATGTAGTAGATAAAATCTGTGGCCAGACAATGTTTAGCAGCATTGGACAAAGTCCCTTAAATCATGAATTATCTGTTATTGTTGCAGTCTGCTGTGTAAATATATTTTCGAATTTAAGGACTTAGTCCAATAAATTAAAAAATTTTTCTGGTCGCAGACCAGGCCACGGGGGTGTTGACCCCCAGAACTCTCTCCAGGTAAACTCCAGGTAAACTGTTGCATTCTTGGAAAATATCCTCATAGCTTAGATTTAATGGACAATCAGCATTAATAGACACCTCTTTCCCCTGTTAATATGTTAAATTAAGGGTTCACTATACTTAATTCCAAACTCACCTAATACAATGTGTTGAAATCGGGGTTGCAAGTGCATTTTATATCAAGTACCAGGTATGAGTGTCATCTAATACTGTAGTTTGGTATACTGCATGTAAGCTGACATGTGAGAGGATTTTTCAAGAGCCCTGATTATATGGTGTAGCTGGCCTGTGAGAGCTAGCATGTAGTTACATTAATTTCCCTATCCTTAGATAAATTAATTTCATGATATTATATTTACAGGGGTTTTCGAATTATGCCATGCACGACATTTTATATTGGAAATATCAGTACGAAAGTTTCACTTAATATATATAGTGTGGACTTCATTCATTAGTAGCTAAAGGAGTTTCCGACATGATTATTGATGCCACTGTACTGATACAGAATGTTCTTATTTTTATTATAAATATTAGTATTAAATATATATGTTGTTAAAAAAGGAAAAGTAGAAAATAGTTTAATAATGAAAGAGGTGAACACTATTTAAAGACGACCGCTGTAGAGGGTGACCCAAAAAGAAAGAAAATCCCCAAAAAGAAAATACTTTCATCATTCAACACTTTCACCTCACTCACACATAATCACTGTTTTTGCAGAGGTGCCCAGAATACAACAGTTTAGAAGCATATACGTATAAAGATACACAACATATCCCTCCAAACTGCCAATATCCCGAACCCCTCCTTTAAAGTGCAGGCATTGTACTTCCCATTTCCAGGACTCAAGTCCAGCTATTTAAAAATAACCGGCTTCCCTGAATCGCTTCACTAAATATTATCCTGCTCACACTCCAGCAGCTCGTCAGGTCCCAAATACCATTCGTCTCCATTCACTCCTATCGAACACGCTCACGCACGCTTACTGGAAGTCCAAGCCCCTCGCCCACAAAACCTCCTTTACCCCTTCCTTCCAACCTTTTCGAGGACGACCCCTACCCCTCCTTCCTTCCCCTACAGATTTATACACTCTCCATGTCATTCTACCTTGGTCTATTCTCTCTAAATGACCAAACCACCTCAACAACCCCTCTTCTGCCCTCTGACTAATACTTTTATTAACTCCACACCTCCTAATTTCCACACTCCGAATTTTCTGCATAATATTTACACCACACATTGCCCTTAGACAGGACATCTCCACTGCCTCCAACTGCCTCCTCGCTGCACCATTGACAACCCAAGCTTCACACCCAATAAGAGTGTTGGTACTACTATACTTTCACACATTCCCTTCTTTGCCTCAATAGATAACTTTTTTGTCTCCACATACCTCAACGCACCACTCGCCTTTTTTCCCTGGTCAATTCTATGATTAACCTCATCCTTCATAAATCTATCTGCCGACACGTCAACTCCCAAATATCTGAAAACATTCACTTCTTCCATACTCCACCTCCCCAATTTGATATCTAATTTTTCTTTATCTAAATCACTTGATACCCTCATCACCTTACTCTTTTCTATGTTCACTTTCAACTTTCTACCTTTACACACACTCCCAAACTCGTCCACTAACCTTTGCAATTTTTCTTTAGAATCTCCCATAAGCACAGTATCATCAGCAAAAAGTAGCTGTGTCAATTCCCATTTTGTATTTGATTCCCCATAATTTAATCCCACCCCTCTCCTGAACACCCTAGCATTTACTTCTTTTACAACCCCATCTATAAATATATTAAACAGCCATGGTGACATTACACATCCCTGTCTTAGACCTACTTTTACATTATTTATACAGTTATGACAATATTGCAGTAGTCTGCGTAACAGTAAAAATTCTATTTGAATTTTTATTTTCACAAAAAAAAAAAAATGTGGAAAGCAAAAGAAATGTAAGAGGGGCCTGGGGACGTAACTAATGAACAGAGAAAATTTTATTTTAGTACCAGGAATGTCTGTCTTGTTTATTCTGGGACCTATTTGGAAATTGGCATCTTTTGAAATTTGTGTGAAATTGGCAAAATTGCCAATTTCTGACCACTTTATTGGATAGTTGAAATCAGTAAATGGGTGGTTTCTTGTACTCATTCGATAGAAAAAGTGGAGTTCTAGCGAAATAGTTACGATTTTTGTCGACTGGTAAATTGGAATTGGCTGAAAATGGGGCTCAAAGTGGGCAAAATCGCCGATGCGTAAACATCGTCGAGACCGCTAACTTTGCAAGAGCATAATTCCGTAAGTTTTCAATCAAATTTCATACTTTTGGTGTCATTATGATCAGAAAAAGATTCTCTATCATTTCATATGATATTTTTTTTATTATTTTTTTTTTTTTTTTATTATTTTTTTTTTTACCCTGAGAACAAGTTTAGGGGAGGGTCTCTCGACCCATCATAAACAAAGGGAGAAGTAAAGAATAATTCATGCCGTGAATTATAAACAAACGTGTATTAAGGGCAGTGACTGAGCCAGATGCCAGATTCAGTTTTCTCTACTGCTCAACCAGAGAAAACGTAATGTTTACCCTCCACCCGACTCGCCACTCAATAGCACATAAACATTGCATGTTTATATGCTATGTTTTTATGCTGTATTCCATGTAAAATGTTTGTTATATAATTTTGAAGAAAACATCATAGATGGATAAATGAAAATGTCTATATTAACCTAAAATAAGACATTTAATGTGCCCAAGAGTGATTATTATTATTATGTATTAGTATTATAACTATGGTGTTAAGACTAGAGGGACACTAGTGAACGAGTACCAAAGGCATGTTTATATGCTATGTAATGTGTTTCTTCTATGATTTTGAAGAAAATATCAATGATGGATTATTGAAAATGTCTATATTAACCTAAAATAAGACATTTAATGTGCCCAAGAGTGAGTCATGGCCCAGGTGAACGCGACTGGTACCAACGATTTCTGAGCGGATGCATGAAATCCAGGGGGAAATTTTGCCAAAAAAGTGCTTGATTTCCGAATTGGCTGATTTCCACACCGGCCGAAAACCAGGTTTCCACTGTAGTTATAGCATGTTTATACTCTTCAAATCCAGTAATGAAAGTTGTAACTGCAAATACAATATTGTGAATAAAAGTGTTCATGTAACAGTACTGTATATAATATTGCCTACCAAGCTTTGTCCAGTCCACAATTCGGTAAAGGAAAAGGATATCACAGTCTCATGTGTCAGCTTGCTAGTTGCATAAATTGCAAGCAAGAGCTGATATAATCCACTCCTAACATGGTGATTCAAGTAATGAGTCATTCATTCACTGCCTTAGGTGGAGATTGGACAGTTGCAGCGAAGAAACCGTGTGAGAGCAGCACGGTTGCCACCGCATAAAGTAAGTTTAACTGCACACGTGCAAATCCACGACTGTAACGTACAGTTCCTTTCCCTTATCTGTGTATTGCTGTGTATGCCTTTAATGCAACTACCCATCCATGTATCCAGTTTTTTTGCTTTTCCAATCACTTCTTACAGAGTTCTGCCATGTACTTTATTTGGTACTGCATATTCAGAAGACTTAATTCCTTTTAATTCTTTCTTTCTTGTCCCCTTAACTTTTATATACAAAAACTACACACGCTTGCAACACTTTAGGACCTTTCTTTCATACACATACAGTAGAAGCAGGCCAATTATATCAACACTTCATCCACTTATTAATAATAATAATTATTATTTTGATGAAGGAAAAAGGGTGGGTGGTGCATTGAGGTATCTGTGAAGACAAAGAGTGTTATCCATGGAGGCAAGGAAGGGAATTTATGAGAGTATAAGGGTACCAACACACTTATGTGGTTGTGAAGCATGGGTTGTAAGTGCTGCAGCAAGGAGGCAGCTGGAGGCGGTGGAGATGTTGTGTCTAAGGGCAGTGTGTGGTGTAAATATTATGCAGAGAATTCAGAGTGTGGAAATTAGGCGGAGGTGTGGAGTTACTAAAAGTATTAGCCAGAGGGCTGAAGAGGGGCTGTTGAAGTGGTTTGGTCATTTAGAGAGAATGGAACAAAGTAGAATGACTTGCAGAGCATATAAATCTGTAGGGGAAGGAAGGCAGGGTAGGGGTCATCCCCGAAAAGGTTGGAGGGAGAGGGTAAAGGAGGTTTTGTGGGGAAGGGGCTTAGGCTTCCAGCAAGCGTGCATGAGCGTGTCAGATAGGAGTGAATGGAGACAAATGATTTTTGGGACCTGATGAGCTGTTGAGTGTGAAGGGAGTCAGGGAAACCGGTTAGCTGGACTTGAGTCCTGGAAATGGGAAGTACAATGCCTGCACTTTAAAGGAGGGATTTGGGATACTGGCAATTTGGAGGGACGTCTAAGCTGTCATATCTGAGCACCTCTGCAAAGACTTAGATTATGTATGAGTGATGGTGAAAGTGTTGAATGATGAAATTTTTTTTTCTTTCTTTTTGGGTCACCCTGCTTCGGTGGGAAACGGCCGACGTGTTAAAAAAATTAACAAAAATTTGTCAAGGATAATTATGGTATGTACTAATAAAAATAATAACAATTGTTTAAAAACAAAGTCGACAAAGAATTGGGTGGATATAGAGAGACCAAGATTTTTATCTTGCTGCTGCATCCAGCATATTAAAATAAGTTTGTGAGTTAATATATTCCTTGAGGAGGGGGTGCCTTAATCCCAGTAAGGGGCTCTTGATTCAGGGGGCTAGACTTATTCTCCCATCTTTGGGTCAAACCTGATTGCCTCCCATTCCTTAGGCACAGTATGACCCATATAGGTTTAGTGCTTCCCAGTGATTTACACAGATTTTGCAAAGGCATTTGACAAATGTGATCATGGAGTGATAGCACACAAAATGAAGGCCATGGGCATTACGGGGAAGGTAGGTAGATGGATTTTCGGTTTCCTAACTCGCAGAACACAAAAAGTAGTAGTGAACAGGGCAAGATCCAGAATCAGTGAGGTCAAAAGCTCAGTGCCCCAAGGCACTGTCCTGGCACCTCTGCTGTTCCTCATCCTCATAGCAGACATAGACAAAAACACCCGGCACACTTTTGTATCATCATTTGCAGATGACACTAAAATAAGCATGAAAGTCAGTACGGTAGAGGACACTGAAAAAGTACAGGAAGACATAAACAGGGTTTTCCAGTGGGCAGTGGAGAACAACATGATGTTCAATGGTGATAAGTTCCAGCTGCTTAGGTATGGAAAGAATGAAGAACTCAAAAGGAGCACTATATACAAAACTCAAGAGGGTCACCAAATAGAACGTAAGGAACACGTAAAAGACCTAGGAACAATTATGTCAGCGGACCTTTCTTTTCAAGACCATAACAAGACAAAGATCATGACAGCCAGGAAGATGACGGGGTGGGTATTGAGAACTTTCAAAACAAAGGAAATAATGCCAATGGTGACACTCTTCAAATCGCTAGTACTCCCTCACTTAGAATATTGTTCAGTGCTGATGGCCCCGTTCAAGGCAGGAGAAATATTTGAGCTGGAACAAATACAGAGATCGTTTATGGCTCACATTGAGCCAGTAAGGCACCTAAACTACTGGGAATGCCTGCAAGTCTTGAACATGTACTCATTGGAGCGGAGGAGAGAGAGGTACATGATAATATGTACCTGGAAGGTACTCGAGGGCTTGGTCCCAAATCTGCACACTGCCATAACAACATACTGGAGTGAGAGATATGGGAGGAAGTGTAAAATAAACCCAGTGAGGAGCAAGGGTGCGGTGGGAACAATTAGGGAACACTGTATCAACATCCGGGGTCCCAGACTTTTCACCAGGTGCCAGATCAACCAGGCTGTGATGGATATGTGGGGGAGTGGGCCTCCAGCAGCAACAGCCTAGTTGACCAGGCAAGCACCAGACAAGCCTGGCCCATGGCTGGGCTCAGAGAATAGATAAACTCAAAACTCTTCAAAGGTATATCAAAGGTGTAAATAAAAATTAAAATTCACTATACAACAGTTAATTTTTAGAGTGAGGGTAAACTTGTTTGGAGTTATGGAAAATTCAATGATCAGGGATTGACAGCAGGTGCCTTCCTCAGCAGGGAAGCATGAGCAGTTCATTGTTTCTACATTTAGAGACCAGCTAGGAAATAAAACATTGTAGTGGCCTAGCTGCATCAAAAATAAGTTCTTTCTGGGGAGTTGAGCATATTTTCTTTATTACAAGTTAGTCTTGTGAGAAGCAGCTGCAGTGGGGTGCTACCCTGGGTAGTTGTTTAAGACACCTGGAGGAAAAGAAATATTGAGTGAATTTTACAGTATAATGGTGCTCTTTTATGTGAAAGTAAAGGTATGGGTCCTGCTGTATATTGCTGTATTCTTATTACTCTTACAACATTTTTGCACTGATATTAGACTTAAGTTATTACTTATCAATAGTGGATTTATTATCACAGTATTCTGTGCTGTGTATAACGTAATTAAGAAAACACAAATATGTACTCCACATATTGTACTCTTAAAATCTGTTGTTAATTTTACAAAATATTTATGAACTACAATATATGTAGTTGATCACCATAAAGTATGAGAAGATGTAGTATCAGATACCAACACAATGGATAAAAAACAAATGAAGTATAAGGATAGTATTATATTGCATTTTGTCTTTATCCATAAAATATGAGACCTTGCAGGTAGTTGGGATGAACTGATAATAAATGTGATCAGTAATAAAGATTTATTCATTCAGTTGTACTGTATATATGTCTTGAAATAAAATTATTTTTACTAGTTTTTTAAATTTCAATTGTTGAGCTGAACCTTACTACTGTACATGCAGTGCCTCACAGTATTATTGTATTAATGTATGAAATATTAGTTTGTAACTCCCTTTAACAACTAGTTATGTTTATTGCATACTGTACCTCATTTAATGTAATCCTCTACTGTACTATTACTGGTGAACTAAGTACGTCTCTGTTAATTCCATTCCAGTTTCATTTACCGGTATAATTCAGTGAATTCTCGATGTAACGGACTTTTAAAATTATGGGCAGAATCCACTGGGTAAATTGAACTTATAACTCCTCTATTTTCAGTGTTTATTGTAATGTAAGTAAATTGAGAGTACAATACAGTACCATATTAGGTGTACAGTAGAGTGTTTCAGTTCAGTATTTTGCTAATTTTTTAACATTCTGATTTAACTGATCCTCAGACAGTCCCCTATTAGTGCATTATATCAAGGGTTTATTACTACTACTTATTGGTAGTAGTGTATTCCATTTATTTTTGATAAAGATTTGCTTGTTCATTCTATTTATGCCATGGTGTTTTGGAATTTATGCCTCAACATCTGTCATTAAGGATCAGACTTAAATGTTTTGGCATATAGTAGTAGGAATATTTTATTAGTTTTATATTTTTAATTTATTAATATTTGAAATGAGTTTTTATATTATACAAGTAAATTTTAGGCAGGTATGATGTTAAATCTTGGTAGTTTTGTGAGTTTTGAATTAGTCTTGGTAAATGTGATGAGATTTAGTAGTTCTCCCATATGTTTTGAATTTGTTTTGGTGAGTAAACATGGTAAGTAGCAATAATATTATATATAAGTATATATATAAGTATATAAAGAAAAATTGGATATCAAATTGGGGAGGAGGAGTATGGAAGAAGTGAATGTTTTCAGATACTTGGGAGTTGACGTGTCGGCGGATGGATTTATGAAGGATGAGGTTAATCATAGAATTGATGAGGGAAAAAAGGTGAGTGGTGCGTTGAGGTATATGTGGAGTCAAAAAACGTTATCTATGGAGGCAAAGAAGGGAATGTATGAAAGTATAGTAGTACCAACACTCTTATATGGGTGTGAAGCTTGGGTGGTAAATGCAGCAGCGAGGAGACGGTTGGAGGCAGTGGAGATGTCCTGTTTAAGGGCAATGTGTGGTGTAAATATTATGCAGAAAATTCGGAGTGTGGAAATTAGGAGAAGGTGTGGAGTTAATAAAAGTATTAGTCAGAGGGCAGAAGAGGGGTTGTTGAGGTGGTTTGGTCATTTAGAGAGAATGGATCAAAGTAGAATGACATGGAAAGCATATAAATCTACAGGGGAAGGAAGGCGGGGTAGGGGTCGTCCTCGAAAGGGTTGGAGAGAGGGGGTAAAGGAGGTTTTGTGGGTAAGGGGCTTGGACTTCCAGCAAGCGTGCGTGAGCGTGTTAGATAGGAGTGAATGGAGACGAATGGTACTTGGGACCTGACGATCTGTTGGAGTGTGAGCAGGGTAATATTTAGTGAAGGGATTCAGGGAAACCGGTTATTTTCATATAGTCGGACTTGAGTCCTGGAAATGGGAAGTACAATGCCTGCACTTTAAAGGAGGGGTTTGGGATATTGGCAGTTTGGAGGGATATGTTGTGTATCTTTATATGTGTATGCTTCTAGACTGTTGTATTCTGAGCACCTCTGCAAAAACAGTGATAATGTGCGAGTGTGGTGAAAGTGTTGAATGATGATGAAAGTATTTTCTTTTTGGGGATTTTCTTTCTTTTTTGGGTCACCCTGCCTCGGTGGGAGACGGCCGACTTGTTGAAAAAAAAAATAAGTAATTTTATGTGGTAAGTACATTTTTTATAGCTTGAATTAGTCTTGGTAAGGTGTGAAGAGTAGTAGCAGTTCTAATGTATGTTTTGCATTAGTTTTAGTAAGTAGATGTCAGGAGTCTTAACCCTTTGACTGTCACAAGCCCATTTCTGAAACTGTCATTCTATGTTGCAAAATTTTTGGAAAAAAAATTATTTTTTCTTATGAAATGATAGTCTTTTCTTGATGCTAATGACACCAAAAATAAGAAATTTGATTGAAAACTTATGGAATTACTCTCCCGCGAAGTTAGTGATCTCGGCGATATATACGCATTGGCGATTTTGCCAATTTTGAGCCCTATTTTCAGCCAATTCCATTACTCCAGTCCACCAAACTCATAGCTATTTCTCTAGAACTCCATTTTTTTTCTATCAGTTGAGTACAAGAAACTGCCCATTTACTGATTTCAACTACCCAATAAAGTGGTCAGAAATTGTCAATTTGGACAATTTCACGAAAATTAAAATAGATGCGAATTTCAAAATAGGGTCCAGAATAAACAATGCAGACATTCTTGGCACTAAAATAACCTATCCTCTGTTCATTAGTCACGTCTCCAGGCCCCTCTTATATTACTCTTGCTTTCTATTTTGATTTTTTATTCACACACAAAAATAGAAGATTTACTGTTATGCAGACTACTGCATTATTGTAAAATGGTATAAATAATATCAGTGCACTAGTGAAAGAATATTACACTCTCCAGTTGACGTGTATTGGACGTGTGGTGTGATTTGCTTACTCTTGAACATTGGTAAAAATCAAACATTTCCACTACTTTGAGCTCAATTTCAAGGTCGTTTTCATTATGAAACTAATGAAAATCATCTCTATTTCTGTAATATGTTTTCCATTCTATCAACTGAGACAAAGAAACGAGAATACAACCATAAATACTATACGAAAATACGCCTCAAAGTTGGTGTTTTAATCCAAAAACATAGTCATTTTTTTTCTCATGCACTGCGTGCTGCAGGATTTTTTTTTATACTGACCACACAGACCCATTCTCTCACATGTGGGCCTACCAGCTTTCTCCTGCTTGATTTGAAGCTTCTAGAATTATTGAGTATGTATACGTCCGAAACACTGGCTCGTAAGATGTATATAGTATATGGCCGAAACAGTCAAAGGGTTAATAGTTATATATGCATTGAATTTGGGCCATAAGGGTATATGTGTTTTCTTGTTTGGGTCATCCTGCTTTGGCAGGAGTTGTCTGTTGAGTTTTAAAAAAAATTCCAGCTACAGTAGTCCTCCCCGTATCCACAGGGGGGAAATACGTTCCAAGACCTACCCTGGTTAGTAGCAAACCCTATACATGTATGTCATTTTTTCATATACAGTAGGGCCCCACTTAAACGGCAGGTTAGGTTCCAGGCTACTGCCGGAAAGCAGACATTGCCAGAAAGCAGAGCGCCATTTGTTTTCACTTATAAATGTCAAATAATAAGTTTACACTAGCATATATTAAGTTAGCAGTAGAACAAGCCATTGAAAAACAATAAGAAGTAAAATACACACACAGTACACTCATTACTTACCTCAGAATATTTGTAGTCTTAATGTAGGGTGAGAAGTGAGTAGTGTTTATTGTAAGAAGTTAGGTGTGGTAGGTATGGTAGCCAGCCAGGCCACCCCACCCCACCCACACTTAATATACTTCGACATTTAAAGAGCCCTAGAGCGATAAAATGCATATAGCGTACACTTATTACTTACCTTAAAATACACCTTCCATCCGATTTACGACCTGCTCGACTTACGACCACTCGACTTACGACCATGTTTCTTATGCCAAATTTCTGGGAAATAAACAACTATTTGTGTTGTACACAGTGTTTATCCTAAACCTTACAGTATAAAATACAGTACTAACAACATAAAAAGTAAAGTAAAACATGAAATACCAAAATAAAACACTAAAATAAAATCATTACAAAAATGTTTTGTTGATATTCAGTAGTAAAGTTCGACTTACGACCATTTCGACTTACGACCGGTTTCTTGGAACCGAACTCGGTCGTAAGTCAGATGGTAGGTGTATTTGTAGTCTTAATATAGGGTGCAAGGTGAATAGTAGGGTAGATAGGTATCGAAGTGTGGTAGGTATCATAACCCCATCTGGCCACCGCACCCACACATTATATACTAGGCATTTAAAGTGCCCTAGAGCAATAAAATGCATTTTCAGTACAGGTGGCCCTTCACATTTGCGAGTTCCACTTTTGCGAGCTTCAAACATTCGCAGATGCCCAGCCGCCCAATCATATTTATGCTTCCCGTGATTTTGTTGGATTTGGTCCTCAGGACGAAGTTAACAAAGCCGTGAGGAAGACTGTGGAGTTAGCAAGGCTAGTTGGTGGTGAAGGGTTTGAGGACATGCAGGAGGGTGAGGTGAGAGAACTGATTGAAGAACATACACTGGGCCTAATTGATGAAGAGTTGTTGGAGATTGTGCAGGTAGAGAGTGAGGATGAAGAAGAGGAGTGTTGCTGAGGCCAATCAGCCTCAAGCTCCACCCTTGAAAAACTAGGGCAAGTGATGAGAATGACAGCACAGCTCAAACAATTTTTTTACGACATAGACCCATCGATGTTGAGGGCTTTGATAGATATGAAGAGGAAACGGTCTCAGTTGCCCATCACAATGTTCTTCACAAGGAAGCCTGCCACTACTCCTGTTGCTAACTCTGACTCTAGTGATGTCGATGATCCACCGCCTATTATCGGCAGTGACACTGGTAGTGAAGAGTTAAAATCCACAAACTAGATTAATCATGCCATGCAGTTGCACTCCATATAATCACCTCCATTCATTTGTCATCAGTAACTGCATGGCTAACTATCATCACCATCATCATTGTCATTATCACAAGTCATCAGAGTTCGTCTGCCTAACCCTATGAGTGGTGAGTGTTTTATTTGTTCATTATTTATTAAACCATAACATGTATGTATATACAATATGTGTATGTATTTTACGATGTTTTCATGTGTTTTATGATTGTTCATGGTTCATAAGTTAAGGAAGCAGTTTTGTTAGGCTAAGTAAATGCTATTATTATATTTCCCTACAATATATTTGTGCACCAAACATTTGCAAATTTTCAACATTCACAAGGTTCTTGATTCCCTAACCCTTGTGAATGTCATCTACTTCTGTAACTGGAGGTTCTGTTTTCTTATCATATTACTATATTGGCTGTTGCCACAATTTCACACAGTAGACCCCCGGTTTTCATGATTAATCCATTCCAGAAAGTTGGCCTAAATCCGAAATGGCCGAAAACCAAAGTAATATTTCCCATGAGAAATAATGTAAATCCAATTAATCCAGTTCAGACAATCAAAAATATTAACAAAAAAATTAATTTTATAGAGAATAACTATAGTGTTGCAGTTCTTCAGCAGTTAGTACATTTATTACTTACCTTTAAAATATTTGTAGTCTTAATGTAGGGTGAGAGGTGGGTAGTATTTATTTGTGGGAAGTCAGTGTAGGTAGCCGATAGATGTAGGTACAGTTCCTCCATCACAAATCCGGCATCATTGGGACCTGTAGTGTGCCGGATTACTGAGTTTGCCGGATTACAGAGTGGTTAGGTTAGAATACACTTAATAAAATTAACCAACTTGACTTACACAAAGTTTATTGAACATCAGCAAAAATCGAACATTTCCGTTACTTTGAGCTCAATTTCAAGATACTTTTCGTCATGAAAGCAATCAAAATCATGTCTGTTTCTGTAATATATCTTCCATTCTATCAAATGAGTCCAAAAAATGAGAATACAACCATAAAAACCATAGGAAAATATACTGCAAAGAGGCAGCTAATGGCTGAGAAGTGAACTCCCTTATTTATCGTCCGTCTTTTTTATTTTTGTTGTACGTTAAGAAGCATCTTTCCATCATACATTGCCCAAGTTTCAATGAGATAGCCCAACAAACAACCAAGAAAAAAATATTTACCAAAAATCATTTATGGCAAGCCCAAGCCAGGTACTGGAAATAAGTCACTTTGTCTGACTTTTCTGGGTTATCCTAGGTTCTCAATACATACGCTGCTATGTATGATAGTCTATGTAACTGTATTTGTGTATACCTGAATAAACTTATGTACTTCTAGTCTGTCAACTGAATACAAGAAACTGCCCATTCACTTATTTCAACTACCCAATAAAGTGGTCAGAAATTGGCAATTTGGCCGATTTCACACAAATTTCAACAGATGCCAATTTCAAAATAGTGTCCAGAATAAACAATGTAGACATTCCTGGCACTAAAATAATATTTTCTCTGTTCATTAGTCACGGCTACAGGCCCCTCTTATATTACTCTTGCTTACCATTTGGAATTTTTATTCACAAAAAAAAAAAAAGATTTACTGTTATGCAGACTGCTGCATTATTGTAATAATTGTATAAATAATGTCAACCCATTCTTGACTGGCAGGCAGACAGGTATTGGACGGTGACGTCATTTGTTTACTCTTGAGATTCACTAAAGAATGGAACATTTTTGCTACTGTGAGCGCAATTTCAAGGTACTTTTCTTCATGAAAGCAAAATCATATCTATTTCTGTAATATATATCTTTCATTCTATCGAATGAGACCGAAAAATGAGAATATAACCATAAAAACATACAAAAATATACCGCTAAGCGGCCGCTAATGGCTGAGAAGTTAATTCCGCTATTTATGGTCTGATTTCTTTCATTTTTGGTGTATGTGAAGAAGTATCTTTCCATCATACATTGCCCAAGTTTGAGTAAGATAACCCAACAAACAACTGAGAAAATAATATAATAATAATAATAATAATATCTTTATTTACTACACGTACATGTACAAGGTATACAGGCCTAGCTGACATCAATGACATACTACTGTATAGAAAGCTGCTTGTTATGCTGAGTATTTCAAGAAAATTAGGTCAGTGTTCCAGGATAACACCCACACTAGTCGGCTAACACCCAGGTACCCATTTACTGATGGGTAAACATAGACAACAGGTGTAAAGAAACAGGCCTAATGTTTCTACCCTGGCTGGGAATCGAATATATACCAAAAATCATATATGGCTAACCCAAGCCAGGTACTAAAAATAATCCACGTTGACTTTTTTGGGTTATCTTAGGTTCTCTACACATATGCTGCTGTGTGTGATAATCTGTATAGAGAAAATAACTTTTTTGTTTCAGGGTTATGGTGCAGTACGAGTGTATATCACAGTTAGCCCTGTGCTATACTCCGTTTTCTCTAATACAAGCCCCCAAGACAGGGATAGGAGAATGGTACTAGTATTCAAAGTTTATTCTCTATAAGGATTACAATGCTGAGTTTACAGAATTTGGTTATTGTGTGGTTTACATGTAGTAAAGTACTAATTACAGAGGGTGCCACTAGAACACCTAGCATGGCTAGGCATTTCGGGCAGACTTAGATTAATTCTTAAATTTAAAGTATTACAAATTATGAGGTAAGTTGGTATTATGGCTAAGTGACTAAATACTAGTTTGTGAGTTTAGCAATGTGAATGCTTTTGTTTTGGCACAATACATAGTTTCAGTATTGGAGTATCACAGGCTCATCGAATGCCGAAAATATCGAAAAGCGAATCAATTTTCCCCATAAGAAATAATGGAAATCAAATTAATCCGTGCAAGAAACCCAAAAGTATGAAAAAAAAAAAAATTTTTACCACATGAAATATTAATTTTAATACACACAAACTGAAGAAGACATGCACAGTTACATGACACTTACCTTTATTGAAGATCTGGTGATGATTGATGGGATGGGAGGAGGGGAGAGTGTGGATGGTGTTAGTGTTTAGAAGGGGAATCCCCTTCCATTAGGACTTGAGGTAGCAAGTCCTTTTCCGGGGTTACTTCCCTTCTTCTTTTGATGCCACTAGGACCAGCTTGAGAGTCACTGGACCTCTGTCGCACAACAAATCTGTCCATAGAGCTCTGTACCTCCCGTTCCTTTACGATTTGTCTAAAATGGGCCACAACATTGTCATTGTAATAGTCACCAGCATGGCTTGCAATAGCTGTGTTAGGGTGATTTTCATCCATAAAGGTTTGCACTTGAACCCACTGTGCACACATTTCCTTAATTTTTGAAGTAGGCACAATGGATTCCACAACTGGCATAGGCTTCTCAGGGTTAGCCCCAAACCCTTCAAAATCTTTTTTAATTTCCATACTAATTCACACCCTTTTTACCACAGGGTTGGCACTAGAAGCTTTCTTGGGGCCCATGGTGACTTATTTTGCAGAAACAAGCACCAAAAACAGTGATAATATGGATAATATGGAATGTACCGAATGTATCCTTAGATGAGCGCACACTGGCTGGCTTGTAAACACTGGCACACAAGGGGCAGTTCAGGTCACACGTGGACACGTCTCGTATGAATCGTATCTAATACCGGGTTTTCAATTGGATACCGAGGCAAAATTTTTGCGTTAAAATGCATCGAATACCGGATTTATCGAATACCGATGCCATCGAATACCGGGGTCCACTGTATCCTCTTCATACCTCCATCGAACTGCTCGGTGTTATGCCAAATATTATTTATTCTGGAGTATTTAACGTGTTTTATGTTATTTATATTGTTTATTATGTCATATTTATATTGTTTATTATGTCAATTGTGATAGGCAAACAAGCTGTAGTGTTGATATTAGCGTAATAAAGCATATTCTCCTGCATCATGAGACTGAGTTCATGACAATGGACAGTGGCTTCAGCCACCTTATCTTTAATAGATAATGTTCTGTGTAGGTGCTTTACATAATGAGAAGCATTTCTTTTATTCATTGGAACCATGGCTAGGGCTAAAGTAAGCAGGTTAAAACAATAAATGGAGAAAAAGAAATTGGAATGACTTATGCAGCAAGTAGTGCCACCAAACAGTACCAGCAGGTTGGTGTGGCGACCCTGGAAATTTGAAATTATACTAGCCAAAATTAGTGCCGAATAACTGATTGCCAGATTTGTGATGGCGGACCTGTACACATATATAGTCCCTCTGGGCTACACCTACCGGCTACCTACACTGCAGAACACAGCCACATTATTACCATCAACATACCATGTTCACTGAGTTTAATTATTTCTAACGATTACCTTTAGCTACCATCATAAACAGAGGGAGAAGTAATGGGTAATTCATGCCGAGAACTGTAAACAAATGTGTATTAAGAGCAGTGACTGAGCCAGATGCCAGATTCACAGTTTTCTCCAACACTTGACCAGAGAAAACGTAATGTTTACCCTCCACCCGACTCACCACTCGATAGTATATAAACATAGCATGTTTATATTTTATGTTTATATGCTATATGCTATGTAACATGTTTCTTATATAATTTTGAAGAAAATATCAGAGATGGATTAATGAAAATGTCTATATTAACCTAAAATAAGACATTTAATGTGCCAAGGTTAGTAATGAGTGTGTAGGGCCACCTATACACTCATTACTAACCTTAAAATATTTGTAATCCTAATGTAGGGTGAGAGATGAGTAAATGAATGAACAAGAGAAAAAGAGAATGAGTACATGAGAATGGACAGACATGAGTTTTGTAAACAAACCAGCAGAACGCATATGGTTTTAGTTTACTCTGGCAAGCCGACTGGAGAAACATCTCATATTTATGTTAATTTATTCTACTGTGGGTATATTATCATGCTTATGTTACGTAGCGTGTTTATTATATAATTTTGAAAAAATATCATAGATGGATTAAGCAAAGTGTCTGTATTAACGTTTTATACGACATTTAATGCACCTCAGAGTGATTATTATTGTGTGTTATTATTATCATTATTGTTAATATGGCATCTTCAAGTGTAATTAGACACTCTTAGTGATTTTAATGTGTACCTGCATGCAACCCCCCCCCCCCCCACTCTTCATAGATCTAAACTTATTCCCTGTTCAGAACATCCACACTTACTACTGTGCAATCTACATCTACAGGACCTTAAATTCCAATATTAACCTTGACCTAAAACGCTTTCTTGATAGTTGTGACAGGACCCATAGGCATAACACCAGACACAAACATCTCTACGACATTCGCCGTGTCCGATTAAACCTTTACAAAAATTCAGTGGGTGGTAAATGCAGCAGCGAGGAGACGGTTGGAGGCAGTGGAGATGTCCTGTCTAAGGGCAATGTGTGGTGTAAATATTATGCAGAAAATTCGGAGTGTGGAAATTAGGAGAAGGTGTGGAGTTAATAAAAGCATTAGTCAGAGGGCAGAAGAGGGGTTGTTGAGGTGGTTTGGTCATTTAGAGAGAATGGATCAAAGTAGAATGACATGGAAAGCATATAAATCTATAGGGGAAGGAAAGAGGGGTAGGGGTCGTCCTCGAAAGGGTTGGAAAGAGGGGGTAAAGGAGGTTTTGTGGGTGAGGGGCTTGGATTTCCCAGCAGCATGCATGGGGCGTGTTAGATAGGAGGTGAATGGGACGAAGATATTTTGGGGGAACCTGACGATTTTTTTGGAGTGTGAGCGGGGTTTAATTTTTTTTAGTGAAGGGATTCAGGGGGGAAAGGGGGAAACCGGGTTTTATTTTTCATATAGTCGCCCTTGGAGCCCTGGAAAGGGGGGAAGTACAATGCCTGCATTTAAAAGGGGGGTTTTGGGGGAATATTGGCATTTTTGGGGGTTATGTTGTGTTTCTTTAAAAGTTTATGCTCTAAATGTTGTTTTAAAGCACCTCTGCAAAAGCAGTGAAAAATGTGTGGTGTGGGGGTGAAAGTGTTGTAGATGATGAAAGAAATTTTTTTTTGGGGATTTTTTTTTTTTTTTTTTTGGGGTCCCCCTGCCTCGGTGGGAGAGGGCCCCCGACTTGTTAAAAAAAAAAAAAAAAAAAAATTCAATGTTTTGTAAAAGGGCCCCAAAAAATCTGGAAAAACCCTACCTGAAAAACTCTAGAACTGCAGACACTTTCATCACCTTAAAAAATTTACCATTAGAAAACTTTTTTTTCCCCTGTTTACACCCCGTCAACTAACTACAAAAAAATCCCTGGTGGTTCAACTTCCCACTCACTCACCCCCTTTTGACTTTTAAGCACAAAAATTTACAAATCTTAATTTTAAAAATTTAATGATTCCAAAAACTAGTCTAATTTTGGGTGTGATATTAAAATAAAAAATATGTATTGTCCCCAAAACAAAGCTTCACATTGCAAACTCACAAACTAGTATTTAGTCACTTAGTATTTAGTCAACTTACTTCCTAATTTGTAATTTTTTTGGTTTTTAAAAATTAAACTAAGTTTTTCCCGAAATGGGCCCAAACCATGGGTAGGTGTCCCAAAGGGGCCCCGGGAATTAGGATTTTATTACATGTAAAACCACACAAAAACCAAAATCTTTTAAACCCCGCCTTGAAATTTCCCTTTTAAAAGAATAAACCCTTTAAATTTATTGATTCAGGTACAGGGGACCCCCATAAGTATAAATTTTCAGAGTTAAAGTTAATAAAAATTGAAAAAAACTTTAAAAAAAAATTTGAAAATTTTTGGGAAAATTGCCCGGGGCCAAAGGAGAAAGTATTAGGGAGTATTTAAGTGGTTTATATTTCTTTTTAGAGGAGTTTTAAAATTTTTTCCAGTACAGGCCCAAAAACATTACACATTCAAATTTCACTTCTGACTTGGGTTTAGTTAAAAATTGCAAGGTCTTGGGTTTGTTTAAACGGGGAAAAAGGGAAAAAAAAGGGTGGGGTTTGGAAAGGCCCAAAAAGGGGGGGTGTGATCATGGGGGGAGTTTATGGGGTATGGGGCTAAGGAAGGAAAAGTACAGGGGGGGGTAGCAATTTTTTCCCCAAAAGAAAATTCTTTTTTTGGGCTTTTAGTTTTGAGTCATTTTTCTGTTTTAAAAATTAAATAATACAGGACAGGGGGGGGATTCAATGGAGGGTATTCTACTGTAAAAATAAACCTATTTAAATTTTGTGAAAAAAAATTTTGCTTTTGAGAAAACTTTTTTGTGCCCAATGTATAAAAATATGAAGGAATTTTGAAACCAACCCCTTTGTAGAAACCCTTTTGTTCCCTAAAAGAAAGGAAATTTATTTGCTTTTTAAAAATTTAAAAAAAAAATGTTTAGAAAGGGATACTGGGGTGAGAGACAGGGGATACCTTAAAAAAACTTTTGGTTTTTTTGAAATCACTATATAATTTCTTTCCCTTTACTGTATTGTACATAGTTGAATAGTTTTGTTTTTTATGAAGGGCATTCAAATTTTCATTTTCAATAATTATTTTAATATTGCATACAAAAGGGATATTGATTATAATATTTAGATGAATTAGTGAACATCACTTCTCTAAAGATTCGATAAAATAGGTTGCAGTCTGTTGAAGTAGTTTGTAGTCTATAGTAATTTTTTACTTAAATATTTGGTCATGTTTGCAGTAATATTTACTGTTTTCTGATTTTCACAACAGGTTAATAGATTAGTTTCCTATGCTAATGAAGAGGATGAAGATGAAGGAGAAGACATTGAAAGAGAGAGAGAAGAGGATGAACCTGATGAAAGTAAGTGTATCAAGGTGCATTAGGATGAAACTAATATTTCAGAAAAGTCAGGTGCAAAGCAAGTTCTTATTGTGACAATATTTCATAGAGATTTGATAAAGCTCTTTGTAGAGTAAAATATTATCACCATAAAAGCCTACTATGCTCCTCTGCATTTTCTGTTAACTGTCAACAATAAAATATCCGCTAACATTTCAGAAAATTACAAATTTAATCATTGCTTAAAACTTCTATGGCAATTGTTCCTTTATTTAGCTGTGTTCAGTTTTGTACCAAAAGATCTAGGGTTGAATCTAGACTTTAGATGGAAAAGATACAAATTATAGCTTAAAAAGCCATGGAATGGGTAGGATTTGAACCCATGGCATGGATTTACAACCCCATCCTTTCCATGATATGTTTTCAATCTTGTTAGTACAATTTCGTGAGTTATAGTTTAAATTGCTAATGCATTGCGATCAAAGACTGGAATTCATGTGTTTCATAATCTATGCGATTCGATTATGTACCATTTTTACTGAAGGCTGTGTCACATAACTTTGATTATTCACATTTTTTCTTGGTTCCCATCATTTTTTTTGCTTGGCACACAATCCCTAAAGTGAAAAATAACCATAGCATTTCATTCAAAATATGTTTGTTCTTAGGAATGTCAGTACATGTACAGCCTCTCCTCACTTAGCGACGTACTCATTTACCGACGACTTGGACTTACAATGGGCTATCTGATCAGTATGCATACCTAAATAATGTATATTAATAATGTATATTAGAGCTGATTTCCTCTATTCTGTTTATTACAATATACAGTACACTACTGTATAAACATTTAAAAATATACTAAAAATGTTATAAATAGTGCAAAGGTGACATTAAAACAATATCAAAGATGGTTGACACAAACCCACTACCATTATAGTATGCTCCTCACTTAGCAATGAATTTGTTTACTGATGTGGTCTTAGGAACGCAACTTCATCGTTAAGTGAGGAGAGGCTGTATTTAGGAGATTAGAGCATTATGTATGAGGTATGGATAAGAAATGGTTAAATAATTCAGATAAGTAAAATTTCCTATTATTTGCAGCTTGACGATTAACATAATCTCCAGTAATCTACTTTAACCCTTTGACTGTTGCAACCCCAAATCCTGAGGTGTCTCCTGGTGTCGCAAAATATTTGAAAAAAAAAATTCTTATGAAATGATAGAGAATCTCTTCCTGATAGTAATGACACCAAAAGTGTCATTACTTAGGGAATTACGCTCTCGTGGAGTTAGCGACCTTGGTGATGTTTACGCATCGGTGATTTCGCCCACTTTGAGCCCTATTTTCGGTCAATTCCATTGTTCCAGTCCACCAAACTCATAGCTATTTCTTTAGAACTCCATTTGTTTTATCGATTGAGTACAAGAAACCACCCATTTACTGATTTCAACTACCCAATAAAGTGGTCAAAAATTGGCAATTTGGCCAATTTTATGCAAATTAAAAAATGTCACTTTCAAAATAGGGTCCAGAATGAACAATGCAGACATTCCTGGCACTAAAATAGCATTTACTCTGTTCATCAGTCACGTCTCCAGGCCCCTGTTATAATTCTCTTGCTTTCTATTTTGAATTTTTATTCACACAAAAAACAGAAGATATACTGTTATGCAGACTACTGCAATATTGTAATTGTATAAATAATGTCAACCCATTTGTGACTGCATATTAGAATGGCTAGTTGGACATTTATTGGACAATGACGTCATTTGCTTTTCTCTCGAACATCAGCAAAAATCGAACATTTCTGCCACTTTGAGCTCCATTTCAAGATCCTTTTCATAGTAAAACCAATCAAAATCACTTCTATTCTATAATGTGTTTTCCATTCTATCAAATGAGACCAAGAAAACAAGAATACAACCATAAATACTATACAAAAATACACCTCAAAGTTGGCGTTTTAATCCAAAAACAGTCAGTTTTTTTTTTTTTTTAATTGGACACTGCATGCTGCAGGATTTTTTTTTATACTGTGCACACTGACCACACAGACCCATTCTCTCACATGTGGGCCTACCAGCTTTCTCCTGCTTGACTTGAAGCCGGTAGAATATTTGAGTATATATACGTCAAACACATTGGCTCGTAAGACATACGTATACGACCAAAACAATCAAAGGGTTAACACCCATTATTATGGAGTTTGACTGTATTTGTAATAGCAGTTAAGTTATGTATGGATGTTTGCAGTTTTTGGATGTAAGAACCTTTAGATTTTTTTAGTGAGAATTCCTTGCCGGCATAATTTGTCAGAGATTAGGCAGTTCCAGCCAGGATATATGCACAACCCAAACCATGTGCCACGATAATTAAAATTAAATACAGCCTCTCCTCACTTAACGATGGGGTTCAGTTCCTAAGAACACGTCGGTAAATGAGTTCATCACTAAGTGAGGAGCATACTATAATGGTACTTGGTTTGTGTTAACCATCTTTGATATTGTTTTATTGTCACCTTTGCACCATTTATAACATTTCTGGTGTATTTTTAAATGTTTATACAGTAGCGTACTGTATATATTGTAATAAACAGAATAGAAGACAGCTCTAATATACATTATTTAGGTATGCATACTGGTCAAAGAGCCCGTCGTAAGTCCGAGTCGTCAGTAAACGAGTACGTCGCTAAGTGAGGAGAGGCTGTGCATACACAACAGGGAAAAACCGGCAGGCCGGACTTGATTCCTGGAGATGGGAAGTACAGTGCCGGAACTCTGAAAGAGGGGTGTTAATGTTGCAGTTTTATAAATGTAGTGTAAGCATGCCTCTGGCAAGATGGTGATGGAGTGAATGATGATGATGAAAATTTTTCTTTTTCGGCCCACCCTGCCTTGGTGGGAAATGGCCGATGTGTTAATAAAAACAAAAGCACAACTTTTTTAAATTAAATTATTTTAAAGAAAAAGTAATACATACTAAATCTCATGAACAACAAAACTTTCAAAACAATGACACTGAATTTTATAGCATTCAAATTCAAGTTGGAAAGGGTGGTGTCTAAAAGTTTGTGAAGGCTTCTTGGAGCTGAAGCTACCCTTCCTTTCTTGAATCAGATCTGATTACCCCTATTTCCTAGGTGTTATATGAAATAGTTTTATTGCTTCCCAATAAATATAAAAAATATGCTTATCTTTTTTCAGCATTGAACTCTGAGCCGATGGACACTGGCACAGATGAAGGTGAAGACGACAAAGCAAAGGTGAAATCCCATGGCATTAAGCTGCCTGCACCACCACCTGGAAAGTGTCCACAACATTTACAGGTAAACTGGACATCTCTGCGTTGTCCCTGCCAATTATAATTTTTTTTTTCCTGCACACCAGCCAACTCCCACTGAGGTAGAAAGACCTGAAAAAAAAAGAAAAACTTTCACCATAATTCATTCAATCACTGTTTTCCCAGAAGCATGTTGACATCACAGTTTAGATGACCCTCCAGATTGCAGCATTATCCCCTTTCAGAATAAAGGCACTACTTTCCACCTCCAGGACTCAAGTCTGGCTAACCAGTTTCTCTGACACCCTTTATGACTGTTACCTTGCTCACACTCCAACATCATGTTAAATCATAAAAACCACTTGCCTCCACTTCTAGCTAATGCTCACACAAGCCTATTGGATGTCCTAGCCCCTCATTCAGCCACAAAAACAGGCTCTAAACCCATATGAATTGTATAGTGCTGCTTGGCTAAGGGGTGCTCACATTATTAGAAAAGTATGAAGATTTGGCTCGTGTTAAAGTTTGCTTAATAAGTCAGTCTCTACTAATGTGTGTCAATTATGAATGGAATGTGTTCCATCTTCAAAATATGTACATTATATTTTGTTCATTGATTCTCTGGTAACTTTATGTGAATTTCTCATATTCTTTATAATACAGGCAGTTCTTAAAAAGATTTCTTTCCTTGATGACAGCACAAGTTGTAGGTGTAGTGTGTGGCATATCACCTCAAGCAAAAAATTTTACCTATTTTTACCTCACAATCATGTTTGCCAACATGACTGTCTGCCCATTCACAAAACAGTAAGAACATTGAAGGGACATAAATTCTAGTGGCTTCAAATCATGCAGGAGAAAGCTGGTAGGCCCACATGTGAGAGAATGGGTCTGTGTGGTCAGTGTGCACCATGTAAATAAAATCCTGCAGCATGCAGTGCATAACGAGAAAAAAAAACTCCAACCGTTTTTTTTAATTAAAATGCCGATTTTGTGGTCTATTTTCCTATAATATTTATGGTTGTATTCTTGTTTTCTTGGTCTCATTTGATAGAATGGAAAACATATAGAAATAGAGGTGATTTTGATTGGTTTTACTATGAAAAGAACCTTGAAATGGAGCTCAAAGTAGGGGAATTGTTTGATTTTTTGCTGATGTTCAAAAGTACACACATGATATCATTTTCCAATAAATGTCCAAGTAGCCATTCTAATATGCAGTCATGAATGAGTTGACATTATTTATACAATTATGACAATATTGCAGTAGTCTGCAATATCTTCTATTTTTTGTTTGAAAAAAAATCAAAATAGAAAGCAAGAGTAATATCAGAGGGGCCTGGTGACATGACTGATGAACAAAGAAAATGTTATTTTTAGAGCCAGGAATGTCTGCATTGTTCATTCTGGACCCTATTTTGAAATTATCGTATGTTTTAATTTTCGTGAAATTGGGCAAATTGCAAATTTCTGACCACCTTATTGAGTAGTTCAAATCAGTAAATGGGCAGTTTCTTGTACTCAATCGATAGAAAAAATGGAATTCTAAACAAATAGCTATGAGTTTGGTCGACTGGAACAATCGAATTAGCCGAAAATAGGGCTCAAAATGGGCGAGATAGCCAATTCATAAATATCACCGAGGTCACTAACTTCGCGAGAACGTAATTCCGTCAGTTTTCCATTAAATTTCGTTCTTTTGGTGTCATTACAATTGGGAAAAGATTCTTTATCATTTCATAAGATTTTTTTTTTTTTTTTTTTTTGCAACACCAGGAGACACATCAGGATTTGGGGTTGCGACAGGGGTTAAAGGAGGGGTTTGGGATATTGGCAGTTGTTGTGTATCTTTATACGTATATCCTTCTAAACTGTTGTGTTCTGGGCACCTCTGCAAAAACAGTGCTTATGTATGAGTGAGGTGAAAGTGTTGAGTGATGATAAAAGTATTTTATTTTTGGGGGTTTTCTTTCTTCTTGGGTCACCCTGCCTCAGTGGGATATGGACAACTTGTTAAAAGCAAATAAATAAATAAATAAATATACACCTACCATCCGACTTATGACCGAGTTCGGTTCAGAGAAACCAGTCGTAAGTCGAAATGGTCGTAAGTCGAACTTTACTACTGAATATCAACAAAACATTTTTGTAAGGGCTTTATTTTATTGTTTTATTTTGGTATTTCATGTTTTACTTTACTTTTTATGTTGTTAGTACTGTATTTTATACTGTAAGGTTTAGGATAAGCACTGTGTACAACACAAATAGTTGTTTATTTCCCAGAAATTTGGCATGAAAAACACGGTCGTAAGTCGAGTGGTCGTAAGTCGAGCAGGTCGTAAGTCAGATGGTAGGTGTGTATATATATATATATATATATATATATTATATATATATATATATATATATATAAAAATATGAACAGTATTTAGATAAAGGTAGGGAAGTTTTTATTGCATTTATGGATTTAGAAAAGGCATATGATAGAGTGAATAGGGGAGCAATGTGGCAGATGTTGCAAGTATATGGAATAGGTGATAAGTTATTAAATGCTGTAAAGAGTTTTTATGAGGATAGTGGGGCTCAAGTTAGGGTGTGTGGAAGAGAGGGAGACTACTTCCCGGTAAAAGTAGGTCTTAGACAGGGATTTGTAATGTCACCATGGTTGTTTAATATATTTATAGATGGGGATGTAAAAGAAGTAAATGCTAGGGTGTTCGGGAGAGGGGTGGGATTAAATTATGGGGAATCAGATTAAAAATGGGAAATAACACAGTTACTTTTTGCTGATGATACTGTGCTTATGGGAGATTCTAAAGAAAAATTGCAAAGGTTAGTTTGGGAGTGTGTGTAAAGGTAGAAAGTTTAAAGTGAATGTAGAAAAGAGTAAGGTGATGAGGGTATCAAATGATTTAGATAAAGAAAAATTGGATATCAAATTGGGGAGGCGGAGTATGGAAGAAGTGATTGTTTTCAGATACTTGGGAGTTGACATGTCGGCGGATGGATTTATGAAGGATGAGGTTAATCATAGAATTGATGAGGGAAAAAAGGTGATTTCTGCGTTGAGGTATATGTGGAGACAAGAAACGTTATCTATGGAGGCAAAGAAGGGAATGTATGAAAGTATTGTAGTACCAACACTCTTATATGGGTGTGAGGCTTGGGTTGTGAATGCAGCAGCGAGGAGGCGGTTGGAGGCAGTGGAGATGTCTTGTCTAAGGGCAATGTGTGGTGTAAATATTATGCAGAAAATTCAGTGTGTGGAAATTAGGAGAAGGTGTGGAGTTAATAAAAGTATTTTGTCAGAGAGCTGAAGTGGGGTTGTTGAGGTGGTTTGGTCATTTAGAGAGAATGGATCAAAGTAGAATCACATGGAGAGCGTATAAATCTGTAGCAAAAGGAAGGCGGGGTAGGGGTCGTCCTCGAAAAGGTTGGAAGGAAGGGGTAGTCCTTGAAAAGGTTGGAAGGAAGGGGTAGTCCTTGAAAAGGTTGGAAGGAAGGGGTAAGGGAGGTTTTGTGGGCGAGGGGGTTGGACTTCCAGCAGGCGTGCATGAGCATGTTCAATAGGAGTGAATGGAGATGAATGGTATTTGGGACCTGATGATCTGTTGGAGTGTGAGCAGGGTAATATTTAGTGAAGGGATTCAGGGAAACTGGTTATTTTTATATAGCCGGACTTGAGTCCTGGAAATGGGAAGTACAATGCCTGCACTCTAAAGGAGGTGTTCGGGATATTAGCAGTTTGGAGGGATATGTTATGTATCTTTATACATATATACTTCTAAACTGTTGTGTTCTGGGCACCTCTGCAAAAACAGTGATTATGTGTGAGTGAGGTGAAAGTGTTGAATGATGATGAAAGCATTTTCTTCTTGGGGATTTTCTTTCTTTTTTGGGTCACCCTGCCTTGGTGGGAGACGGCTGACTTGTTAAAAAAAAAAAATGTATACAGTGGACCCTCAACCAGCGATGGCATCGATTAATGATAAATCTGACTAGCGATACATTTTAACGCAAAAATTTTGCCTCTATTATCGCTTAAAAACCCGACCAGCACTATTCGTTCTGTACGAGACGCGTCCACTTTGGCCTGAGCACGCCTCACTTGTCCCGTGGGTGCCAGTGTTTACAAGCCAGCCACCACGGTCACTTCCAAACATACAACTGGAACATTTCATATTATCACAGCCTTTGTAGTGATTGCACCTGCAAAATAAGTCACCATGGGCCCCAAGAAAGCTTCTAGTGCCAACCCTACAGCAAAAAGGGTGAGAATTACTATGGAGATGAAGAAAGAGATCATTGCTAAGTATGAAAGTGGAGTGCGTGTCTCTGAGCTGGTCAGGTTGTATAATAAACCCCAATCAACCATCGCTACTGTTGTGGGCAAGAAAACGGCAATCAAGGAAGCTGTTCTTGCCAAAGGGGCAACTATGTTTTCGAAACTGAGATCGCAAGCGGTAGAAGATGTTGAGAGACTCTTATTGGTGTGGATAAACGAGAAACAGATAGCAGGAGATAGCATCTCTCAAGCGATCATATGTGAAAAGGCTAGGAAGTTGCATGACGATTTAATTAAAAAAATGCCAGCAACTAGTGATGTGAGTAAATTTAAGGCCAGCAAAGGTTGGTTTGAGAGATTTAAGAAGTGTAGTGGCATTCATAGGCTGCCAGTTCAGACCACTAAGCAGCTGAAAAATATGTGCAGGAATTCAAGGAGTACATAGACAGTGAAGGACTGAAACCTGAACAAGTGTTTAATTGTGACGAAACAGGCCTGTTTTGGAAGAAAATGCCAAGCAGGACGTACATTACTCAGGAGGAAAAGGCACTCCCAGGACATAAGCCTATGAAAGACAGGCTTACTCTGTTGATGTGTGCCAATGCTAGTGGTGATTGCAAAGTGAAGCCTTTATTGGTGTATCACTCTGAAACTCCCAGAGTGTTCAGGAAAAACAGTGTCGTCAAGGCTAATTTGTGTGTGCTGTGGAGGGCAAACAATAAGGCATGGGTCACTAGGGACTTTTTCTATGACTGGTTACACCATGCATTTGCCCCAATGTGAAAAATTACCTAATTGAAAAGAAATTAGACCTTAAGTGCCTCCTGGTATTAGACAATGCTCCTGGTCATCCTTCAGACTTGGCAGAGCGACTTTCTAGGGACATGAGCTTCATTAAGGTGAAGTTTTTGCCTCCTAATACCACTCCTCTCCTGCAGCCCATGGACCAGCAGGTCATTTCTAACTTCAAAAAAATCTACACAAAAGCTATGTTTCAAAAGTGCTTTGTAGTGACCTCAGAAACTCAACTGACTCTAAGAGAGTTTTGGAAAGATCATTTTACCATCCTCAATTGTGTAAACATTATAGGTAAGGCTTGGGAGGAAGTGACTAAGAGGACCTTGAACTCTACTTGGAAAAAACTGTGGCCAGAAGGTGTAGACAAAAGGGATTGTGAAGGGTTTGAGGCTAACCCTGAGAATCCTATGCCAGTTGAGGAATCCATTGTGGCATTGGGGAAATCCTTGGGTTGGAGGTTAGTGGGGAGGATGTGGAAGAGCTAGTGGAGGAGGACAATGAAGAACTAACCACTGATGAGCTGCTAGATCATCTTGAACAGCAAGAGGGCAGACCTGAGGAAATTGCTTCGGAGGAGGGATAGAGAAATTGAAGAAGTTGCCTACTTCTAAGATTAAGGAAATGTGTGCAAAGTGGCTTGAAGTGCAAATCTTTTTTGATGAAAATCACCCTGACACAGCTACTGCAAGCCATGTTGGCAACCTGTACACTGACAATGTTGTGAACCACTTTAGGAAAGTCATAAAGGAACGAGAGGTACAGGTATCTATGGACAGATATGTTGGGCAACAGAAGTCCAGTGACTCTGAAGCTGGTCCTAGTGGCATTAAAAGAACAAGGGAAGTAACCCCAGAAAAAGACTTGCTACCTCAAGTGCTAATGGAAGGGGATTCCCCTTCTAAACACTAAGAAGATCAACGGTCTCCCCTCCTTCCATCCCATCAATCATCACCAGATCTTCAATAAAGGTAAGTGTCATGTAACTGTGCATGTCTTCTTCAGTTTGTGTGTATTAAAATTAATATTTCATGTGGTAAATTTTTTTTTTTCAATACTTTGGGGTGTCTTGCACAGATTAATTTGATTTCCATTATTTCTTATGGGGAAGATTAACTTGACTGACGATTATTTCGATTAACGATGAGCTCTCAGGAACGGATTAATATCGCTGGTTGAGGGTCCACTGTATTTATGTATGTATTTATGTATTTTTCTAACAAGTTGGCTGTCTCCCACCAAGGCAGGGTAGCTCAAAAAGAAAGAAAATCCCCAAAAAAGAAAATACTTTCATCATCATTCAACACTTTCACCTCACTCATACATAATCACTGTCTTTGCAGAGGCACTCAGATACGACAGTTTAGAAGTCCCTCCAAACTGTCAGTATCCCAGACCCTGCCTTTAAAGTGCAGGCATTGTACTTCCCATTTCCAGGACTCAAGTCTGGCAAAATCTATAATAACCGGTTTCCCTGAATCCCTTCACTAAATATTTGTGCCTAATAGGTAAAACTTGCAATTTTGGCTTAAATAGCAATGCTCTTCTTGCCGAATAAGGCAAGCGAAAATTTGTATATGCAATAATTTTGCAAAAATCATTCTGAATCTGACCAAAAAAAATACATTTCATTGTGTTTATTATTAAATTATTGTAAACTTATCTAAATTATATTTAGTTGGATTAGGCTAAATCAAACTGCACTTGTTATAGTAAGGTTAGGTATGTTTTCTAAGGTTCTTTTGGTACAAAATTATTAATTTTTACATAAACATAAATGAAAAAAAATATATCTTTAAACGTACAAGAGAAAATCTTAGAAAGGACTTAATTTTAAACGAGTTCTTGCTACTTGACCAGTTTTACCTATATGGCACGACATATATATTACATGGATAGCAGTAGTTTTAAAATGAGCCCTCAAGAATAAAAATTGAAAAAGACATATCTGCTAATGTCTTGACCATGATTCATTCAGATGTATCAAGTTTAACTGTATAGTATTTAGATTTTTGAAGGGTAATTTACTGAAAACCATGAGTTTTCTTGAAATATAAATTTGCACACATGCAGATGGTAAAGAATATTTCTTTGGTATAGATTTTATCTTTTTACATTTTATTTTTATGTTGACCAGGATAAAGTGGTTAGGTGCTTGAATGAGGTGCGTCGAGGAAACAAGGACTACAATGCCATGATTCAGAATAACAAGGAATTTCGAAATCCTGGCATTTATGAAAAACTGATTGACCTCTTGCAGCTTGATGAGATGGGGACCAACTATCCACTGGTGAGATAACAGACTTGTTCTATGTTGATTTTTGGCTTACTGGCTTGGTACAATATTTATAGGTGGACCAAAATAATAGACAAAGATAATTGCTTATTAATACAATTCTTTTTTAATGTCCAACTTTCATTTTGAACTTGCTTTGAAATTATTCAAGATTTTTATAAATACTATAGGCAAGTAGCATTCAGCATTTCCTTTGTTTCAGAGCTCTTTTAACTATTATTCATATTTAACATTGTTTCAGGATATGTTTGATCCACACTGCTGGGGTAAGGAATCTTATTATGATGAATTAGCAAGAGTACAGAAAGAAGAAATGGATAAGAGAGAAAAGGAACGGAAAGACAAGACTAAGGTAATTTACAAAAAATGTCTGTTTTCTAGGTACTTGCAAAAAAACAAAAATAAAAAAACATGGCATGCTTTAAAAGTGTGAGCAAGGCAATGCTAATAAAAAAAACTCAGGGAAAAACTGGTTAGCCAGGCTCAGAGTTCTGGAGGTGCCAGCACTATGAAGGACAGGTTTTGAGAGTCATTGGAATGGTATTTTCTGCACACTTCTGGCAAAATAACAGTTGAATGAATTATAGTGAATGTGTTTCTTTCTTTGGGTCTCCCTTCCTTGGTGGGAAATGGCCAATATGGCAATGAAAAATATTTGTATTCATGAGGAAACCTTATGAGCCATACAGCACCTGGGGAAATGGGAGGTTATAAAGTTTAATTAATCCAGGAAGAGGGAGGGATGCTCCAATTCTTTGGATAAAGATCCTTCAAAAGAATTTTGAAGGATTTAGATGATAAAGCTTATGCCATAGTTCCTTTCAGCAACCTGAAAATCATTATTATAAAGGCTCCAGTGTTTAGAGGTGAAATATTGTGAAGAGGTAAAGCATTCCCTAGATATTGAGCACACAACCACACATATATGTAACATAAACCTTAATTGAAAGTCAGTTATATTCAGTGAAATGTGACACGTGATAGGGTGTTCTGCTGAGACCTATAGAGTGGGGTAAGATATACAGTGTAATCTCTACTCACGAGTTTAATCTGTTCCGTGACCTTGCTCGCATCTGGATTTGCTCGCTTGCAGAGTCAGTTTTCCTCATATAAATTAATTGAAATGGAATTAATCCATTCCTGTGGAATTCCAGGCACGACAAAATACTTCAATGATTTCGCTAATGTCAACTCTACAGCTTATTTTTCTAACACAATTCATCTAATATGACATAAACAATATTAATAACATAGAAACATGATATATACACTAGAATGAATGAAATATTATGTATGTGAGTAGTGTTAGTGGAGGCAACATAACGGCCTTTGTTGTTGGTGGGGCATATAGGGCCACCACTGTGGCCATTCCTACATACCTTCCCATGCTTTTATTATAACAGAAAATGGAGTGTTTGTAAGGCAAACTCCATTAGATCACTATGTACATATTTTCATAAGGAAAACAATAATAATAAGAACATAAGAAAGAAGGAACACTGCAATAGACCTACTGACCCATGCAGAGCAGGGTTAGTAGGGATTAGCCCAATGACCCACCCAGTCTGGTCACATCCACTCAAGGAAGGAGCACAGCACCAGATCCAGCAGCACAAGCTAGTCAGGTCCAACTCACACCCACTCATGTATTTATCTAACCTATTTTTAAAACTACACAACGTTTTAGCCTTAATAACTGTACTCGGGAGTTTGTTCCACTCATCCACAACTCTATTACCAAACCAGTGCTTTCCTATATCCTTCCTGAATCTGAATTTTTCCAACTTGAAACCATTGCTGCGAGTCCTGTCTTGGCTGGAAATTTTCAGCACGCTATTTACATCCCCTTTATTTATTCCTGTTTTCCATTTATACACCTTGATCATATCCCACCTAATTCTACGCCTTTCGAGAGAGTGCAGATTCAGGGCCCTCAGTCTATCCTCATAGGGAAGATTTCTGATACATGGGATCATCTTTGTCGTCGTCCTCTGTACATTTTCGAGAGCATTTATATCCATTCTGTAATACGGTGACCAGAACTGAGCAGCGTAGTCTAAATGAGGCCTAACCAAGGATATATAGAGTTGAAGAACAACCTGAGGACTTCTATTATTTATACTTCTAGATATGAAGCCAAGAATTCTGTTAGCTTTATTGCGAACACTAATGCACTGTTGTCTTGGTTTTAGATTACTGCTAACCAGAACTCCTAAATCCTTTTCGCAATCAGTAGTATTAAGATCTACATTATTTAGTTTATATGTGGCATGGTTATTTACCTGTCCAACATTTAAAACTTTGCATTTGTCAATATTAAACTGCATCTGTCAGTTCTCCGACCATTGCATCAGTCTGTTCGAATCATCCTGGAGTGCTCTGGTGTCCTCATTAGAATGAATTGGACTGCCTATTTTGGTATCATCAGCAAATTTGCTTATGTCGCTATTTATTCCCTCATCTATCTCGTTTATGTAAAATGTGAACAACAACAGACCCAACACTGACCCCTGAGGAACACCGCTTGTGACGTGCCCCCATTCTGATTTCTCCCCATTTATGCAAACTCTCTGCTGCCTATTTGTCAGCCATGCCTCTACCCAGGAAAAAATTTCTCCTTCTATTCCGTGTGCCTTAAGTTTCCTCAGTAACCTCTGGTGTGGAACTCTATCAAAAGCCTTACTGAAGTCCATATACACAATATCATATTCATTACCATGATCTACCTCCTCAAACACCTTAGTGAAAAAAGTTAGTAAATTCGTAAGACAGGAACGCCCCTTTGTAAAACTGTGTTGAGATTCATTAATCAATCTGTACCTATCAAGATGGCTGCAAATTGCTTCGGCTATTATTGATTCCATAAATTTTCCCACTATGGAGGTAAGGCTTATTGGTCTATAGTTCGAAGCCAAGGACCTGTCACCTGCCTTGTAAATAGGTATTACATTTGCTATTTTCCACTTATCAGGCACTATGCCAGTTTGTAGTGATATGTTAAATTGGGATGTCAAAGGTATGCTAAGTTCCTCTTTACATTCCTTTAACACCCTTGCAAACAGTTCAACAGGACCTGGGGATTTGTTAGGTTTTAGTTTCTCTATTTGTCTGAGGACCATGTCACTAGTTACCGCAATCGTACATAGTTTATTATCATCCTGTTCTACATAATCTATTATTTCAGGAATATTGCTAGTATTTTCCTGGGTGAAAACTGAGAGGAAGTATGTATTGAGAATTTCACACGTATCCCTATCACTGTCAGTGATCTGACCAGAGTTACTCTTAAGTGGGCCAATCTTGTCCCTAATTTTACTTCTGTATACCTGAAAGAACCCTTTTGGGTTAGTCTTTGAATCCCTTGCAACCTTAGCCTCATAATCCCTTTTTGCTTTTCTTATTCCTTTCTTTATCTCTCTCTTTAATTTATTATATTGATTTCTTAACTGCCCATCCCCTCTTTTGATACACCTATATATGCCTCTCTTTTGACCAATGAGATGTTTTAATCTATTGTTCATCCATTTGGGGTCATTTTTGTTAGATCTAATTTCCCTACTCAGAACAAAAGTTGTCTTGGCAGCTAGAACTATGCTTTGAAAAACGTCATATTGGCAACCAAGATCACCTACCTGACCCATAGTCAGGACATCCCAATTTAGCCCACCCAGGTAATTTTTCAGTCCCATGAAGTCAGCCAAGCAAAAATCTGGGACAGAAATTTGATTGCAGTTATCTGGGTAATTCCATGATATATTGAAACTAAGTGATTTGTGATCACTTTCCCCAAGCTCATCATTAACCTCAAGATTATTAATTAGTGAATCTTTGTTGGCAAGAACCAGGTCAAGAAGATTGTTTCCTCAAGTTGGTTCTGTCACAATCTGTTCTAAAAAGCAATCCTGAACTGTATCAAGAAAGTCTCTAGACTCAAGATTTCCTGTCATATTGTTCCAGTCAATTTGTCTAAAGTTAAAATCTCCCATTATCACAACATTTTCATATCTAGATGCCTTATGAATTTGTCACGTCCCTCGAGAAACTGTAGCCAAACAGATTCTGTGTTCGATGTTTCTAATCTTATATCATGTCTAAGACAATTTAAAGTTTCTGTGACATACATTGCCACTCCACCACCCTTCCTGTTGACCCTATCAGTGTGAAATAGTTTATAACTCTGTATGTTGCATTCAGAAGGCATTTCTCTATCTTTCAGGTTGAACCAGGTCTCTTGTTATACCAATAATATCTATATTACCTACACTTGCAAGTAATCTTAGCGCATCTATCTTCTTTCTTAGACTCCTACTACAGTGGAACCTCAAAAATCGAACTGCTCCCAACACAACCAATTATGTAAGTGTATTTTTGTAAGTGCTTTTATAAGTGTATTTTTGAGGGTCTGAAATGGACTAATCTAATTTACATTATTCCTGATGGGAATAAATTCATTCGGTAAAGGCACTCGAACAGCCTTCTGGACTGAAGAAAGTTCGATATTTGAGGTTCCACTGTATTTGTATAGTAAACCTTAAGGGAGCTAGTCACTCGTTGCCCTCTACTATAATAATGTAAAGAAATTATGTAATACAGCATTTACCTTGGAGATGCAGAAGAGATGCTGGGCACGTCGGCGTATGCCAAATTATACATAGTATGTACATATTATAATATTACAGTAGTATTCGTATTATTATAGTATTATACAGTGGTACCCCAAGTTTCGGCCATAATTTGTTCCAGAAGGCTGTTTGAGTGCCGTTACAGAATTAATTTGTTCCCATGAGGAATAATGTAAATTACATTAGGCCATTTCAGACCCCCAAAAATACACTTACAAAAGCACTTACAATAATACACTTACATAGCTGTTCGAGTAGAGAGTTGTATGAAACTCGGCGTACCACTGTACATATTATATTATTATTATTATTATATTATTATTATGTATTATTATGATTACATATTATTATTATTAATTAGTACGCACGTATTCTTATAATAACCCTTGCTTACCATTTGAAATTTTTATTCACACAAAAAATAGACAATTTACTGTTATGCAGACTACTGCATTATTGTAATAATTGTATAAATGTCATCCCATTCATGACTGTATAATAGTGGTCAGTTGGACACACATTAGACAGTGACGTCATTTGTTTCCTCTTGAAGATCGGCAAAAATCAAACATTTCTGTTACTTTGAACTCAATTTCAAGGTACTTATCTTTGTGAAACCAATAAAAATCATATATATTTCTGTAATGTATCTTCCATTCTATCAAATGAGACCAAAATAAACAAGAATACAACCATACGAAAATATACCACTAAAGGGCGGCTAATAGCTGAGAAGTGAACTCCGTTATTTATGGTCCGATTTCTCTCAATTTTGGTGTACATTAAGATAGTCCAACAAACATATGAGATCCAGTTCCCTAGATCAAAACCAATAGCCCCTCACCAGCATCAAGGAACCTCCCTTGAGGCCCGCTCGCACCTGGAAATTTCGCTTGCATCTGGAAGCAAAAAATCAACCAAGCAACTGCTTGCATCTGGAAAAACTTGCACGTGGATGCACTCGTAAGTAGAAGTTCCACTGTATACAGTAGAATCTCTTGCATCACATTTCCATGGTTCTCATTTTCGTTAAATTGCATATATTGTACCTAATCCTAATTGTGCAGGAAAGTAAGCAGTCAGTGTTTTATAGCATTGACTGCTTTAAAAAACATGTTGGGATGCAGTGCCCAAAGACTAGTAACTCATTATTACACTATGTATTATTATACATTCCTGTACCTTTAACTCTTTCATGGTTCATGCCATGGTACTACGGCTCTGAGCCCATAGAACTATATGATGAGGTCAGCTCACTTGGATAAGCAGCAAGTGGTAAATTTGGGCCTAGATATGAGAGAATGGGTCTATACAGTGAGTGTGCACCATATAAAAAATCCTTCCCCACACAGTGCATGATGGGAAGAAAAACTGACCGTGTATTTGGTTTAAAATAGCGACTGTGCAGTGTATTTTTGGATGGGTTTTATGTTTGTATTCTCAGTGTCTTGGTATGATTTGATAAATGGAAGATATATTACAGAAATAGAGATGATTTTAAAATTGAACTCAAAGTAGCGGAAATGTTTGATTTTTGTCGATATTCTAGAGAACAAAAATTATGTCACTCTTCTAATATGTGTTCAACTGGCCAGTCTAATACATGTTCACAAATGAGCTGACATTATTTTTACAATTATTACAATAATGCATTAGTCTGCATAATAGTAAATCTGCTATTTTTATATGAATAAAAATTCAAAATGGAAAGCAAGTGTAATAGAGGAGAGGCCTGCGGATGTAAATAATGAACAGAGGAAATATTTTAGTGCCAGGAATGTCTACATTGTTTATTCTCTACTCTATATTTAAATTGTCAATGTTTTAATTGTGTGTGAAATTGGCCAAATTACCAATTTCTGATCAATTTATAGGGTATTCAAAATAATTAAATAGACTGTTTTTTGTACCCAGTTGATAGAATGGGAGGCATACTAGCAAAATAGCTGAGTTTGGTCGACTGGAACAATGGAACTGGCCTCAAATAGGACTCAAAGCATGCAAAACTGCTGATGCATAAATATCGCCGAGACCACTTTGTGAGAGAATAATTATACAAATTTTCCATCAAATTTCGTACTTTTGGTTTCATTATTTCGGAAAAAGATTCTCCATTTCATAATTTTTTTTTTTTTTTTTTTTAATTCTTGGACCCTGACAGCAATTTTCAGATCAAGGGTGAAGACCCTGAAAGGGTTAACAGCCATTATTTCTTACCTTAACCCTTTCACTGTTGTGACCCCTGCTTCATTTCTTACCTTAACCCTTTCACTGTCGTGACCCCTGCTTGCAAACTTGCTCTCAGCATTGAGGAATTTAAAAAAAAACTTCTTATGAAATAATAATCTTTTCCCGATGGTAATGAAACCAAAAGTACAAAATTTGATGGAAAATTTACGGAATTACATTCTTGAGAAGTTAGCAGTCTCGGCGATATTTATGCATTGGTGATTTCACCCACTTTGATCCCTATTTTGGGCCAATTCCATTGTTCAGGTCGACTATATTCAAAGCTATTTCATTAGCACTCCTTTTGTTCTATCGATTGTGAAAAAGAAACTGCCATTTACCTATTTCAACTACCCAATAAAGTGATGAGAAACTGGCAATTTGACCAATTTCATACAAAATTCAAGAAGTCAGTTTCAAAATAGGGTCCAGAATAAACAATGCAAACACTAGCACTAAAATAACATTTTCTCTGTTCATTAGTCATGTCTCCAGGCCCCTCTAATATTACTCTTGCTTTCCATTTTGAATTTTTATTCACATGAAAAATAATAAAAGGTTTGCTGTTATGCAGACTTCTGCATTACTATAATAATTGCATAAATAATGTCAGTGCATTCCCAAATGCATATTAGACTGGCCAGTTGGAAGTGCATTGGAAAAGTGATGTCATCCGTGCACTCTGGAATATCGGCAAAAATCTAACATTTCTGCTACTTTGAGCTTGACTTCAAGAAACTTTCAGTCCTGAAACGAATCAAAATCATCTCTATTTCTGTAATATATTTTCCATTCTATGAAATGAGACCAAGAAATTGAGAATACAGCCATAAAAAAAATATGAAAATACACCGCAAAGTTACTGTTTTAAACCCAAAACAGTCTTTTTATGTATATATAGTGAGGTTCAAGTTAGGGTGTGTAGAAGAGAGGGAAACTACTTCCCTGTAAAAGTAGGTCTTAGACAGGGATATGTAATGTCACCATGGTTGTTTAATATATTTATAGATGGGGTTGTAAAAGAAGTAAATGCTAGGGTGTTCGGGAGAGGGGTGGGATTAAATTATGGGGAATCAAATACAAAATGGGAATTGACACAGTTACTTTTTGCTGATGATATTGTGCTTATGGGAGATTCTAAAGAAAAATTGCAAAGGTTAGTGGATGAGTTTGGGAGTGTGTGTAAAGGCAGAAAGTTGAAAGTGAACTTAGAAAAGAGTAAGGTGATGAGGGTATCAAATGATTTAGATAAAGAAAAATTGGATATCAAATTGGGGAGGAGGAGTATGGAAGAAGTAAATGTTTTCAGATATTTGGGAGTTGACGTGTCGGTGGATGGATTTATGAAGGATGAGATTAATCATAGAGTTGATGAAGGAAAAAAAAAAAAAAAAAAAGGTGAGTGGTGTGTTGAGGCATATGTGGAGTCAAAAAACGTTATCTATGGAGGCAAAGAAGGGAATGTATGAAAGTATAGTAGTACCAACACTCTTATATGGGTGTGAAGCTTGGGTTGTAAATGCAGCAGCGAGGAGGCGGTTGGAGGCAGTGGAGATGTCCTGTCTAAGGGCAATGTGTGGTGTAAATATTGCAGAAAATTTGGGTGTGGAAATTAGGAGAAGGTGTGGAGTTAATAAAAGCATTAGTCAGAGGGCTGAAGAGGGGTTGTTAAGGTGGTTTGGTCATTTAGAGAGAATGGATCACAGTAGAATGACATGGAGAGCATTTAAATCTGTAGGAGAAGGAAGGCGGGGTAGGGGTCATCCTCAAAAAGGTTGGAAGGAAGGGGTAAGGGAGGTTTTGTGGGCGAGGGGCTTGGACTTCCAGCAGGCGTGCATGAGCATGTTAGATAGGAGAGAATGGAGACGAATGGTATTTGGGACCTGACGATCTGTTGGAGTGTGAGCAGGGTAATATTTAGTGAAGGGATTCAGGGAAACCGGTTATTTTTATATAGCCGGACTTGAGTCCTGGAAATGGGAAGTACAATGCCTGCACTCTAAAGGAGGGGTTTTGGGATGTTAGCAGTTTGGAGGGATATGTTGTGTATCTTTATACGTATATGCTTCTAAATTGTTGTGTTCTGAGCACCTCTGCAAAAACAGTGATTATGTGTGAGTGAGGTGAAAGTGTTGAATGATGATGAAAGTATTTTCTTTTTGGGGATTTTCTTTCTTTTTGGGTCACCCTGCCTTGGTGGGAGACCGACACCAAAAAGGTTAAATCATAAATAAATATGAATTTATTTTTCACATTATCTTTTCATTTTTGAAATCTACTGTTAGTAATATGTATAACATCTACAGTGTTTTGTATCATATTAATACGATATTGACGTGCAGTGGAACCTCTACTTACCAGTGCCCCAACGTGTGAAGCTTTTCAAGATATGAGCAGTTGCTCAGTCGATTTTTTTGCTTCCAGATGCAAGCGAAATTTCAAAATGTGAGCGGGCCTCAAGGGAGGCTCCTTGACGCTGGTGAGGGGCTCTTGCTCTTGAACTAGGGAATTACATCTCAGTTGTTTGTTGGACTATCTTATTGAAACTTGGGCAATGTATGATGGAAAGATGCTTCTTAACGTACACCAAAATTGAAAGAAATTGGACCATCAATAATGGAATTCATTTCTTGGCCATTAGCCTCCCCTTAGCGGTATATTTTCGTAATGGTTTTTATGGTTGTATTCTCGTTTTTTTTTTGGTCTCATTTGATAGAATGGAAGATATATTACAGAAATATATATGATTTTGATTGGTTTAACAATGAAAAGTACCTTGAAATTGAGCTCAAATTAGCAGAAATGTTAGATTCTTTGGAGATGTTCAAGAGTAAACAAATGATGTCACCGTCCAATACTGTCCGACTGGCCATTCCAATATGCAGTCATGAATGGGTTGACATTATTTATACAATTATTACAATAGTGCAGTAGTCTGCATAACAGTAAATCTTCTATTTTTTGTGTGAGTAGAAATTCCAAATGGTAAGCAAGAGTATTATTATAAGAATATTTTTTTTTTTTTTTTTTATTATCACACTGGCCGATTCCCACCAAGGCAGGGTGGCCCGAAAAAGAAAAACTTTCACCATCATTCACTCCATCACTGTCTTGCCAGAAGGGTGCTTTACACTACAGTTTTTAAACTGCAACATTAACACCCCTCCTTCAGAGTGCAGGCACTGTACTTCCCATCTCCAGGACTCAAGTCCGGCCTGCCGGTTTCCCTGAACCCCTTCATAAATGTTACTTTGCTCACACTCCAACAGCACGTCAAAGTATTAAAAACCATTTGTCTCCATTCACTCCTATCAAACACGCTCATGCATGCCTGCTGGAAGTCCAAGCCCCTCGCACACAAAACCTCCTTTACCCCCTCCCTCCAACCTTTCCTAGGCCGACCCCTACCCCGCCTTCCTTCCACTACAGACTGATACACTCTTGAAGTCATTCTGTTTCGCTCCATTCTCTCTACATGTCCGAACCACCTCAACAACCCTTCCTCAGCCCTCTGGACAACAGTTTTGGTAATCCCGCACCTCCTCCTAACTTCCAAACTACGAATTCTCTGCATTATATTCACACCACACATTGCCCTTAGACATGACATCTCCACTGCCTCCAGCCTTCTCCTCGCTGCAACATTCATCACCCACGCTTCACACCCATATAAGAGCGTTGGTAAAACTATACTCTCATACATTCCCCTCTTTGCCTCCAAGGACAAAGTTCTTTGTCTCCACAGACTCTAAGTGCACCACTCACTCTTTTTCCCTCATCAATCTATGATTCACCTCATCTTCATAGACCCATCCGCTGACACATCCACTCCCAAATATCTGAATACGTTCACCTCCTCCATACTCTCTCCCTCCAATCTGATATCCAATCTTTCATCACCTAATCTTTTTGTTATCCTCATAACCTTACTCTTTCCTGTATTCACCTTTAATTTTCTTCTTTTGCACACCCTACCAAATTCATCCACCAATCTCTGCAACTTCTCTTCAGAATCTCCCAAGAGCACAGTGTCATCAGCAAAGAGCAGCTGTGACAACTCCCACTTTGTGTGTGATTCTTTATCTTTTAACTCCACGCCTCTTGCCAAGACCCTCGCATTTACTTCTCTTACAACCCCATCTATAAATATATTAAACAACCACGGTGACATCACACCTCCTTGTCTAAGGCCTACTTATACTGGGAAAAAATTTCCCTCTTTCCTACATACTCTAACTTGAGCCTCACTATCCTCGTAAAAACTCTTCACTGCTTTCAGTAACCTACCTCCTACACCATACACTTGCAACATCTGCCACATTGCCCCCCTATCCACCCTGTCATATGCCTTTTCCAAATCCATAAATGCCACAAAGACCTCTTTAGCCTTATCTAAATACTGTTCACTTATATGTTTCACTGTAAACACTTGGTCCACACACCCCCTACCTTTCCTAAAGCCTCCTTGTTCATCTGCTATCCTATTCTCCGTCTTACTCTTAATTCTTTCAATTATAACTCTACCATACACTTTACCAGGTATACTCAACAGACTTATCCCCCTATAATTTTTGCACTCTCTCTTTATCCCCTTTGTCTTTATACAAAGGAACTATGCATGCTCTCTGCCAATCCCTAGGTACCTTACCCTCTTCCATACATTTATTAAATAATTGCACCAACCACTCCAAAACTATATCCCCACCTGCTTTTAACATTTCTATCTTTATCCCATCAATCCCGGCTGCCTTACCCCCTTTCATTTTACCTACTGCCTCACGAACTTCCCCCACACTCACAACTGGCTCTTCCTCACTCCTACAAGATGTTATTCCTCCTTGCCCTATACACGAAATCACAGCTTCGCTATCTTCATCAACATTTAACAATTCCTCAAAATATTCCCTCCATCTTCCCAATACCTCTAACTCTCCATTTAATAACTCTCCTCTCCTATTTTTAACTGACAAATCCATTTGTTCTCTAGGCTTTCTTAACTTGTTAATCTCACTCCAAAACTTTTTCTTATTTTCAACAAAATTTGTTGATAACATCTCGCCCACTCTCTCATTTGCTCTCTTTTTACATTGCTTCACCACTCTCTTAACCTCTCTCTTTTTCTCCATATACTCTTCCCTCCTTGCATCACTTCTACTTTGTAAAAACTTCTCATATGCTAACTTTTTCTCCCTTACTACTCTCTTTACATATCATATTCCACCAATCGCTCCTCTTTCCTCCCGCACCCACTTTCCTGTAACCACAAACTTCTGCTGAACACTCTAACACTACATTTTTAAACCTACCCCATATCTCTTCGACCCCATTGCCTATGCTCTCATTAGCCCATCTATCCTCCAATAGCTGTTTATATCTTACCCTAACTGCCTCCTCTTTTAGTTTATAAACCTTCACCTCTCTCTTCCCTGATGCTTCTATTCTCCTTGTATCCCATCTACCTTTTTCTCTCAGTGTAGCTACAACTAGATATATCTGTGGCCCCTCTATAAACATGTACATCCTGAAGTCTACTCAACAGTCTTTTATCTACCAATACATAATCCAACAAACTACTGTCATTTCGCCCTACATCATATCTTGTATACTTATTTATCCTCTTTTTCTTAAAATATGTATTACCTATAACTAAACCCCTTTCTATACAAAGTTCAATCAAAGGGCTCCCATTATCATTTACACCTGGCACCCCAAACTTACCTACCACACCCTCTCTAAAAGTTTCTCCTACTTTAGCATTCAGGTCCCCTACCACAATTACTCTCTCACTTGGTTCAAAGGCTCCTATACATTCACTTAACATCTCCCAAAATCTCTCTCTCTCCTCTGCATTCCTCTCTTCTCCAGGTGCATACACGCTTATTATGACCCACTTCTCGCATCCAACCTTTACTTTAATCCACATAATTCTTGAATTTACACATTCATATTCTCTTTTCTCCTTCCATAACTGATCATTTAACATTACTGCTACCCCTTCCTTTGCTCTAACTCTCTCAGATACTCCAGATTTAATCCCATTTATTTCCCCCCACTGAAACTCTCCTACCCCCTTCAGCTTTGTTTTGCTTAGGGCCAGGACATCCAACTTCTTTTCATTCATAACATCAGCAATCATCTGTTTCTTGTCATCCGCACTACATCCACGCACATTTAAGCATCCCAGTTTTATAAAGTTTTTCTTCTTCTCTTTTTTAGTAAATGTCTACAGGAGAAGGGGTTACTAGCCCATTGCTCCCGGCATTTTATAAGAATATGTACGTACTAATTAATAATAATATGTATAATAATATTAGTATAATAATAATATACGTATAATAATAATGTACTATGAAAATTTAAAATAGAGGGCTTCAAAGGCGTCACTAGATGGCAGGAAATACCACAACAATGCGGGGCAGTTAGGGCTGCCTCACCTGTCAGTAATGACCTTTTTATTATTCTAGGATTATTGGTTTCTTGTTATTTTTTTAATTAGTCATATTAATGGTTTTTGTGAAAAAAATATGCTGTAGAGTGATATTAGGAAATACGTATTGAAGGAGTATTTTTTCTATTCCAAACAAACTCTGCCCCTGTCGGGACCACTACTAGTCACATATGTAATATATACGTGGACCCCGGTTATGAAAATTTAACCATTCCCCGAGAGAGGACTTATCCAATCTTTATTTCCCAATTAAATTTTCCCCCTAAAAAAATAATGGGAAAACCCTTTAAACCATTCGCACCAAAAGTTTAAAAAAAAAATTTTTTTATTAAAAATACATTTGCCTACACAGAAAACAATGATACATAAAGAATAAAACAATAATAACATCACACTTACCTTTATTGAAGACTTGGTGATGTATGGAAGACAGGAGGAGAGGAGAGGATGGAGGAGTTTACAATGGTTTAGAAGGGGAATCCCCTTCCATAAAGACTTCAGGTACCCAGTCCTTATCCTGGGTTACTTCCCTCCTTTGTGTTTTAATGCCACGAAGACCAGCTTGAGAGTCACTGGACTCCTGTAGCTCAAAAAAGTGTTCCAGAGAGGCCTGTTTCTGGTGTATGTCAGGAATTGTGTTGGGAGACAGGACAAGATAGTCCTTCAATATGACACTAATAAACCATACCACGTGTGGGGTTTGAACCCGCGGTCAGTCTCAAAACTCCAGATTTGTTTGCAATCGTGTCATTCGATTTTTGTGAGTTATGACACTAATACTCAGCTCTTCTGCTTATTTATCTAGCACACTCTTCTGACATAATAAAACAATATTTAATAAAACATTAGAAGCATTATATATACTATAGCTCCGTGAGATAAAAGTACTGTGGACTTGATTAACAGAGTTGGCCAGTGTTTGAGTCCTGTCGTGGAACGTAGAGACATTTGATTGTAAATATTCTTGCCTTGTTTGCAATTGTTAAGCAGTTGAAATCTCATTACTCTAGAATCAATAATTATTGCATTAAAGAATGTCACAAGATGGTAGGTGGTATGTTTGTTGTTGTTTGTTATAAAGGTCACTAAAGATTAAGCCTTACATAGTGGTGGTGAATGCAGCAGCAGAGAGGTGGCGGGTGTTTAGTCGAGTATGCCCTATATATCTCCAACAACAATGGAGGAGTCGGTTTCATGCTGTCCTTTTTCTATCGATTAATCGCTTAACTTGCTACAGTTAATGCTACACTTTATCGCTGGCTGGTGCTATAGCCTTTATAGACTCCTGCTGCTTTAGTATCACACATATTGCAGAATCACTGAAAATGGCACATTCTCCCCTCTCTATCAGCCCTTGACCAAAGGGCTGGCTGGCACTAGAAGCTTTCTTTGGGCCCATGGTGGCTTATTTAGCAGTTACAAGCACTAAAAAGAATGGAATACAAAATGTATCATATGAATGCGTGGGATCGTCCTCACTGACTGGTAAACAGTGGCACACTGGGCCGCTCAGGCTGACACGAATGACTTATACCGAGTTCAGTGACATTCACCGAGCCAACATTTTAACGCAAAAATCGTTACTTATTCCGATGACGTCTTAATCTAGGGGTCCACTGTATTTTATTAATTCTAGAATATATATCAGGTCTCTGTGTTTTTTATATTATTATGTCATATTAAATTAATTTTAATAGATAAACTGTAGAGTTGATAGGGAAATATTGAAGTATTTTGTCGTGCCTGGAATTCCACTGGAATGGATTAATTCCATTCAGATAATTTTCAAATGAGGAAAATTGACGCAGCAAACGGGCAAATCGAGATGCGAGCAAGGTCACGAAATGGATTAAACTCATAAGTAGAGGTTCCACTGTACAGTGCTCATCACAGAATTATGCCGGGTGAGTTCCCTGGCATTATGCTGTGATGAAAATCAAAGGCTTACTATACAGGACCTCTTCAAGGGGGGCTCCTCGTTGTGGTGAAGAGGCTCTTGGTTGAGGAATTAGGGACTGTCGGTCTCCGCTTCCTCAGTCCGAAACCTAATTACCCCAAATCTCCCTTCCCTATCATCCTCCCCTTTTTCTTCCTCCTCTCCTCCCCACCATCCCTTTTGCCCTTGCCTTTTTGGCCTTTGGGATTTTTTCCCACAGGCACGCTAGTTCCTAGGTAGGGGAAAGGGTTTCCGGGGTCCATCATTTCGTTGAGGTTTCTTGGCGGTGGCGTAGTTTGCCATGGAATCTGGATTGCATGGGGATGTCCGATCCTCTCCAGGTATCCAGAGGGTGGCGTTGGGTGTCTCGGGGGGTGACGGGTTGTATCTCTGGACAGCCACTTTTGGATTGGGTGGTGGCCAAAGGAGGTATGCTTTGTGGGCGGATATCCGGCCGCCCTCTCTTTTGTCACCAAGGTAGCTAGGCAGATGTTGAGGTTGCTATCCCGGATTGCTTGGTTTACTGGCATGATGGGTAGGGGTATGGCAGGGTTCCATTGCTGCATCTACGCTACTTGCGGTGACTCTGAGGTTCTCTTGGGAGGTGGAGGAGATTTCTGGCCCTTTCATTTATCCTAGGAAACTATCCCTCCCGGGTCCCCCTTTTTTTTATTCTTTTTTTTATTTTTTATTTTCTTTTCTTTCCTTTTTTTCTTAAAACAAAAGAAAGAAGTAACCTAACCATGGAGAAACCCAATCCATGAACCTGCTACCCCCATGGCCCCTTCTTGATTACGCACCCCATTCTGACCCGCTCGTCTTTGGACCACTCTTCGGACACTCCTCATGCCTCTGTACCTTTGCCGGTGCTGTTTCCTTAACCGCTTCAGGTATGAGGTCTCGATGACGCTTCGATTTATCTGACCTCCGCTCTCCTTTGATATTGCTCCGGCTGCCCTCTACGGTGCGGCAATTTTTTAATCGCTGGCCGTGCCCAGTAGACCAACTCTGGTTCACGCCACGACAATACCCGCTGATGATACTCTCCACCTTCGGATCTTCTCAGAAAGATCGGCAGTCTGCACATCCCTTTCCCACGCTCAGTTTCAGAAGCACAATGGACTAAATTCTTCACTTTAAAAACCGACTTCCTCTATCCTATCTTTCCGACCACATATTGGCAAGGCACCCCTACGCCATGTTGGTAAAAATTTCTTTTCATGCTTTTAAGAGGGTAAAAACGATCATCACTGTACAGAATCACCCAATTTCATGATCTTTCCTTTCCCAATAGATACTTTTCCTGTCACATTAAAAAACATCTTTCCCCAATTCTTATGGGGACTGTCATTCTGCCCCATCCATAGTTCAACAAAAATTTCCAGACATGGGGCAATGACTTCTGAACAGCTGGAACTCCAAGTCTCCCAATCCTCAAGGAGACATTATGCTCCTCCCCGAAGGGGAGACGTACCCAGCAATGTGGCTCTTTTTAACTTTTGCAGCCGGAACTCCCATCCCAGTTATGTGAGGGAATCGGTTTAAAATTTTCAAAAGGGGGCCCCTTCACCGCACAGTGTAAAATTGGGTGTTTGGCCCACCAGCAAATAATTGCAGATTATAGCCGAATGCCCAGTCGTGGTACCGATACCATTCAATACGTCTTGCAACGACTCCCTTTTCCCTTAACCCTTTGACTGTCAAAGGGGCCAAACCCTAAAGTTGCTTTGGTGTCGCAAAATTTTCGAAAAAAAAAAAAAATTTTTTTTCTTATGAAAATGTAAGATTATTTTTTGATTGTTTTAGTCCAAAAAAAAATTTTTCCCATCATACTTCCCGAGATATAAGTCCTGAATTTTGCTGAAATTGATCTGCGGCGGCAACGGCGACTGCCGCCCCACCCTAAATTTTTATTTACTTGTTTCGAGGGTTTTCTTTTTTTTTTTTCCATTTTATTTTTTCACAAAATTTTTTGGGGCCTGTAACAAATTTTGGCAATGTTCAAATATACACTCTTTAAGAAACAAATTATAGAAAAAAAACACTCGTATCAAAATTTTGCTAAAACTTTTTTACACAAACAAACAATGTAAAAAAAATGTTTATTACGATTGCTTTATAAAATATATACATAGTAAAATTTCAACGGACATTTTATTGAATGCTGCAGTTTTGGGGAATTCTTTGAAAAGGGGTAAAGCACAAGGGTTTCCCTTACACTCCTAAAAATAAAACGGGTCTCTGCTTTTTTTGGGCTTTTGTGGTATGTCCACAGAAAAACCCCTCTTCTGAGCTTTTTTTTTTGGGATAGTAGGGGCATTAGGGGGGTAGTGATCACCGGCTCAGACGAGAGGAATGTGTTGAAATTTCGGGGGTGCTGGTTATTGCAGGTTTGTTTCTTGGTACTTGAATTTTATTTGTCTGATATCAAACAAAATTCACCTTTTTGGGTTTGTTTTTGTCTTCAATTTAAAACATTTAAAAAGCATTCACATGGAAATGTCAAAAAAGAAAAAAACAGTTTTAGTACCACTTATAACTCTTGCAACACAGTGCAAACCAAATCTCTGTCACTTTTGCCCACTAAGGGCATTTGGGGTTGTAATCCATCACAGCTGCAGTTTACATATTTTTTGGGGTTCTCTTTTCTGTTGCCATCTCTACCTTTGTGTCGGTGAATGATGTCACATGTGACATCACGTTTGTCATCCCACCGAAATGCCATGATGTCAGGCAGCAAACACCCGCACTTCACCTCTACGCTGCCAGCTTCGAACCTAGGGATATGTTTACGTTCTACGCATGTGCCACACACATCTGTCAGTTCACTCGCAAGAAATCACTGGTATAGGGCTTGTGTACCATTTCATATAAAATAGCCCCTTACCAATATGGCTCCATCATTGTTAACCACATCACCAAGATACCCAGTAACTTCCTGGGATCTTCCATGTTTTTCCGCCATTTTCCAATAACCAAAACAACCCCGGCAATACCCAAAAAAAAAACTTTTCCTTTTTCTGCTTGGATAACTCTTTTAATAACTCTTAAAAAATCAAAAAATAAAATAAAAAAGCTTTAAAAGGTAAAAAACTCCACTTTTTTTTTCGTCAAAAAAAAAGTTCTAAAATGTAACAGTAACAAAAAAATTTTTCACTGGGATAAAAGTCAGAAAGCAGGGGTTAAATCAGGCGGTCGTCGCCCATATTGTGACACTAGCTTTTAACAGTGGCAAAAAGCTTATTGTGCAAAGAACAGATAATCCCTCCACAGTTGTGTCCTTCCCCTGGGGTAGGCGTACTTTGGGGAAAGCTAGTGTTTGCCATGGTGTCCATAAAATTTTTGCTTTCCCCACAAAGTCCACAGGGGTTTACGAAGAACAACTGAAAGCATTCCGTTTAGTGGGTTTTTCCCCCAAATGTACAGATGGCCGTTTCCCCCTTTTTCCCCCCATCAAAGCATGGGGTTGGGAACAAACTTGTCATCTGAGCCCAAACCCAGATGCGGGCATGGGGCGTTTGGATATTTTAAAGTCGTTGTGGGTTTTCAGTTTTGGTTGTGGTTGTGAGAGTGTGGGGTCGGGCCCAAGCAGGTTGTGTTTTGCAGAGTCGCAGCGCGGGCACTAGCGGCCCGCGCTGGTGTCACATGACTATGGACCGTCACTATCCCAAACCCCCCCCCCTGCTGCCTCACCCCACATCATTTATACCCACGAACAATACTCATCTTCACTATAGGACGGGGTGTGGGGCCACGGGATTGTCCGAATGTATCCTTCCCTTGGAAAGCATATGGCACACTACCAACCCGCATGCGCGTCGTACTACTGCCGTTTTCACTGGGGAATTTTCACCTTCCCGTCACAGCTAAAGTGCTTTCAATAACCTTAAATCACTATCATATCACTTGCACTGCTCACTCTGAGTCTTGAAGGGGGCAAATAGTTTTTCCTCTTTCGCCGGGACAGGTAATTGAAGGCCGGGCCTAGCACCAGGGGTGGAGGGTTGGGGGTCATCTGGTTTTCATCACAAATTATGTTATCCGGGGTAATTTTCTGGGTCACCCCCGTTTAAAAACCGGGGGAATTCACTTTCACTGACACAAAATATATTTTTGAGCTTCACTTGGGAACAAAAGCCCTCCAATCCGCCGAGGGAGTGGGGAACTTCTTACCCGAGGCAGGGTGAAAATGACTCCAAGATGGTTCCCCCAATGCACCCGGGTCCCAGATTTTTTTCACAGGGTGCACACCGACCACGAACCCATTTCTCTGTGTGGGCCCACCAGCCCTCCCCCCGCCTTTTGAAGCCGCTAGAATTTATGCTATAGATTGTCAAACACGTATCTCCCATCGTACATATCCCCCCGCGACAGTAAAAGGGTTAATTGTCATGAGGCTCACCTTCGAAACTCTCGCTGTTGCCAAGTCACTTAAATGAGGGGGAAAAACCGTTACCTCAAAGAGGCAAAAGGTCTTCCTTATCCAAGGGCTTTCTCACCCTTGACTCCAAGGGAGACACCTCGTTTTTCTTATTCCCGGTTTCAAAACCCCCCACTTTGGGGCCCTCTTTTGCACCTCCTCTGGGGTTACCTCTCCCATAGTCACTCCTTATCAAATTTCTTTTGTGCCCTAGCCGGGACGCCCTACGCAATCCCATCGTTCCTCATCTTCGTGTCCCCTCACAACCCTTTCGGGATCGACGAGACCCCTCGTACAAACCTCCTCCCAATCTCCCTCTACTTCTCAAAAGTCAAAAAAATCCTTTACCCCCCCTTTCCCTTTTTCCCACCCCCTCTTTTCCTTTCCCTGTCTCTTTTCCGGGTTCTTCCCTCTCACTGCCGTTACAAACGTAAGGTTCCCCCTCCTCTCTACTAAACTTACCTCCCCTGTTCCCTCCAATTTTCTTCCTCTTCTGCCACCCCCCCGGGTTTCTGCCTTTCTGTCCCCTTTCCCCATTTTCTTCTCCATTCCTTCCCCCCTTTTGCCCCCCCACCTTGGTACAGTCCTTTACAGTTCCAATTTTTACTCACCTCCCCCTACATCCCCAATTTTGTCTCCCATACATGTCTCTAATTCCAAACCTTGAAGCAACCCTTAAATATATTGCAGAGACCAAACCACAAGGGACACTACCACCCTTTTCCCTTTCTCTCCCGTCCCTCCATCTACGAAACCCCTTTTTTTCACAGCACACGTTCCTTCCTGTTTGAATGTTTCCGCTGCCCCCGCATGTGGACTTTTTAACCCCTATCCGTGGGGAACCCTTACCTGGGGATTTCAGGTATCTTTTCATTGCCAATCAGGGCCTATTTACAGGGGGAAATATGGGGCCTCGGGAGAATGGGGGTGACTTCGAGTTACTCCCCCAGTTTTCCCTGTTGGTGTTTTGCTTACGGGAACCCAAAAATTACACAGCTTTTATCTCCCCTCTCGGGCTAAATTTTTGTATTCTTTAGATCCTTTCCTGAGGACCTTTTTTGAAAGTGCCCCTTTTTCTAGCACTGATATTCCGCCCTCATTTTTTCGTACTTGCTGAATACACGCAGCCCATATCCCCTTGCATAGTGGTATACGCTCTGTTTTTTATATCTCTCCCTTCTTGGCATTATCTATTCCCTAATTTCCTTTGTTGTTTCATCATTACCGCCACCGATTCGTTACTTGGCGATTTTTAAAGCCCCTCATTTCCCCTGGGGGGGTTTCACGTGTTCCGTGGGATTCATTTAAGTTTTCTTCCACCACCCCCTCCAGTTTTAAATACGTATTTCCCCCCATTTTGATCCTCGGACCCCACCTCTTTGCATCGATCTCTTTAGTCTGCTCTTCCTCCGCAGTATTAATTCACCTGGTCTGTTCTCCCGGATTTTTCATGACAGCGATCATTTCCCAATCATTCTTACTTCCCCCTTTAATTTACCCCTCTTTGTACCCACGCTGGCAATTTGTCAGGCAAATTGAACCTTTACTCACAACAAACTTTTTTTTGTGGGGTTCCCTTCTTCGCCCTCCATTGATGAGCTTTCACCTCTTCTCGTCCTCCGTTTTAACCGCAGCTTTCTTCATCCCCCAAACTTCGGGCAGGCTTTCTCAGAAATGCGTCCCTTGGGTGTTTTCCTGCTTGTCTCGGCAGTATTTTGAAACCGCTGCAGGGGGCAGGTACCGGTACAATAAAAACCACGGAGAGACTTCTTGATTTAACAAAGCGTGTATCCTCGCTGTGTCTCCTGCGCTAAACGCACTTGCTGCCAGTTATGCTCACCATACCTTGCTCCTTATGATGCAGTCTGGAAAAAAAGTACGAAAATTGAGTGGTAAATTTTCTCCCGACCCGGGTCCTTTCTGCGGGGTTTCGTGTTGATAAGCAAACCCACTATCTGTATTTCTCAGGGGGCCCATCTATCCCCTCTTTTTTTTTCCCCCAAAGTCTGAGGGAAAATTCACCCTTTGGGCTTTTTTTCTCAGAGAAGAAAATATAATGTGCCGTTTTCACTTTTAAGAACTGGAGGCAACACTCTCAGCTTTTGATCATCGCAGTGGGCCCCCAAAGACTTTATATTCGTTGCTACAAAAATTTACATCATCAGCCCTTTCAGTCCTATTAGCCTTTTCAAACTTTTTTTGGGCACAAGGGGTTTTTTTCCACAGCTGTGGAAATCTGCCATTGTTCTCCCTTTCTGCAAACCAGGCACTACGGGACATGAAGCCTCCCACTATCGTCCCATTGCTCTTACCAGTGCAGTTTGCAAAGTGATGGAACGCCTGGTAAATAGACGTTTAGTGTGGTATTTAGAGACACACAATAGTCTCTCCACTAGTCAGAATGGCTTTCGTAAGGGACGTTCTACCATAGACCCCTTACTATGCTTGGATACATATGTTCGTAATGCCTTTGCGAATAACCACTCAGTTATTGCCATATTTTTTGACCTTGAGAAGGCATATGACACAACTTGGAGGTATAATATTTTGGCCCAAGCCCACTCCTTAGGCCTCCGAGGCAATCTACCATCCTTCCTTAAGAACTTTTTAACTGACAGGCATTTCCGTGTTCGGGTTAATAATGTGCTCTCCCCGGACTTTATCCAAGCTGAAGGTGTCCCTCAGGGATGTGTTCTGAGCACAACATTTTTTCTCCTTGCTATAAATGATTTGGCCTTAGTCTTCCATCAAATATTTGGTCATCACTCTATGTTGATGACTTCGCTATTGCCTGTGCAGGCGCTGACTGCCACCTCATTACAGTTCTCTCCAGTATGCGATCGACCGTGTTTTCAATTGGGCCACCACACATGGGTTTAACTTTTCCAGCACCAAAACTCACCAAATTACTTTCACTAGATGCTCTGTCATCTCTGATCATTCTTTGTACCTCTATGGCTCCCGTATCCCTGAACGTGATAGTCAGGTTTCTGGGCCTCCTCTTTGACCGTAGGTTGTCCTGGAAACCTCACATTACCTCTCTGAAGGCAACTTGTCACAGCCGGCTGAACCTTCTTAAAACCCTTGCTCATCTTTCATGGGGAGCTGATCGTCGAACTCTCCTTCGCCTACATTCCACCCTCATTTTATCGAAACTTGATTATGGTGACCAGATCTATTCAGCGGCCTCTCCTGCTACTCTCTCTAGCCTTAACCCCATTCATCACCAAGGATTACGTTTATGCCTTGGTGCTTTTCGCTCTTCCCCTGTTGAGACCCTCTATGCAGAAGCGAACGTTCCATCCTTATCCGATCGCTGTGATGCCCATTGCCTTCACTACTATGTACGCTCTCATGATCTCCGCAATCCTTCCATTTATAGAATGGTCACTGATATTAGTAGACATTATTTGTTCGCCGCCCCTGTTTACTCCATCCCTTCTCTCTTTGCCTACATTCGCTCTTGTCTTCTCTTCAATTACCACCTTTCTATGTACATGTAGCATCTCACTTTTCCCTATATCCCTGGGAAGTTACAGCTGTTCATGTCTGTTCTTTCTCTCTCCCTTGCTCGAAAGCCCAACTGTCTACGGTCGCTTCCCGCTCTCTTTTTCTTGACCACTTTCACTCTCATTCTCATGCCATTGTTGTGTACACAGATGGCTCTAAGTCTTCTAACGGCGTAGGATTCTCAGCAGTGTTTCCGGACAGCGTCGTACAAGGGCATTTACTATCTTCGGCTAGTATTTTTACTGCTGAATTGTATGCCATCCTTACAGCACTTATCCGTATTGCATCTATGCCTGTGTCATCATTTGTGGTTGTCTCAGACTCCCTTAGTGCTTTACAGGCTATACAGAAATTTGATACACCTCACCCCTTAGTCCTCCGTATCCAACTTTGGCTACGCCGCATCTTTACCAAGCATAAAGATATTGTTTTTTGTTGGGTCCCTGGTCATGTTGACGTACAGGGCAATGAACAGGCAGACACTGCTGCACGGTCAGCAGTACATGACCTACCAGTTTCATGTAGAGGTATTCCATTTACGGACTATTTTGCTGCAATATCTTCCCAACTTCACAACCGTTGGCAACAACGTTGGTCTACTATGCTCGGCAACAAACTTCAATCTATTAAACCGAGTATAGGTTACTGGCCGTCTTCTTATCACCAGGTTGGGTGATAAGAAGACGAGGTTGGGAGACTACTCTCTCCCGTCTTCGCATTGGCCATACTCGTCTTACTCATGGATATCTCATGGAGAGGCGCCCTGCTCCTCTCTGTGAGAATTGCCAAGTTCCATTATCAGTCAGCCACATTCTGTTGGACTGCCCACTTTATCAACGAGCACGCAGAATTTACCTCCGTCGTCATCTTCGCTCTGCTGCTCTCTCTTTACCTTCCCTTCTTGCTGATGGACCCACCTTTCATCCAGACTCTCTCATTGGCTTTTTGACAACTGACTTACTTCACAAATTCTGATACCTTCAGCCCTTTCTACTTCAATCTCTTGCTACCCTCTACCCCCGTACTATCCCCTGCCCCGCTGTTTTCTGTAACCTACTCCTCTTCAAGGGGGGCTCCTTGGCGTGGTGAAGAGGCTCTTGGTCTGAGGAATTAGACCTATCGGTCTTCTTCCTCAGACCGAACCTAATTACCCCCCAATCTCCCCTCCCCTATCCCATCCTCCCCTTTTTCCTTTCCTCCTCCTCCTCCCCACTCCTCCCTTTTGCCCTTCCTCTTTTTGTCCTTTGGGATTTCTCCACGGGCGCCTGTTCCTAGGTAGAGAAAGGATCCGGGGTCCTCCTTTCCCGTTGAGGTTTTACGGTGGCGTATTTTCCCGTGGAATCGGGATCGCCGGGGGATGTCCCGACCCCTCCCCGGGTATCCGGAGTAGTTTGGGTTCTTTCGGGCGACGAGGGTATTTTGGGAAGCCCCCTTTCGGTTTCCGGGGGTGGGGCCGAAGGGGGGTATGCTTTGTGGCGGATACCCGGCCGCCCTCTTTTTTGTCCCCCGAGGTAGCTGGGAGATGTGAGGTTGTTTCCCCGGATTGTTATTTTACTAGCAGATGGGTAGGGTAGGGCCCGGGGTTCCATGCGCATTCGCTACTTGGGGTTTGTGATGTCCTCTTGGGCGCGGAGGGAGATTTCTGGCCCTTTCATTCCCCCTGGGATATCCCTCCCCGGCCCCCCTTTTTTTTCTTTTTTTTTTTTTTTATTTTTCTTTTCTTTTTTTTTCTTAAAAACAAAAAGAAAAAATAACCTACCATGGCACCCCAAATTCCATGCCCTGGTCCCCCCGGGCCCCTTCCTGATACCGCACCCCGTCTCCCCCCGCCCGTCTTTGGACCACTCTTCAGACATTCCTCACCCTCTGTACCTTTGCCGGTGTGTTTCCTCCCCCGCTTCGTACTGAGGCCTCGACGACCCTTCGATTTATCGCCCTTCGTTCCTCTACTATGCCCCGGCCTCCCCCCTTAGGGTGCGGCAATTTTCAAATCGCCGACCTTTCCCCGTCGGCCCAACTTGGCCCCACGCCTAAACGTCAAGACTTACCTGCTGATGATACTTCTCCCCTTTCGTTTTTCCCAAAAAAAGATGACAGTCCTTCCTCCTTTTCCCACGCTCAGTTTCAGACTGAACAGTGGCCCAAAAATTTTTCACTTTACGCCCCAACTTCCCTCTAGCCTATCTTTCTGCCATAGTTTGGCAAGGCATCCTACCCCATGTTGGTAAAAATTTTTTTTGCTCTTAAGAGCGGTACGCGCACATTCCCGTACAAAGCTACCCGGGTCAGACTCCCTTTTTTTTCCCATATCGATTGTTCCTGTCACTCTTAAAAAACATCATTCCCTCAATTTTGTGTGGTCCCGTTTCTGCCCATACCATGTTCAAAAAAATTTCCCCGAATTGGACCGAGATTCTAAAACACGGGCCCCAAAGATCTCCCAACCTCAAGGTAGACCTTAGTTCTTCTCCCCGTGGGCGGAGACTCCCCCTACATTGGCCTTTTAAACTTTTGACAGCCGAGAATCCACCCTCATTTTATATGCAGGACATCGGTTACAAGTTCGAAAGGTGACCCCTACACCACAACAGTTTTGAAATTGCTGGCGATTTGGCCATCCACGAAATTTTTCAGATCTATCGCGAATGCCCAGTCTGTGGGCGATGCCCCATTCAATAGTCTTGCAATCGATCCCCCTTTCCCTTAACTGTCTGAGGCCCCCCTTCGACTCTCCCTTTGTCGGGTCTTTTTAAAAACGAGGGGGAAATCTTTACCCAAAGAGACAGAAGGTTCCCTTATGCCAGGAGTTTCTCATCCTCCCCCCCAAGGGAGACTCCCCTTTTCTTATTCCGGGGTTTTTAAAAATGTCCCCCCTTCTATTTTCCCATCTTCACACCCCCCCTTGTGGTTACCTCTCCCATAATCACCCCTTATCAATCCTTTTGCGCCCCGGCTCAGACGTCCCTACTTCAAGCCTCTTTAAATCTCGCTTCTTCGAGTTCTCTCTCACAAGCCTAGATCGGGGGGCCTGTACGACCCTCCTCCCAATCGTCCCTCTACTTCTCAAAGTAAAAAAGGGGTCCGGAAAACCCCTCTCCCCATTTTCCCACCTCCCTTTTTACCCTCCTGCTCTGTCCCTAGTTCTTCCCCTCTCACTGGCTCAGTTACAAGTGCAGGGGTTCACCCTCCCCTGAAATGTACCCCCCCCGCCCTCCCAATTTTTCTTCCTTTCTGCCCCCCCCGGTTTGCCTTTTTTCCCCCTCCCACGCTTCTCCAGTTCCCCCCCCTTTCGCCCCCCCCTCCCTTGGGTACGTCCAATCGTTCCAATTTTTCTCATCCCCCCCCTACCACCCCAATTTGTCTCCCATCGACATCTCTGAATTTCCCAAACACTTGAACAATTTTGAAAATATTGCAGAGACCAAAAACCCTCAATGAAAACCCGATCCACCTTCCGTCTTTCTCTCTCCTTGCTCCCTTGCGCAACTCCTTTCTTCCGCGCACCGTTCCTTTGCGCTTGAAACATTTTCCACTGCCCCGCATGTGGACTTTTCTAACCCCTTTTAGTCCCTAGGGAAACCCTTACTGCGGATTTCAAATTTTTATATTGCCAATCATGGCCTATTTTCAGTGGAATATACCGGGCCCCAGGGGGGAATCGGGGTGGCTTAGATTTACTTCCCAGTTTGCCCCTGTTGGTGTTTGTTACAGGAACCAAAATTACACTCTGCTGTTATTTCTCACATTCGCTTAATTATTGATTCTTCAGACCTTTTCCCGATGGGGCCTTTTAAAGAAAGTGCCCTTCTTCCCGCATGATATTTTGTACATACTATTTTTCTATTCGTGCATTTCACAGCACCGTATCCCCTTACATAGGTGGTATACCTTGTTCTTTATATCTCTCCTTCTCGGGCATTATCTATTCCCGGGTTTTTCCCTTCCTTGTTTCGTCATTACCGCCACCGTTTGTTACTTGGGTTTTTAAAGCCCACATTTTTTCTGGGGGGGTTCACTGTGATTCCGTGGAATTCAGTTAGAGGCTTTTTTTTTGCCCCCCCACCCCCTCCATGTTTTAAATACAGGTACCACACCCATTTGATCCCCGGACTTTAACTCTCTCTTGCATCGATCCTAGTTTGCTCTTCCTCCGCCGCATTGATTCACTTGGTCGTTTCCCGGACTTACATGACAGTGATCATTTCCCAATCATTTTTACTTCCCCTTCATATTCGCCACCTTTCGCCCCCCCACGCTGGCAATTTAAACGGGGAATTTTGGGAAACCCTTTTTCCACCAACTGTTTTTTAAAAGGGGTTTCCCTTTTTCGTCCCCCATCGATAGCTTTTTCACCTCTTTTCTCCTCGTTTTTACCGCAGCTTCTCATTCTATACCCCAAACTTGGGAGGGATTCTCGAAATGCGTGCCTTTGGGGTCTCCCGCTTGTGCTGTGCAACGTTTTAAACGCCTGCATGGGGGAGGTACCGGGACAATAGAACCCAGAGCGACTCCTTGATTTTAAACGAAGCGTGCGATCGCTCGCCGTGTATCCGGACGCTAAACGCACTGTGGCGAGATTATGTCTCCACCATCAACTCTCTTCCTCTATGAGTGCAGTGTGGGAAAAAAAAACGAAAAAAATGAGTGAAAAAAATTTTTCCTGACCCGGCTCCTTTTCGGGGTTGCGGTGTTGATATAGCAAACCCACTAGATGTTGCCAATGAAATTGGCAACATCGGGGTTATTTTCAGGGGGCTCCATCTATGCCCTCATTTTTTCCTCAAAGTCTGCCAGAGAGTTTGCACCCTTTGGGCTTTTCTTCTTCAGAGAAACAGATTGTGCCTTTTTTATCAAGAACTGGAGGCAACACTCTCGCTTGTCGATCATCGGCGTGGGGGCCCCACGACTTCAAATTGTATGCTACAACATTTTCATCAGTCAGCCCTTGCAGTCCCATTACGCCTTTTCAATTTTTTTTGGTCACAAAGGAGTTCTTCCACACTGTGGAAAAACCCCCATTTTCCCCTTTCCGCAAACCGGGATACGGGCATTTAAAACCTCCCATATTTTCCCATTGCCTTACCAAGGGAGTTTGCAAAGTAATGAACGCCTAGAAATAGAAATTTGTGTGGTATTTAGAGACACACAACAGTCTTCCACTCGTCAATATGGTTTCGTAAGGGAGTTCTACCGTAGACCCCTTACTACGCTTGGGTACGTTGTTGTAATGCCTTTGCGAAAAACCACTCAGTTTTTTTGCCATATTTTTTTACCCTTTAGAAGGCATATGACACAATTGGAGGTAAATATTTTAGCCCAAGCCCCCTCCTTGGCCTTCGGGCAATCTACCATCCTTCCTTAAAAATTTTTAATGAAGGCATTTCCGTTTTTGGGTTTTAATAATGTGCTCTCCCCGGCTTTATCCAAACTGAAGGTTTCCCCCCGGGTGTGGTGAGCACAACACTTTTCTCCTTGCTATTAATGATTTGGGGCCCCTATCTTCCACAAAAATTTGGCTCACTCTTGTATATTGCTATTGCCTGTGCGGGCTGATGTCCCCCTCCTTTTCAGTTTTCTCCAACATGCAGCGACCGTGTTTCCAATTGGGCCCCCACATGGGTTTAAATTTTTCCCGCACTAAAACCCACCAAAAACACTTTCATAGAGCCTGTCTCTCCCATCATCCTTTTACCTCTATGGCCCCCTATCCTGAACGTGATACAGTCAAGTTTCGGGGCCCCCTTTTTTATGTAGGTTATCCTGGAAACCTACATTTCCTCTTGAAAGGCCTTGTCACAGCCCCTGAACCCTTTTTAAAACCCTTTCTCATCTTTTGGGGGGCTGATCGTCGAACCCTCCTTGCCCACATTCCACATTTTTTTATCGAAACTTGTTATGGTGACCAGATCTTTCAGCGGCATCTCCTGTACTTTTCTAGCCTTAAACCCCCATCATCCCCAAGGTTACGTTTATCCCTGGTGCTTTCTGCTCTTCCCCTGTGAGAGCCTCATGCAAAGCGAAGTTCCCCCCTTTCCCGATCGCGTGAGCCATTTCCCTGCGTTATGTACGCTTCATGATCCCCGAAATCCTTCCATTTATAGAATGGTCATGTTTTAGTAGACATTCTTTTTTGTTCCCCGCCCTGTTTACTTCCCTTTTCTTCCCCTTCATTGCTTTTGTCTTCTCTTCAACTACCACCTTTCATGTACGTAGCATCTCACTTTTCCCTCCCCCTGGGGAAATTCCGGGTTAAATTGTTTTTCTCCCTCCCTTGCTCGAAAGCCCCCCTGTTACGGTCGCTTCCGCTCTCTTTTTTTGACACTTTCACTTATTCTCATGCCATTTTGTGTAAAGATGGCTCTGTCTTTGACGGGTAGGATTGCGCAGTGGGGTTTTCCGGACAGGTGTACAGGGCATTTTTCTTCGGCCCAGATTTTACTGTGAAATTTTTTGCCATCCTTACAGCCTTATCCGTATTAATCTATGCCGTGTCATCTTTGTGGGGGTCTCAGCTCCCTTAGTGCTTTTTCAGGCTATACAAAAAATTTTTTACACCCCCACCCTTGTCTCCGTATCCAAATTTGGCTTCGCCCCATCTTTCCCCGCTAAAGATATTGTTTTTTGTTGGGTCCCGGTATGTTGACGTACAGGGGAATGAACAGGGGCACTGCTGCGCGGTCAGCGTACATGACCCACCCGTTTCTTATGGGGTTTTCCCTTTAGGTTTTTTTGTGAATACTTCCCCCCTTCACACCGTTGGCAAAAAGTTGGTCTACTATGTCGGCAACTAATTCAGTCTATTAAACGGTATAGGTTACGGCCCTCTTCTTATCCCAGTGTTTGAGGTTGGGGGACTACTCTCTCCCTCTTCGCATTGGCCTACTCGTTTCTCTTTGGTTTCCTTGGAGAGGCGTCTTTTCCTTCTGTGGAATTGCCAAGCTCCATTATAGTCAGCCCCATTTGTTGGACTGCCCACTTTACAACGGCACGCAGAATTTACCTCTGTCGTCGTTTCGCTCCGTGCTCTTTTTACCCTTCCCCCTTTTGCTGATGGATCCACCTTTTTCGGGGTCTCTTTTACAACTGACGACTTCACAAAATCTGATGCCTTGAGCCCTTTCTCCTCATCTTACCCCCCCTATCCCTGCCGCGTTTTCTGAACCTACTGATCATCCCTTCCCCCCTTTACCGCCCCCCAATACCCTCGCTTCCTTCCCCACCCTGCGCGCTGTATGCCCCGTGGCTTAGAGCTTCATTTAATTTAAAAATTTCTATACAGGGGGTCTTTTTTGTCAGGCTTTGTGGGTAGAGTGTTAGGCCTGCTGCCACACTTCACATGATTCTCATTGTCACATGGCTGCCATGGTGGAGGAAAAAGGGGTTTACTTTTGTCTTCATCCCCTATTTTTTTTGTCCAGTGTTCCCTTTGGTTTTGGGGCTATACATCTTTGATTATGGATAAAAGTCTTTAACATCTGAAACTATAGCTCAAATCATATTATTATTATTATAATCAAGGGGAAAGCTCTAAAACCGGAGGATTATTCAGCGCCTGGGGGGGGGGGATGTGGAAGGCATTCAGGCTTAATTTGGGGAACTGGAGCACAGATCCAATTCCCTAAATCAAGAGCCCCTCACCAACATCAAGGAACCTTCCTTGAGGGGACTCAAATCATAGGGCTTCACAAACCTGGGCACCAGACAAAAGAAATAGTGGAGAATGTTAGTGCGTGTGAGCGTTCAGTAAGGAACTGGGTGCAGCATTTCAAGGCTGGTGGTGGTGTCGAGTTACCATCTGCCAGACCTCGGCCTTGCCCCTCGAGGAAGACATCTGTTTGTACCTTGACTGTGTTAAAGAAGCAGTTACTCTCTAAATGCTTCTTTAACACTTAAGGTACAAACAGATGTCTTCTTACAGAGTGGTGCTATGGGTCATTTTTCCATGTGGTATGTGAGTGAGTTGGGCATGTGCAATTTATATTATTTAGTCAAAAGTATTTTTATAAATACAGTATTGTCTACCAAAATTTTGATGTATATTACTTCCAACAGGTGGATATAATTTCTGGTACCAAAAAGCCACTTGAAGAGGAAGCCAAAAAGCGAAAATCAAGGTTTGATCAGGGAGGCCCATCCAATAATGTTATCAAGCCCATGATTGTTCCTCCAACCCTCACATCTGTACCAACAGGAACTAAAGCCACCATAGATGCTTTTGGTAGCCTTAAGAAAACAAAATAAAATAAATACCAACTTTCATTTGATATGTATTTAGGATTTTGTGATGAATAGTTTATTACAAAATAATGAAGACCTTGCAGATTTTTTTATTACATGTTCAGTCTTTTTCTAATACATAGTGAATAAAGATAATTACAACCACTGTCCTCTTGACTTGTTCCTTACTTATGTAGTTGTAATTAACTGTTTGAATCATCTAATTCTAGTTCTTATTTGAAAGCAGTGGTGGTCTCATGATAAACAAATCACAAGTTTGTTTGTTTATTTATGACAAAAGTCATAACTTGCTTTCAGTAAACGCTATACAATGAGGGATATAGGACCATATCTGGCAATAATACATAATGTAAAAATATAAAATTATTTACATATCTACAAATATGAATTTGAAAGAATAAACTTTCAGTATACTTACAAAAGCTCTATAAAACAAAAATAAATGCTGAGTGAATTAACGTTTACTTCTGGTTGTTAGCTACCCCCACAGCTTAAAAGCCACAATAAATTTCTTCAGTGAAAACCAATGAAATCGTAAAAAAAAAAATCGGGAGATTCCACTTGCAGTATCTAAAAAAAATTTAACACTTTTTAAACCATCACTTTCTCCATACTGATATAACTCTCATTATTGTACATATTTATGAAGTGTTAAATTAATAAATATAATTTATTATTAAAGTATATTCTACTACTATTAATCCCTAAGTGATGTCAATACTTATACATACTAAGAGCCAAGAGTTAAATATTTCTTATTGTTACGGAACCTAGTCGGAGCATTGTACATAGTAATATATTTCTGTTCATGTGAAAAACTTTCTTTGTCTAAGAGATCTTATTTACCTCAAAATCATTGCAACTTCCTTAACATTCACAATCTTAAAAAAACATGAAGAGGAGGAGAACTTCAGCAAGCCTGCTGGCACATGCTAGTCAGGTCCAACTCACACAACATTTTGACAAAACCACATAATCATTGGCAGCAATTAGACATTTCCTAAGAATTATAATTGAAAATTTTATGCTGTATTTAAGGTTCACTACAAATTTAATCTGTGGAGAAAGTTTACACAACTTCATACAAGATATTACTTTTAAGCATATGCTTCATCAAGAAGCTCCCTAATTTACCATCATGTTTACTTAAAATATGTGCGAGGATAGTACTGTGATATTTACTTGGTTAACTTGCAGTTATGAGAGATTAAACTGTTTAGAGCTCTGAACTACATGTTAAAACAATAAAATAGTAAAATCAAGAAAAGTCACACCTAGAGATCTTGGATCAGCAGTGCTTCAAGAAAGTCAAGATTTGGATCTGAAGCTGTACACACACTTCACCACACATTAGGTCTCCTACACATGACATTAATGTATTCCTTAAAACTGTAAGTAGTGTGTTCGAAACTCAGAATTTATATTTCCACAGATGCCTACTTTAGAATCGGAGATGTATTCCCAAGGCATAATATTCCTTATTTAATTTAATTTATTTTAAAACTAAAAATATTTACTCAATATTTTACATACTATTCCTTTTCACTCATAAATATTAATTATTGTTTAATATGCCTGTTAAATAGAATAGAGATACAATACATTACAGTCCAGTACAAAGGTGTAGGAGTAAACAACAGTTGTGCTGTCTCCATCTTTCTTATTCTCCCCATTCTATTCATTCCCACCTCTTGCATCAATATACAGTCATTACTCTTGCAATGTTATGGTAAAGGTATCGGGTAAAGCAGTGACTAGGGGGTGTCCCAAAGTACCAGTATCAGTGGTATCAGTTAATTTTGATGGTATTAGTATTAGTGGGTAATTAATTAATTTTGATGGTATTATAAAACAGAGTATTGGTATCAACAAAAACTTGGTATCGTCCCATCCCTGTTGGTGATAACTGTGCAAGATGTGGGATGAGCTCCCACTGTCCTGAGGGGCAGGCAGGAGCTATACTGTCTCAGACAGGAGGGAATGGAATACAGGGAAGGAAATAAGGCACTCCCACTACTGTCTTAATCCTCACAATAACATAATGTGGCCAGCAGGGAGGCAGTGTAAGTGGAAATGCTGCTTAACCCTCTGGCCTCACTGGACCATTTACAAAGTCACATTGTGTGCCTTTGTAAGTGGTCCAAGTCGGACTGAAATGTCGTCATGAGCTCCTCTCTCCCATGTGCGGGTTATTTGTGTATTGTTCCAGTCATGGTATTGTGCCTTTTTGTTCTTCTCAATAACCAATAAAATCATAATTATTAAATATTCACTTCTTGACCAATATTTAAATATTAGCTCTCCACACATACATCCAATGCACATACATAAAATATTGCTGCATATGATGAGAAAATAAGAGAAAAATAAATACAATGTAGCAAACAAACTCGTTATCATTAAATCTTGGTTCCTCACTGTTATTTACCAAACATGAACTCTCCACACATGAATAAAAATAACTTATGGGACATAAAAACACTGTGTTGGGGAACTACTGTACAGTTTGATATGGGAGCAACCGTCACATTTTTTTCTGATAAATTAATGACTTAATATTACAAACCAGTATTTAATTTCCAACAGTGGTAACTGCTTGACTATTTTACACATACTGATACATATTGGTATGACCACTATACTGATGGCATAAATTGCCCTGCACTGTGCACTGGTGCCTCAAAGAAACACTAGTCACAGCATGCTCTCTGTCTTGGCAAAATAAATTTTGTTTAAGTACACTAATTTAACTATACCTCCTTGCCAAATAATTATAGCATTTGTGTTGTTATTCCAAATGATTTTTGTACTGTTTTTCTTTCAGATGCTGAATAAATAATGCTTGGCACAACCTAACCAAGAGGTTTCATAATGTGCTCTGTCAATTTCCTTAGTTACTGTACCAACAGGACTGGTTAATTACTGTAAAATAATTATATTTTAAGACATCCCAGTTTTACTTAACAAAATTCTACCAGATAAAAATAATTATCTTATATAATCTGATACTTCCTTCTGCAATTCATTAACATACCACTAATGTACAGTACTGTACAAAAAATACAACTTAAAAAACACTTAACAGCTTTCCTGGTTTAATGTGCATCCTGTGACTAACCAAAGATGTAACATAATTCTAATGCATTATAACTCACATTAAATGTCGAGCATGAAATAATGCACAGCACTTAGAATTTGCAGGACACAATATTGAGAGATTCTTTAACAATATAGGAAACTTATAACCATAGTAGGCTTAGGACATAAAATTTTTGGATACTATCATATTTTAACAAGATGAATTTGGTTATTGCTAAAAAATTATAAATACTGTACTGTAATTCTACCTAAATTGAGGACGTCTTTTTTTTTTTTTTCCATCCAAGGATGGGGAATAATGCCTTAATTTATATATACTGATGTTAACTGTGGCAGCAGATACATTACACTTAAGGAGACCTAAGATTATCTTGGGGTGACTACAGTATATGGTCAACACTGTTAAGATTACTACATCTGGCAGTTACTAAGATTAGAGTTATAGCTGTCATACTCTGGATGCTGAGCCAAGTTTCTTCATTTTATACATCAAGTCAAATGGCAAAAATGAACACTTCACATATACTATACAACCTATGACAGAGTCACTCTAGTGTTTACATGCTGCATAATGGTAATATCATAGTCATCAAAGACTGCAAAAATCTGCAATATCTGAAAGGATCACTGGGAGTTACAGTATTTGCACTTAAAAGCCACAACAACTGTGTAGTGTAGTAAAATTTGCCTGCAAATTCTGCTGGTATTCAGACATTGTACTTTTAAGACTTTTTACTTTTACTTTTTAGATTTTGCATTCTCAGAATAAACATATATTTTTTAAAACACTAAATATTTAAATTAAACAAAATTATACTGCAAAACCAATTTTCTAATTAATGAACAATCACATCACTAAAACTAACCTTGATTTTTCTATGCACTAGGTTGCAGATCTCCCAAGTATCCATTTCGTGTGAGGTGATGAAAAGATAACATACATTAATGTAAACATGATAAATAAGGTCAAGAATAAAAATAAGAAGAGACTAAAAAAATCAGCTGACTGCTCTAAGAATAAGACAACACTGATGGGAAAACAGAGAAATGGGAAGATGAACAGTATGACATAGAAAGGTTTAGATAAGGGTAACCGTACAGTTAGGTGTAGAATATGATTAAGCTGGGTGACATCAAAAATAGAATGCAAAATTTGAAGGATAGGGGATAAGCAGGGTGCAAGTGGAAGAATATGCCAGATCCAAATAAAAGAAAAATCTCCATTAAACTGTGGGAATGGTCTTTTCTTAACATCTTAAACACAAGCTAATTCAATGTTATATTATAGAGTACATACAGTACATAAATACTCATATATACTCTGCCCTAGTAAGATGGCTAATGTGTAAAAAAAAAAAAATAAAGAGAAAATGCTAGGGCAGAAATAGAGAAAATATGTATCAATTAATCAATATCACATATGAAAATGTAAATAATTAGTGTGAAGGCAAGTGGAATGCTAATATTTTTTTTTTTTTAGCTAAATTCAGGATTAGAATCAAAAGTAGAAGAAATGATGATTGCTGAAGTAGAGAGAAAATCTAGCAACAGTGAAAATAAGAGGCACTAATTGTTAAGAGAAAATAATTTAGGAAAAAAGCAGTCAGTATGTAGTTAAAATAAAAAGATGGTAGTGAAGGTAGTATTAAAAATTTCACAGTGCTTGAACCAAAAGGTCATTCAGTGATTTATTTAGTAAAAAAATTGGCACGTGCATGCCTGTTAACCATGTACTAAAATCTCTCCTCCATGAAGAAACTAGTCAACTTGTGTCAGTTAAAAGAGAACCAATTGGGATAAAGTGGACATTCAAAATTTGCATGGGTTACATTCCCCAAAACTGTGCTACCAGTGATTTCCACGACTTGTGGACTGAAAAACACATGGGAAAAATAGGGCTACCTTCCTCAAGAATCTTATTTCCAAGGCCTGGGGGAAGCCACTTGTTGACTCATTTTAAGAGTACATATATCTTTCATAACCTTAGGTAGTAGGTCAGTAGACAGCAACCACCCAGGGAGGTACTACCATCCTGCCAAGTGAATGTAAAATGGAAGCTTGTAATTGTTTTACATGATCCTAGGACTGCTGGTGTCATTTTTCCGTCTCATAAACATGCAAGATTTCAGGTACGTCTTGCTACTTTTACTTACACTCAAGTCACATTACACTTGCATTTACAAGCATATATATATACACACACCCCTCTGGGTTTTCTTCTATTTTCTTACTAGTTCCTGTTCTTGTTTCTTCCCTCTTGTCTCCATGGGAAAGTGGAACAGAATTCTTCCTCTGTAAGCCATGTGTGTCGTAAAAGAAGAGAAACTTTCGTTTTTCTTTTTGGGCCACCCTGCTTTGGTGGGATACAGTGAGTTTGTTGAAAGAAGAAAGATCTTTCATAACATTATTGGTAAAGAATAACAAGAAGCTGATGAATCTGACATATGTGCAATACTTAGATAACTTTATATTTTGAAGAGTTTTCACCAACCAGAGCCTTTTTCAATTCAACTGAGGATATTAACTGGAGAAAGCACATTCCTTCCACAGAAAGTGGGATATGTGAGAATGAATGACCCTCAAAACCACCAGCATTAAATATAATACGTATAGTATTTTTGTTTGGGATAGGGTAAAAAGTGACTAAAGCAGTTTATCTTACCCTCTATTCCCTTCTTGTCTTTGTTGCTAGAGAAGTTTGGAGATATGGTTGATGTGGCATTTATCAGCCAAAATGCCTGACTGTGGCCTTCATCTTCACTATATCATATACACTATACAATTTTCTCGCAAGTTTTCACTCTTTATTATCAATTGCCAACCAACATTCAACAATTATATAAATGCAGCAAGCATAGGTAAATGACTTTTTTTAAGGCACAAGAATGTGTAACACTAGCTATGCATGAAACCTACCAGCCATAACAACCACCACCACCTCCCATCTCTACTCTAACCATAGTTTTCTTAGAAATTATAAATTTCATGCCCAACTGTCTTCTTGGCATCTCAACATCACTTTTATTCCTCTTGGGTGCTGTGATTAATATCCAGACAAAGCAAGATAATGATATGAATGAAAACAGAGAGCATAACTACAGGGAAACTACTGTATGGTATGTGTCCAGAATCTGAAGACTACTTTGTTTATACTGAGCAGCAATGCTAGGCCTCCCCCACTCCAAAACAATGGCCTTGCTCAAAGGGTGGAGGTACACTCCCTAAAGTAATGCACTCCACTAATTCTACCCTGGCATGCCTTAACTGTAATGGCACAGAACTGCTGGAAGTGGAAAAATCAAATTTAAATTGCAGAAAACTGAAAACACAACTTACAGTTGTCTATTGCACTTTAAAAATTGAGACCTAAAAGTCTGCCAATGTCTCAACAGTTCCTAAAGGATCACAGAAATCTCAGGTAATTCAAAAAGGTCAAAGCTGCAGACATACAGTAAAGTATGCAGCACACAAGTTCCTAGGCATGAGTGCCCAATTCCACATTGACAAAGAGTAGTTTAATCATAATCAAAGATAATTTTTTAAAAAATAAAGTTGTATAAAGAGGAAGCAGGCAGAGAACCTAAGGAAGACAATAAAGCAAGTGAAAGAACAAGAGATGGTGACAGTGGCTGGGCCAATTATGTGGATTTTAGGGAACTGTGTTATTATACAGTATTTATGGGGAATCAATAAACCTGTGTAGGTCATACAGTACCTGTGGTTGGGAGGCAATTAAATCTGATCCAAGGACAATTCCTTGAAAAAGGAGATCTTCATTGCAGAAGCAATACCAAGGTGGAAGGGGAGGTCTAAAAGATTCCTCAGCCTTTCCAAAGCCCCCCAATAAAAATAGTAATAGTACTACAAAACAAGTCTCCTAGGTCCCCCCCCCCATTTAACTAGATAGCCCCCTAACCCCCTTATAGAAATTTTGGCATTGCCCGTTCCACTAACATTAATGCAACTCCCCACCCCCATTTAACCAGATAGCCCCCTAACCCCCCCCCATAGAAATTCTGGCACTGCCCCTGTATCACTAGCATCAATGCATCCCCCCCCCTTGAAAAGGAAATTTTAGGGTAAGGTATGCTCATACTGTGAATTTTGAGGAAGAAGGGAGCCAACAGAACAACACAATATTTGATGCACTGACTAACAAATAGGACACTGATATTAACTGATAAAAAAGTGGTGATGGGAGAAACTGACAACAGTAGTAAAATGGCAGAAGTACAGTGCTGAAAGTGAGTAACAAGGCAGAATGAGTATTCAAAGCTATTGTAGCTGGTGATGGGGATAACAAAACAAGCTACATGACTAGTTTAGGGAGCATTTAAGAAAATATGAACGGAGTTTTTAACCATTATTATATTCATGGAGAAGCCCAAAACCCATAAGGATTGTAAAGCACCCACTGTCCTGACCTCACTTCTGGCTTTTATTGTTACTCCTCACTTGTCAGTTGAGAATGTGTCAGAACAAACTGAAATGCCATCAAATTTCCATTTGAAATTTGTGGCCTTGTGATCAGCTATATCTATTAACTGTTGTCTATGATACTGGATGCATAATGAAGAAAGAAATTGTGTACTGTTAATTATGAGGGTGATGATAAAGCTTGATTGGAATACATACAGTTTAGAAATTCTTCAATGCCTATAACCTACAAGGAGAACCGTGTGTGCAATACAATAGTTCAATAAAGCACGCAAAGTTTATTTTTGGATATGGAAGACGAGGCTTTGTAAATTTCTCCTGGCTTTTAATATAGCATAGTAAACAAGGTCTCCTTTACTTTATGCATTCTTACTTTACATTGATTTGTTTCTGCGATGTCCAATTTCAAGGGTTAATTCTGTATGTGCAATTAACAGTAATGTGTGTGACCAACACGATTCACAAAACACATCAAAGATTCCTATTATGCATATGTATGTGTTTATGGCCCAAGTGAGCTTAATACAAATGTCAAGGACCTGGATTATTATTATTATTATTTTAAAAATGTGCTCAACCTATATGGGTTACAAAGCATCATAAGGCTGAGGGAAGCTACTGGCCAAGGAAAGTGTGCAACAAGTGAATTTAAATATTAACAAGGAAAGCTATGGACCCAGAAGACATCTACAGCATAAAATGAGGAACACCTGTATACCTGGGACATAAACACATGAACTGCCTAGTGAATGAATTCAGAGATTCACTCTCACACCCCAAAGTCCACAAGTGCTTAGGGGTATGCCAAAGTAATCAGTATCAGTGGGTATCAGATATTTTTTATGAGATTTATACTGGTCTAAAATTTAGTGTCAGTATCAGTGGGTATAAGTTTATTTTCATGGTATCAGTGAATATTGGGTAAGTTTGATGATACTGTATCAGTATCACCAAAAATTTTGGCATCACATCACTACTTGTGGTTAACCCTTAAACGGTCCAAACGTATATATACGTTTTTTCAACATTTGAAAGTATGTAAAAAAAGTACATCATTTTTTTTTTTTTTTTTACATTTGAAAATGTGTAAAAAAAACTTTTATCTACATTTTTTTTGTTATATTTGAAAATATGTAAAAAAAAAACAGATCTACTTTTGGAGCACTACGGATTTGAACGTCGATCTATTTGGACCGTTTAAGGGTTAATACCTTTTTTGTACATACGTACAGTATTTTTATATTTTACCATATCGGTTGTCTCCAACGAAGGGTAGGTGAGCTAATAAGGAAACACATTCACTATCAATCTCTCAATCACTGTCTTGCCATAAGTATACTGACATCACAATTCAGTTGACAATCCAACTGCAACATCTCCACTCCCTCCGTCACACTGTAGACACTGCCCTTTCCACCAGTTTCCCCCTGAATTCCTTCACAAATGTTACCTTGCTCACACTCCAACAGGACGTCCATTAAAATTCACTTGCATCCACTCATTCGTGCCTTAACATGCTCACACAAGCCTACTGGATGCTTGAGCTTCTACGACTTGAAATCTCTTTTAACCTCTCACTTCAACTTTCTTGGGATGACCTCTACCCCTCCTATCTTCCAACTCAGATTTATACACCCTCTCTCTAATCTCTATCACTTTCCCCATCCTCTCTAATTGCCCAAATCACCTAAACAACCCCTCCTCAGCTCTTGGTGACTCAACCTCCTCTTTAATATCTATGCTACAAAACCCATGAATAATATTTACAACATACAGTATGGCCCCACTTATACGGCAGGTTAAGTTCCAAGCTACCGCTTGACAGCGGACATCGCTGGAAAGCAGAACGCCATTTTTTCACTTATAAATGCATATAAATGTCAGGTAACAAGTTTACACTAACTCATATTAACCCTTTAACTGTCGAAACCTCAAATCCTGAAGTGTCTCCTGGTGTCAAAAATATTCGAAAAAAAAAAGAACATCATTTTTTCTTATGAGTATGTTAAGATTATTTTTCTGATCGTTTTAAGCCCCCAAAAATTTTTTTGCCATCAGTACTTACCGAGATATAGAGGCGTACAGTTGGCAGAAAATGAGCCACGTATGGTAACAGCGGCGATGCTGCTCACCCGGTAAATTTTTTTTACTCCCATGCAAAGGTATCTTGCTTTTTCCATTACTTTGTTTTTTCAGGTAACTTATGTGGCCTGTGAGACCAAAGTAAGGTGCAATGTATATATATACACTCATTGTATACAACACAATAAGTGCACAAACATAATTATCACTATATTGTTTACAAAACTTGTTTACACAAACAATACAAAAAATTTTTTTACTATTGTTCTATTATATACAAATGTACAGTCACTGGACATGCTCCTAGTTCCACAGCTTGTGGAACTCTTTGACACGGTTTCATACACAATGGTGTTTTACACTTCTCACACATAAAACGAGGGTGTCTGCGTTTTTGTGGGCATTTTTCGTATGTGCACAGACAAAACACCTCATCTGAGCAGTTTTCTTCATAGTTAGTAGCAGACAGTTGTGTTAGGTAGTTATCCTAGGTAAATATGTCATCATTCCTTCCTATCTACCTTTCTTTGTCTTCTTTCTTTATTTATTTATTCATTCTTTCCTTCCTTCTGGTTTCTATAATATATATACATGTATATAGTCACTGGACACTTTCATATAACTGCTATTATCTTCAGCAAGCTTGTGTTGTGTGTGAGTGTATGGACTTGTGAATGTGCTGAGTCAGCTGTCAAAATGACATATTGTATCATTACTCACTCCCCCAACCGCCTGTCAAAACAATGAGGTAGGATGCTCCCTTCCCCTTTATCTTCCTACCTAATTATCTTTCTCCTTCACTCTCCCTCATTCTCTCTCTCATTCTCCTTCATTCTCCTTCACTTTTCTGGTATCCTGGGCAATGCTTTTGGTCACAAACTCCTCAAAACCATGAAATTGATCTTCACTGACACTTCCATCTGTGTTAGAGCATCACTTAGGAAGAGAAGAGTCCCAGATTTGCCAAGAAGTCAGATATTTCTTACCACTAGGCATGATGAACAAGGACTAATTATCTTTCCCCTTCGTTCTCTCTCCCATTCTCTATCTCATTCTCCTTCATTTTCCTGGTATCCTAGGCAATGCTTTTGGTCACAAACTCCTCAAAACCATGAAATTAATCTTCACCGACACTTCCATCTGTGTTAGAGCATCACTTCGAAGAGAAGAGTCCCAGATTTGCCAGGGAGTCAGATATTTCTTACCGCTAGGCATGATGAACAAGGACTACTGAAATGGCATTCCCACAATGCACCACTGGCTCCCCGATTTTTTTTATATGGTGCACACTGACCATGGAGACCCAGTCTCTCACATGTGGGCCTACCAGCTTTCTCCTGCTTGATCTGAAGCCACACGGTGGCTCGTAAGACGTACATTTTTTTTTTTTTTTTTTTTACAAGTCGGCCTTCTTCCACCGAGGCAGGGTGACAGAAAAAGAAAGAAAATCCCCAAAAAGAAAATACTTTCACCTTACTCACACATAATCACTGTTTTTGCAGAGGTGCTCAGAACACAACAGCTTCAAAGCATATGCATATAAAGATACATAATATGTATATCCCTCCAAACTGCCAATATCCCGAACCCCTCCTTTAGAGTGCAGGCATTGTACTTCCCATTTCCAGGACTCAAGTCCGGCTATATAAAAATAACTGGTTTCCCTGAATCCCTTCACTAAATATTACCCTGCTCACACTCCAACAGATAGTCAGGTCCCAAATACATGTACTATTCGTCTTCATTTACTCCGATCGAACACGCTCATGCACGCCTGCTGGAAGTCCAAGCCCCTCGCCCACAAAACCTCCCTTACCCCTTCCTTCCAACCTTTTCGAGGACGACCCCTACCCTGCCTTCCTTCCCCTACAGATTTATACGCTCTCCATGTCATTCTACTTTGATCCATTCTCTCTAAGTGACCAAACCACCTCAACAACCCCTCTTCAGCCCTCTGACTAATATTTTTATTAACTCCACACCTTCTCCTAATTTCCACACTCCGAATTTTCTGCATATTTTTACACCACACATTGCCCTTAGACAGGACATCTCCACTGCCTCCAACCGCCTCCTCGTTGCTGCATTCACAACCCAAGCTTCACGCCTATATAAGAGTGTTGGTACTACTATACTTTCATACATTCCCTTCTTTGCCTCCATAGATAACATTGTCTCCACATATACCTCAATGCACCACTCACCTTTTTTCCCTCATCAATTCTATGATTAACCTCATCCTTCATAAATCCATCCGCCAACACGTCAACTCCCAAGTATCTGAAAACATTCACTTCTTCCATACTCCTCCTCCCCAATTTGATATCCAATTTTTCTTTATCCAAATCATTTGATACCCTCATCACCTTACTCTTTTCTACGTTCACTTTCAACTTTCTACCTTTTTACACACTCCCAAACTCATCCACTAACCTTTGCAATTTTTCTTTAGAATCTCCCATGAGCACAGTATCATCAGCAAAAAGCAACTGTGTCAATTCCCATTTTGTATTTGATTCCCCATAATTTAATTCCACCCCCTCTCCCGTACACCTTAGCACTTACTTCTTTTACAACCCCATCTATAAATATATTAAACAACTATGGTGACATTACACAACCCTGTCTAAGACCTACTTTTACCGGGAAGTAGTCTCCCTCTCTTCTACACACCCTAACCTGATCCTCGCTATCCTCATAAAAACTCTTTACAGCATTTAGTAACTTACCACCTATTCCATATGTACTTGCAACATCTGCCACATTGCTCCCCTATCCACTCTATCATATGCCTTTTCTAAATCCATAAATGCAATAAAAACTTCCCTAGCTTTATCTAAATACTGTTCACATATATGCTTCAATGTAAACACTTGATCTACACATCCCCTACCCACTCTGAAACCTCCTTGCTCATCCGCAATCCTACATTCTGTCTTACCTCTAATTCTTTCAATTATAACAATACCATACACTTTTCCTGGTATACAGTGAAACCCTGGGTTTCGGCCGCTTCGGGTTTCGCTCGCTTTTTTGGCCCAGTCTAGCGTTGTTTATCCTTGAGTGAACATCCATCCATCCATCCATCCATCCATCCACCAGCCGGCCAGCCAGCCAGCCAGCCGGACAGCCAGGCAGCCGGCCAGCCAGGCAGCCAGCCAGGCAGCCAGCCAGCCGGTCAGCCAGCCATTAACTGTGACTATGAAATAAGCCACCATGGGCCCTATGGTTAATAAAGTGAGGAACACCATAGCAGTGAAGGAGATCATAGAAAAATATGAGAGTGGCATTCGTGTAGGGAAGCTTGCCAGGATGTACAGCAAAAACAAATCAACTATCACTTCTATCCTGCTGAAGAGAAAAGAACTCAAGGAAGCTGATGTTGCAAAAGGTGTTGTCATGTTATCCAAAAATATATCACAAACAGTCAAAGAGGTTGAGAAGTTGTTGGTGGTGTGGATCAACAATAAACATATAGCAGGTGAGTGTTTCAGAGTCGATCATTTGTGAGAAGGCAAGGCAGTTGCATGCCAATCTGATAAAGAAAATGCATGGAACCAGTGCTGATATTAGTGAATTTAAGGGAGCCAGCCAGCTAGCCGGCTATCCGGCCAGCCAGCTATCTGTCCGGCCAGCTATCCGGCTAGCCATCCAGCCATTAATTGTGACTGTGAAATAAGCCACCATAGGCCCTATGGTTAATAAAGTGAGGAACACCATAGCAGTGAAGGAGATCATAGAAAAATATGAGAGTGGCATTCGTGTAGGGAAGCTTGCCAGGATGTACAGCAAAAACAAATCAACTATCACTTCTATCCTGCCGAAGAGAAAAGAAATCAAGGAAGCTGATGTTGCAAAGGTGTTGTCATGTTATCCAAAAATAGATCACAAATAGTCAAAGAGGTTGAGAAGTTGTTTGTGGTGTGGATCAACAATAAATATAGAGCAGGTCATAGTGTTTCAGAGTCGATCATTTGTGAGAAGACAAGGCAGTTGCATGCCGATCTGATAAAGAAAATGCATGGAACCAGTGCTGATGTTAGTGAATTTAAGGCTAGCAGAGGTTGGTTTGATAGATTTAAGAAGTGTAGTGGCATACACAGTGTGGTAAGGCATGGGGAGGCAGCAAGTTCAGACAAATGTGCAGCTAAAAACTTCGTGAGTGAATTTAAGGGGTACATAGACTGAAAAATTAAAACCTCAACAAGTGTTCAATTGTGACGAAACAGGCCAGTTTTGGAAGAAAATGCCAAAGAGGACCTACATTACTCAGGAGAAAAAGTCACTGCCAGGACACAAGCCTATGAAAGACAGGCTCACTCTTTTGTTCTTTGCTAATGCTAGTGGTGATTTTAATCTGTTAATTGTCCACACATAGATCTACGTTCGCTCGCTCAGGGCTCCGAATATTTTAAAAAAATAGTTTTCTTTTTTAACCCTTAAACTGTCCAAACGTTGATCTACGTTCACTTGCGTAGCGCTCCGACCTTTATTTTCTCCATTTGAAAACATGTAAAAAAAAAAAGGAGATCTACATTCAGAGCACTACGCACGTTAACGTAGATCTACGTTTGGACAGTTTAAGGCTTAACCCTTTCAGGGTCTGTGCCATAGATCTATGGCTTTATGTTCAGGGTCCAAACCGTAGATCTACGCCATGAGCTCAGCTCACTCGGATAAGCTGTGAGCAGTAAATTTGGGCCTAGATATGAGAGAATACATCTATGTGGTATGTGTGCCCCACATAAAACAAATCCTGCAGCACACAGTGCATAATGAGAAAAAAAAACGAGACCGTAATTTTCGATTAAAACAGCGACTTTGCAGTGTTATTTTGTATGTTTTTTATACTTGTATTTGCAATTTCTTGGTCTCATTTGATAGAATGGAAAATATACTACAGAAACAGAGATGATTTTGATTGGTTTTATTACTGGAAATGGCTTGAAACTGAGCTCAAAGTAGCAGAAATGTTAAATTTTTGCCGATGTTCAAGAGTAAACAAGTGACCTCACAAGTCTAATACATAACAGCTGGTGGGTCTAATATACATTCACAAATGTGGTGATATTATTTATACAATTATTACAGTATTGCATAACAGTAAATCTTTTATTTTTTGGTTTGAATAAAAATTCATTATGTGAATAAAAAATCAAAATGGAATTAATTTGTAAAGCCTGAAAATGCAACTAATGAACAGAGGAAATGGTAGTTTAGTGCCAGGAATGCCTGCATTGTTTATTCTGGACCCTATTTTGAAAATGGAATATTTTGAACTTTGATTTAAATTGGCCAAATTACCAATTTCCGGTCACTTTATTTTGATGTTGAAATAGTTGACTTGGCAATTTCTTGTGCTCAATCGATAGAATATAAGTAATACTAGTGAAATAGCTAAGAATTTGGTTGACTGGAATACTGTAATTGGCCTAAAATGGGAGTTAAAATCGGTAAAATCGCCGCTGCATAAATATCGCTGACACATCAAAATTCACGAGAGCATAATTCCGTCAATTTTCCATCAAATTTCATACTTTTTGTTTTATTACCTTCAGAAAAAGATTCTCTACCATTTCATAAGAAAAAAATAACAAAATTATTTTTTGAAAATTCTTGGACCCTGGTGCACACTTTGAAATTTGGCCTCTGGACCCTGAAAGGGTTAAATTAAAGAGGGCAATTTTCTGTGTGTAATAAGATCAAAAAAAAAATTTAGGACCAATACTTATGGAGATATAAGATTGCGAAGTTGACACTGAATGTTCACCTAATGGCAATATCGAGTCCTGCCGCTTACAGAAGTGTTGCCGATATACCTTTTTTCCTCGTTTTTATACTATTTTATATAATTTTTATGTTCTGATAATTACAATTCATAGTAGTTCTTGTAATTTCATAGCCAATCTTTGTTCTGACACTAATATTAGGTACTGAAATTGTGCTCAGTCACAAACACACTGACAGGTCAACAATTACACCTGCCTTGGTTATTTACTATTGTCTAGGAATATACACAAAGTATTTATAGGTCCCAGCAATGTTTTAGACATGCTGGAGTATATATGAAACTCCTTGAAGCATGGTGTTAAGATGAGTGTCATTAAACTGCTGACAGGGTAAGCATTGGAGTGACACTTGATAATCATGCACTGCTGCAGGGAACCCTGGCTTTATTAGTTTTCAGTTACACATAAACATGTGTACAATGCCTGCACTTTAAAGGAGGGGTTTGGGATATTGGCAGTTTGGAGGGATATGTTGTGTATCTTTATATGTGTATGCTTCTAGACTGTTGTATTCTGAGCACCTCTGCAAAAACAGTGATAATGTGCGAGTGTGGTGAAAGTGTTGAATGATGATGAAAGTATTTTCTTTTTGGGGATTTTCTTTCTTTTTTGGGTCACCCTGCCTCGGTGGGAGACGGCCGACTTGTTGAAAAAAAAAAAAAAAAAAAAAAAAAATAAACATGTGTGACTGTCTGTCTCTCTAGCTCTTTGTTTATCTCTAACTCTGCTTATTGTGAACCAACAGGTATTACACATGACTGCGCCGTCATGTCTGATTCCTGAGCAAGTGTAAATACATATTACTTGCCAGTCATGCTTACTATGCATTATATTTACAATCACAGTATAGCACTTTGTCTGGATTTTTTTGGTTATCCTTGGTAATTTACACTATGTATAAGTGTATGTATGTGTACCTGTGAGACAGAAACAGAGATAGACAGAGACACAGACAGACACAGATACAGACAGATGGAGATAGAGACAGCCAAATCCAGCCAGCCAGCCTGCCGAACACGTATTACACATTCTAGAGTAGGTTATAAGACATTCTGGCAGGATGACACTACCAAAATTAAAAGGGTGTTATACAATGTTGCACACGGGTTATTATTGAAGTTTTTGATATTTCCTCAACCACTTGTGGCCACATCCACATCAAAGCCACTAAACTTGGAGTCAACACCACTTTCCTCTTAAAATGGGAGTGTTAATACTACATGAAATCAGTGAATCCCTGGTGTTTGCCATGCTGTTTGCTCTAGCTGGCACTCAAATCAACTGGTGCTCCCACAAGGCACTAAGTGGTCTCAGATTTTTTAATACCACACACACTGAGTGTTAAGACCCATTCTATGCTGACCAGGCATCTCGGGCCAATCGTGCCAAATTTGGAGGCAGGAAAAATAAAACGTAGATCTATGTTTGGAGTGCTAGCAGTAAGAACATAGATCTACGTTTGGATAGTTAACAGGTTAAAGAGAAGCCTTTACTTGTGTATCACTAAGAAAATCCTAGTGTGTTTAAGAAAAACAATGTCATCAAAAATAAATCGTCTGTCTTGTGGCATGAATCACGAGGCAAATTTTCAAAGAGTGGGTCCATGAAGTGTTTGGCCCCAGTGTGAAAAAATACCTCCTGGAAAATAATTTGCCACTCAAGTGCCTCCTGGTAATGGACAATGCTCCTGCTCATCTTCCAAACTTGCAAGACCTATTGTCTAGAGACTTCAATTTTATAACAGTTAAGTTCTTGCCTCCTAACACCACTCCTCTCCTCCAGCCCATGGACCAGCAGGTCATTTCTAACTTGAAAAACCTCTATACCAAAGCAGTGTTTAAAAGTTGATTTGAAGTGACCTCAGGCACTCGGTTGACCCTAAGAGAGTTCTGGAGGAAGCACTTCAGTATCCTCCACTGAATAAGCCTTACAGGTAAGGCTTGGGAGGGAGTGACTTCCAGGAATTTGAACTCTGCTTGGAGACAGCTGTGACCACAATGTGTCATCCAGAGGTATTTTGAAGGGTTTGAGGCTGACCCTGACCCTGCCGACCCTCTGCCTGTTGTGGAAGATACTGTGGCATTGGGCAAGTCCATGGAGCTGGAGGTAAGTGGAGAGGATGTGGAAGAGTTGGTGGAGGACCACAGGGAAGAGCTAACCACTGACAAACTGCAAGAGCTTCAACTGGAACAGCATCAGACCACAGCTCAGGAACTTGCTTCAGAGGAGGAGGAAGAGAGAGTGAAGGAGGTGCCTTCTTCAGTGATTAAGGATATGTGTGCAAAGTGGAATGAGTTGCAAAATTTTGTTGAAAAGTATCACCCTGACCAAGCTGAAACAAGCCATATCTGCAACATGTTCAGTGACAAAATCCTGTCCCACTTCAGGGAAATCTTAAAGAGATGCCAGAAACAGAGCACTCTTGACAGTTATTTTGTGAGACAGGGGTCCAGTGACTCTCAAGCTGGTCCTAGTGTCCTTAAAAGACAAAGAAGGGAAGTAACCCCAGATAAGGACTTGTTACCTAAAGTCTTTGTGAAAGGGGATTCCCCTTCCAAACAGTAATTCCTTCCTCTTTCCTCCCCCCTATCTTCCAGATACCAGCAAGTCTCTTCAATTAAGGTAAGTAAATGTTATTTTAAATGTTTATTTAAATTTTAATTTATCTACATATATATGTATTTTCTAGGTAGTAGGTTGGTAGACAGCAACCGCCCAGGGAGGTACTACCGTCCTGCCAAGTGAGTGTAAAACGAAAGCCTGTAATTGTTTTACATGATGGTAGGATTCCTGGTGTCCTTTTTTCTGTCTCATAAACATGCAAGATTTCAGGTATGTATTGCTACTTCTACTTACACTTAGGTCACACTACACATACATGTACAAGCATATATATACACACCCCTCTGGGTTTTCTTCTATTTTCTTTCTAGTTCTTGTTCTTGTTTATTTCCTCTTGTCTCCATGGGGAAGTGGAACAGAATTCTTCCTCCGTAAGCCATGCGTGTTGTAAGAGCCGACTAAAATGCCAGGAGCAAGGGGCTAGTAACCCCTTCTCCCGTATAAATTACTGAACTTAAAAAGAGAAACTTTCGTTTTTCTTTTTGGGCCACCCTGCCTTGGTGGGATATGGCCGGTTTGTTGAGAAAAAAAAATATATATATGTATTTATCTGTGTTGTGTGTATGTAAAACTATAGTTATTATTTAAAAAATGTATTTTTTTTGTGAATATTTTTGTGGGTCTGGAATGGATTAATTTTATTTCCATCATTTCTTATGGGAAATATTGCTTGGCCTTTCAGCCGTTTCGCGTTTAGGCCTAGCTCCTGGAACGGACTATGGCTGAGACCCGGGGTTTCACTTTACAGTATTGTTGTGTATGTAAAACTATTGTGTGTATGTAAAACTATAGTTATTATTCAAAAATGTATTTTTTTGTGAATATTTTTGCGAGTCTGGAATGGATTAATTTTATTTACATTATTTCTTATGGGAAATATTGCTTCGTCTTTCAGCCGTTTCGCATTTAGGCCTAGCTCCTGGAACGGACTATGGCTGAGACCCGGGGTTTCACTTGACAGTATTGCTGTGTAGTTCCATAAGCCACTTTAATTATTCAGTGCAGGTAATTCATCAACAAACTGATTATACCGTATTACCAAAGATGCGATTAAATCCAAAATGCGACAGCCTTTCATTATTACCAGTATTGTACCATCTGAATATGGTGCCAAATAATGTGTAATTGGATAGTATAAAAATTCACTAAAGGTAGACTACAAGACTGAGAGAATACCAGTTTTCTTTATTTATATGTCTTTTTTTTTATTCAAACTAAGTTTGAGTAAGAATTTTGCCAAGAAATTTGTACTTCTGCTTCAAATCTACATTATTTTATTAAAAAAGTTTTGAGACTTAAATTTTAGTGTGTAACTTAAAAAATATTGAAACCACAATTGAAACTAGACCTGAAGAGGCCCAATGGTTTATAGAAAATTGGTTTATTTGCTTTGAAAGTTTAAACAAATGCCAGTTAAAGAACTACGTGAATGAGACACAAATAACCATACATAGGAGAATGAAACTTGTGACAACGTTTCAGTCCGACTTCAGCTGGGTAGGATGAAATGACAATCTTGTTGAATTAAAAATGTGGTAATAAGAGTAAGATGCAATATCACAGAAAAAAGTTTTAAGTAATACAGATTGATGTTAAGAGCATAAGTGGTTATTTTCAAGAAATAAGAAGTGTCAGGTGGAACATTTTGTTGTACTTATTTTTTCATAGCAAAATGTGATGGGTACAATTATAGTAGGTGGAATGGTGAAGGTTATTAAATTTAAATGTTGAGAATAATATTCAGCAATTAAAGTACATTGAAAGAAAAAATAAGAGCATCATTTTGGTAAAAGATGATCAGACCCCTGAAGGGCCATAATAATATAATGATATAAACGGAGAAGTAAGCTGTTTGCTCTCCAAAATAGGGCAAGGCTTATGAAATAAACTAGTGTATTTGAAGGTGGGTAACATTGGATCAAAACAAGTAATACTCACAAGTTAGTGTACACTGGACCCCCAGATTTCATCCAGTGCGGAAATCGTACAATTCAGATTTCAACCACTTTTTTCAGTGAAATTTTACCCTGGGTTTCGTACATCCACTCGGAATCGTCCGTACCAAATGTGTCCGCCTGGGCTGCTCACACGTTCGTGACTCACTCTTGGGTACATTAAATGTCTTATTTACGTTAATACAGTGGAACCCCAGATTTCAGCCGTAATCCGTTCCAGGTCGGCCTCAATCCAAAAAAGCTGAAAACCGAAGTAACATTTCCCGTAAAAATCAATGTAAATACAATTAATCCATTCCAGACACCCAAAAATATTAACAAAAAATACATTTTTTAAAGATTAACTATAGTTTTACATACAGTAAAAATGAAAAATAAATATAAAATACAATTTTAATGATAAATGAACATTACATGTATAACTTTATTGAAGACTCTTAATGACGTATTGAAGAAGGTGAGGAGGGGAGAGGGAGTTGGGGTTATTGTTTGGACAGGGAATCCCCCTCTTCAGGTATCAAGTCTCTATTCGGGGTTACTTCCCTTCTTTGTCTTTTATTGGCACTAGGACCAGCTTGAGAGTCACTGCACCCCTGTCGCACAAAAAAACTGTCCAGAGAGGTCTGTTTCTGGCATCACTTTAAGATTTGACTGAAGTGGGACAAGATTTTGTCACTGAACTCTATTGCATTTCTCACTTTCTTTACCAAAGGGCTGGCACTAGGAACTTTCTTTGGGCCCATGGTTGCTTATTTTGCAGTCGCACTCAATAAACAACCACAAAAAAAATAGATCATAACGAAATGTTTGGATGAATGCACGGAGTGTTGCTCACTCACCCAGACACACAACCAGACTGACTCACGAACGTGGTGGAGTAGTGGGCGGATGCCTCCAATACAGCCAAAATCCAGGATAGAATTTCGGCCAAAAAAGCGACCGAAATCCAATTTGGCCGATATCCGATATGCCTTTGTTACTCGTTCACTAAGAGTGTCCCTCTAGTCTTAACACCATAGTAAAAATACTAATACGTAATAATAATCACTTGGGCACATTAAATGTCTTATTTTACATAGACATTTTCATTAATCCATCTATGATATTTTCTTCAAAATTATATAAGAAACACATCACATAGCATTTAAGCATGCAAAGTTTGCATGCTATGTATGTTTAATAATAATCACTCTTGGGCACATTAAATGTCTTATTTTATGTTAATACTGTATAGACATTTTCATTAATCCATCTATGATATTTTCTTCAATATTATGTAAGAAGCACGTTACATAGCATATAAACATGAAATGTTTATATGCCATGGAGGGGTATAAATCAGTGGAGGGAAAACATTATGTTTTCTCTGGTCCAGCATTAGAAAAAACATGTATGAATCTGTGTTGGCCCAGTCACCGCTTTCGTTTACAATTCTCAGCATGAATTATTCATTACTTCTCCCTTTGTTTATGATGGTGTCTAAGGTTGTTAGAAACAATTAAACTCAGTGAACATGGTATGTCGATGGTAATAATGTGACTCTGGGCCGCAGTGTAGGTAGCTGGTAGGTGTAGCCCAAGCGGGCTACATGTACCAGCTACCTACACTGACATCCTACATATAAATACTACTCACCTCTTGCCCTACATTAAGACTACAAATATTTTAAGGTAAGTATTGAATGTACTGTGTATGTATATTGACTTTTTATTGTTTTTAATGCCTAGTTCTATTACTAACTTAATTTATTTTTTGTTAATATTTTTGGGTGTCTGGAACAGATTAATTGGATTTACATTATCTCTCATGGGAAATATTACTTTGGTTGTCGTCCATTTCAGATTTCGACCGACCTTCTGGAACAGATTAAGGATGAAAACCAGGGCTCCACTGTATACTGTATACTGTTATATGGGATTTCTGGGAAAGCCAATAATTTAAGGTGCTGAGTCACAGAACACTTAGCCAAAAAGAATAAAAAGGTACAACAGTGTGACTGGAACAATACATGAATAACCCGCACATAGGAGAATGAAATCTACGACAACATTTTCAGTGTAACTAGTTAATGGTCCAGGTCAGACCAAAACTATCTTAAGTTTCATTCACTTAGCCAAATCTACATTTCAAAACTTTTAGAGATACAGCAGAGATGATGTATGATACAACTGAAAGAAGCTATAGAAGAAAGATAGTCAAGTGCACAGTATTATTGAATGAAAAAATGTAGGAATACATGTTGACAGAAATTGTATGAGGGAAATAATTGGAATGAAACAAATAACAAAGCCACATTTGGAGAGGATTGCCTGCAAACTTGTTTTTTTACCAAGGCTACCAATCAAATTTAAACTCCTAAGGATAATAATTTCAACACTTTTAACCCTTTGACTGTCGCGACCCCAAATCCTAGTGTCTCTGTGTCACAAAATATTCGAAAAAAAAAAACAAAAAAAAATCTTATGAAATGACAGAATGCTAATGACACCAAAAGTACAAAATTTGATGAAAAACTTATGGAATCACACTCTTGTAAAGTTAGTGATCTCAGTGATATTTATGCATTGGCGATTTCGCCCACTTTGAGCCCTATTTTTGGTCAATTTCATTGTATCAGTCGACCAAACTCATAGCTATTTCTTTAGAACTACATTTGTTCTATCGATTAAGTACAAGACACAGCTCATTTACTGATTTTAATTACCCAATAACATGGTCAGAAATTGGCAATTTGGCCAATTTCATGCAAATTAAAAAATGTCAATTTCAAAATAGGATCCAGAATGAAAAATGCAGGCATTCCTGGCACTAAAATAACATTTTCTCTGTCCATCAGTCACATCTCCAGGTCCCTCTTATATTACTCTTATTTTCTATTTTGAATTGTTATTCACACAAAAATAGAAGATTTACTGTTATGTGGACTATGCATTATTATAATAATTGTATAAATAATGTCAACCCATTCGTGACTGCATATTAGAATGGCTAGTTGGACACTTAATGGACCAATCAAAATCATCTCTATTTCTGTAATATGTCTTCCATTCTATCAAATGAGACCAAGAAAACGAGAATACAACCATAAATACTAAACAAAAATACACCTCAAAGTTGGCGTTTCAATCCAAAAACATGGTCGGAGTTTTTTTTTTTTCTCATTATACACTGCATGCTGCAGGATTCTTTTTATACTGCACACACTGACCCATTCTCTCGCATGTGGGCCTACCAGTTTTCTCCCACTTGATTTGAAGCCACTACAATTTTGGCGTATTAATACGTCAAAAACATTGGCTCGTAAGACATATATATATGACCGAAACAGTCAAAGGGTTAACACAAAAAGTAATGGAATAAAAAGTATTAAAATGCCATTATTTTAGTTCACTTTTAACCTATTCTCAAGATTTACATCATGAAAGCAAGGTACTGTAATCTTATGATCCTTAATTCATAAAAATATCTCGTCTGCTACTTCAAAAAAAAAAAAAAAGTTGGGAAACAATACTGTATGTACCATATTATACTTGCATATATAAGAGGAAATCCACAGGTCTGGAAATAAACATGTTGTAGTACATACTGTACCTTAGATGATGTTTAAGATGAAGATGCTCTGCTATTTTATATAAGAAATCTGATAGTCTTTGTCACCTCCTTTCCTGAAGAGCTTTCTGCCACAACCATTAATTTAGCACACTTACAGACACCTTCACCTGTTTCTTGCCTCAACATGTAATTGTCTCAACATGTACTTTATGTACACACCAAACCTCAATGTATTGTTTATCTCAATACTAGTACTCTTACAAGTTTAAAAACATTAGCACTTAATAATTAGTAAACATTTCCTTCATATTTCCAATTTTTTTCACTTCACAACCAAATCCCACGTGTAATAAATGATTTGTTACAAGCACACCTAGAAACTAAGTTTCCTCAAGGCCTTAATTTCACACAAGCCTTATTGATGCCTTAAATTCAAAATGTCCAATCAATGGCTCGGAATCTATTAACTTTACTCTAGTGCTAACTAAAGTGCACAAGTTTCATACAGCTGCAGCTTTCTGCACCTTTGTGAGGAACCCTTAGTAGTAAAAGGGTCTTTGTTTCCAGTGCCCGCTAAGTTAACACAAATAAATTTCATCAACTCACTGCTGATGACTGAAATCACCGGATATTTTTTTGTAAACTCTATAACAATATTTACACAGTTGCAATGAGAGTAAAACGTTCAATTTCAAAAGATATATAACCCGTCAACGTCTACGAGTTCCAAGTGAATTGGCAATGTCTTAGTTTCACAAAAAATCTGTCTGCACCTCATATTAGCACATTAGTTTGTAATGCATTACTTTCACCCAAACCTTATCAGTTGCCCTAGTTTTGTGCAAAAAAAGTCAGTGCTTTTGTCAAATGAGATCCGTTACGCCTCAAATTCACAGAGCATCACCTACTGCTGGTGATGTCGCTGCTGCATGTGTTGGTGAGGATTCTGCTGCTGTTGCAAGGAACTTGTGTGGTGCTGATGATAATGAAGAAGATGAGGCAAATGGTGGTGGTAATTTGTTGCTTTGTGAAGTGAAAGAGGCTCAATATGACTTTGTAGGCTGGTGGTCATATTAGTGTGTGTAGTGGACACTGGAGTTGGAGTAGCAGCAGGAGATGACTCCTGGCTTACCACGTGCTTCTGAAGTGGCAGTGGCTCTGGCACTTCCTGAAATTAGAGAAATATATATCAAGAGATATTGACAATATCTGTAATCAAGAGTAAAATATTAAATAGCAAAATATTCATATAAAAAATCTTTCAAAATTTCTTTCACACATGCAACATCTGTGCTAGCAGAGATTATCCTTTTACAGAAAAGTTTTCAAAGCTGGATTTCCTATAATGTCCCAGTAAACAATACCTTTCCATTTTGAACCGAGCATGTTTCAAGATCCTGCACTAGCTAATTCTATATGGTACTATACAGGCTTATCCCTTAGAAAAATAATAAAAAATTAGTTGATGCAAATTTTGTTAAAACAGTTTATTTAACTAAATCCATGCCAAAGACAACAGTGTGTAACACTAGAACTTTTCATAAAAAGAAAAAGAAGGAAATTTTGGGTGGATGTATGAATGTTAAGAAAGAACAGCTTGTTAAAACTGATTAAAACTAAATTAAGAAGGGGTAGGAGAGCTGAATAGGAAGGAGTAAATGGGATTAAGCTAAGTGTCATTGAGAGGTAGACAATAACTCAACTGAGAAGCAGTAATTCAATGATACTTTAAGCAGGAGAACCTTTATTGTATGATAATTTACCCACAATATACAGCTTCTCCTCACTTACCGACGTACTCGTTTACCAACAACTCGGAGTTACGACGGGCTCTCTGACGAGTCGTTATTGTATACTGTATGAGAACTTAGGTCATGAATAGGCAGTGCAGCATCTCAGCGTCAAGCATCTTAATCTCCTTCCTACAGCCACTCAGTACACTAGCTTTCACAGCCTCCAAGACTACATATTTGTACAAATTTCCTTTTGTTTTTCCTCTTGGAAGAGGAAAAACAAGAGGAAAATGGAAGTACAAAAGAAGTTCATTGTAAAGGGGTTAGTGATGCATCTCAGCATCAAGCAATCTCCAAGAGTACATATTTCATCTATAAATTTGTACTTTATTGTGCATCCCATAGTAGAAGATAGAGTTGTGCATCCCATAGTAGAAGATAGAGTTGTGCATCCCATAGTAGAAGATAGAGTTTTTCCTCTTCCAAGTGCTGCTGCACTTGGAAGAGGAAAAACAAGAGGAAAATGGAAGTACAAAAGAAGTTCACAGTAAAGAGGTTAGCTGGTGTGTTCATATGTGTGTTTACACTCTCGGTGTATCATGGCAGCTTAAGAAATTATTAAAATCTGTGAACAAGGTATGTCAATGGTAATAATAATAATAATAATAATAATAATAATAATAAATAATATGACATTTAGAGCACTCCAGATCGATTATTATTATTATTATTATAAATTATTATTATAAACTTTATTATAAATTATTATAATAATAATAAATGCTATTTTTGCATTTTTTCTTATAACACGAGTGATCTAGGAGTGTCTCCCCTGACGTAAACACCGTTTTCTTTAGTTATAGACCAGAGGTACAGACGAGAAAATGTATCTATCTTATGATCTTATCCCAGAGCAGCAGCCTCCATGTCTACCCCATTCACATAATATGGCATATACAGTACAGTGGACCCCCATAATTAATCCGTTCCAGAAAGAGTAACTAAACCAGAATCTGACAATTTTCGAATTAATTTTTCCCATGAGAAATAATGTAAATCCAATTAATCCGTTCCAGACACCCGAAAGTATTAACAAAAATTATTTTTTTTATAAACATAGATTTACATACAGAAAAGAATGAGAAATCAAGTATAAAACAATAATATCACACTTACCTTTATTGAAGACTCTTGTTAGTGTATGGAAGATGGAAGGAAGGGAAGAGGGTTAGGGTGATGTTCCTCCACAAATGTTTGCACCTCACTCCACTTTGCACAAATGTCCTTAATCTTTAAAGAAGGCACCTTCTTCCCTCTCTCTTTCTCCTCCTCTGAAGCAATTTCCTCAGCTGGTGTACATAAGAACGTAAGAAAGCAGGAACACTGCAGCAGACCTGTTGGCCCATACTAGGCACATCCTTCACAAACCATCCCACTAACAGAACTGTATTTGCCCAACCCAATTTTCAATGCTTCCCAAGCAATAAGCCTTGATAATTCTATTCATTCATGCACAAGTCCCACTCAAATCAAATCGTGTGTGTGGGAAGTACCCTGTCTGGTGTGTGGGGATGTACCCTGGCTGGTGTGTAGGGAAGTGCCCTGGCTGGTGTGTGTGGGGAAGTGCCCTGGCTGGTGTGTGTGGGGAAGTACCCTGGCTGGTGTGTGTGGGGAAGTACCCTGGCTGGTGTGTTCTTGAATTCTATCATGTTTATCGCCTTCTTTACCAAAGGGCTGGCACTAGGAGCTTTCTTTTGGCCCATGGTGGCTTATTTAGCAGTTGCAAGCACTAAAAAGAATGGAACAATACAAAATGTATCGTATGAATGCATGGGATCGTCCTCAGTGGCTGATAAACAATGGCACTGGCTGTAAATGGTGTGTCTGGCCGCGCAGACACGTTTGGGACGAATGACTATTACCGAGTTCAATGACGATCACCGAATCAATATTTTGACGAAAAAACATTACTTATTCTGAATATTACGAAATCCGATGACTACATAATCTGGGGGTCCACTGTATTATTCATTCCAGCATCTTCATTACAGTTCTAAGATATTTATCATGTTTCTGATATCAATTTGGAATAAATGTAATAGATAACCTTCATTACAAATATGTATTAGCGCAATTACACAGCATTTTATTAGTGACATGGCTAGCATTCAATGCCCATGATGACTAACCAGTTACTGAATGCTACTGCTCGTCTCGCTCTCTCTCTCTCTCTCTCTCATTTAGCTCCTCCCACTTCGTAACGATGTTAGATGGTGAATTTAATGTATTAGACAGAAAATTTTAAAACAAAATTTTAAAAAATCGGAAAAAATTCTGAAAATTCACTACAGGTTCAGATGTATATTACTTGCCGCATCATCAAAATAATTTTTGTAAGATTACTATACTAATTCTTTGTAGAAACATGGTACAAAGATGATACTTATCCCTTTTAGGGTCCCCAGGCCCTCTCCCAGACTTGTTCTCAGGGTCGCCCAAATTTAAAAAAAAAAAAAATTATTTTTTTCTTATGAAAAGATAGAGAATCTTTTCCCGATCATAATGACACCAAAAGTATGAAATTTGATGGAAAACTTACAGAATTATGCTCTCGCAAAGTTAGCGTCTCTACGATGTTTACGCATCAGCGATTTTGCCCACTTTGAGCCCTATTTTTGGCCAATTCCACTGTACTAGTCGAAAAAAATCATAACTATTTCGCTAGAACTCCATTTTGTCTATCGAATGAATACAAGAAACCACCCATTTACCGATTTCAACTATCCAATACAGTGGTCAGAATTTAGCAATTTTGCCAATTTCACACAAATTTCAAAAGATGCCAATTTCCAAATAGGGTCCAGAATAAACAAGAAAGACATTCCTGGCACTAAAATACCATTTCCTCTGTTCATTAGTCACGTCCCCACGCCTCTCACATTCTTTTGCTTTCCACTTTGAATTTTTATTCTCACAAAAAATAGGAGATTTACTGTTATGCAGACTACTTCATTAGTGTAGAAATGGTATAAATAATATCAGCGCACTTGTGAAAGAATATCAGACTCACCAGTTGACGTGTATTGGACGCTTAGCATGATTTGTTTACTTTTAAACTTTGGTAAAAATCGAACATTTCTGCTACTTTGAGCTCAATGTCAAGGTACTTTTCATTGTAGAACCAGTCAAAATCATCTCAATTTCTGTAATATGTCTTCCATTCTATAAAATGAGACCAGGAAAACTAGAATACAACAATAAATACCATACGAAAATACAGTGGACCCCGGTATTCGATGGCATCGGTATTCGATAAATCCGGTATTCAATGCATTTTAATGCAAAAATTTTGCCTCGGTATCCAATTGAAAACCCGGTATTCGATACGATTCGTACGAGACGTGTCCACGTGTGGTCTGAACTGCCCCGTGTGTGCCAGTGTTTACAAGCCAGCCAGTGTGCGCGCATCTAAGCATACATTCGGTACATTCCATATTATCACTGTTTTGGTGCTTGTTTCTGCAAAATAAGTCACCATAGGCCCCAAGAAAGCTTCTAGTGCCAACCCTGTGGTAAAAACAGTGAGAATTAGTATGGAAATTAAGAAAGATTTTGAAGGGTTTGGGGCTAACCCTGAGAAGCCTATGCCAGTTGTGGAATCCACTGTGCCTACTTCAAAAATTAAGGAAATGTGTGCACAGTGGGTTGAACTGCAAACCTTTATGGATGAAAATCACCCTAACACAGCTAGTGCAAGCCGTGCTGGTGACTATTACAATGACAATGTTGTGGCCCATTTTAGACAAATCGTAAAGGAACGGGAGGTACAGAGCTCTATGGACAGATTTGTTGTGCAACAGAGGTCCAGCGACTCTCAAGCTGGTCCTAGTGGCATCAAAAGAAGAAGGGAAGTAACCCCGGAAAAGGACTTGCTACCTCAAGTCCTAATGGAAGGGGATTCCCCTTCTAAACACTAACACCATCCACACTCTCCCCTCCTCCCATCCCATCAATCATCACCAGATCTTCATTAAAGGTAAGTGTCAATTATTCTATTGTTATTTTTCTGTTGTTATTGTTGTTATTGTAATTATTCTATTGCATTAAACTTAATATTTCATGTTGTAAAATATTTTTTTTCATACTTTCGGGTGTCTTGCACGGATTAATTTGATTTCCATTATTTCTTATGGGGAAAATTGATTCGCTTTCGATATTTTCGGTATTCGATGAGCTCTCAGGAACGGATTAATATCGAATACCGGGGGTCCACTGTACAGCGCAAAGTCCCTGTTTTAATCCAAAAACACGGTCAAAGTTTTTTTTTTCTCATTACGCACTGTGTGCTGCAGGATTTTTTTTATACTGCACACACTGACCACATAGACCAATTCTTTCATATGTAGGCCTACCAGCTTTCTCTCACTAGATTTGAGGGCGCTAGAATTTAGGCGTACTAGTACGTCAAAAACCCTGGTGCGTAAGCCGTACTAATACGTCCGAAACCCTGAAAGGGTTATATACTACAATGTTGCCAGATTCTTAAGCTATTTTTCTGTAAGTTTAACTCATATGTGTATATTACTTTTTCATTGTTTTCTGTAGTATATAAGAGTTATGCAAATTAAAATAAAGTTATCAAGTTAGAGAAGAGAGAGATTTTGGGAGATGTTAAGCAAGTTTGTAGGAACTTTTGAGCCAAGCGAAAGAGTAATTGTGGCAGGAGACCTAAATGCTAAAGTAGAAGAAGCATTTAGAGAGGAGTGTGGTAGGTAAGTCTGGGGTGCCAGGTGTAAATGATAGTGGGGAGCATTTGATTGAACTTTGTATAGAAAGGGGTTTGGTTATAGGTAACACATATTTTAAGAAAAAGAGGATAAATAAGTATACAAGATATGATGTAGGGCAAGATGACAGTATAGTTTGTTGGACTACGTATTGGTAGATAAAAGACTCTTGGGTAGACTTCAGAATGTACACGTTTATAGAGGGGCCACAGATACATCAGATCACTTTTTAGTTGTAGCTACAGTGGGAATAGAAGGTATATATATAGGATGCAGGGAAAATGGAAGCAGCAAGTAAGAGAGAAGTGAAGGTTTATAAACTAAAGGAGGAGGCAGTTAGGGTAAGATATAAACAACTGTTGGAGGACAGATGTGCTAGTGAGAATACAGGAAATGGGGTAGATGTATGGGGCAAGTTTAAGAATATAGAATTAGAGTGTTCAGCAAAAGTTTGTGGTTACAGGAAAGTGGGTGTGGGAGGGAAGAAGAGTGACTGGTGGAATGATGATGTAAAGAGAGTAGTAAGAGAGAAAAAGTAAGCATACGAGACGTTTTTACAAAGTAGAAGTGATGCAAGGAGGGAGGAGTATATGGAGTGAAAAAGAGAGGTTAAAAGAGTGATGAAGCAATATAAAAAGAGAGCAAATGAGAAAGTGGGTGAGATGTTATCAACAAATGTTGTTGAAAATAAGAAAAAGTTTTGGAGTGAGATTAATAAGTTGAGAAAGCCTAGGGAAAGAATGGATTTGTTAGTTAAAAATAGGAGAGAAGAGTTATTAAATGGAGAGTTAGAGGTATTGGGAAGACGGAGGGAATATTTTGAGGAATTGTTAAATGTTGATGAAGATAGGGAAGCTGTGATTTTGTGTATAGGACAAGGGGGAATAGCATCATATATGAGTGAGGAAGAACCAGCTGTGAGTGTGGGGGAAGTGCATTTGGCAGTGAATAGAATGAAAGTGGGTAAAGCAGCTGGGATTGATGGGATAAAAATAGAAATGTTAAAAGTAGGTAGGAATATAGTTTTGGAGTGGTTAGCATTTTTATTTAATAAATGTATGGAAAAGGGTAAGGTACCTAGGGGTTGGCAGAGAACATGCATAGTTCCTTTGTATAAAGGCAAAGGGGACATAAAAAGAGTGTAAAAATTATAGGGGAATAAGTCTGCTGGGTGTAGGTATTAAGTTGGTAGACAGCAACCGCCCAGGGAGGTACTACCGTCCTGCCAAGTGAGTGTAAAACGGAATCCTGTAATTGTTTTACATGATGGTAGGATTGCTGGTGTCTTTTTTCTGTCTCTTAAACATGCAAGATTTCAGGTACGTCTTTCTACTTCTACTTACACTTACGTCACACTACACATACATGTACAAGCATATATATATACACACCCCTCTGGGTTTTCTTCTATTTTCTTTCTAGTTCTTGTTCTTGTTTATTTCCTATCTCCATGGGGAAGTGGAACAGACTTCTTCCTCTGTAAGCCGTGCATGTTGTAAGAGGCGACTAAAATGCCGGGAGCAAGGGCTTAGAAACCCCTTCTCCTGTATAACTTACTAAATTTAAAAAGAGAAAATTTCGTTTTTCTTTTTGAGCCACCCTGCCTTGGTGGGATATGGCCGGTTTGTTGAAAAAAAAAAAAGGTCTGTTGAGTATACCTGGTAAAGTGTATGGTAGAGTTATTATTGATAGAATTATGAGTAAGATGGAGAGCAGGACAGCAGATGAACAAGGAGGCTTTAGGACAAGTAGGGGGGGTGTAGACCAAGTGTTTGCAGTGAAACACATAGGTGAACAGTATTTGGATAAAGGTAAAGAGGTTTTTATTTATTTTACTGTACCAACATGGAGACAACTTGTACACAATGCAAAGTGTTTGTGTTATGGTGTAAGTTTCACAAACATGGAAATAAGTCACTCTGTCTGACATTTTTGGGTTATCCTAGGTAATCTATGCACATTCTATGTATGATAATCTATATAACTGTATTAATGTGTAAATGTACCTGAATAAAAACTTTCTCACTCACAAACATTGAAATGAATGTGTATGAACCATAACCAGATGCGTTCCTCTACTTGTTTACATATTCCGCCTCTCTGTCCTCTCATTCACTCGCCTCTCATTTATGTATTTGTTTTATCTCGTTTATTCACCACTCACCCTACATTAAGACTACAAATATTTTAAGGTAAGTAATGAGTGTACTGTACATGCATTTTATCACTCTAGGGCACTTTAAATGTATATTACGTGTGGAAGGGATGGCCATATATACCACACTTGACCTTTTGCAATAAATACTACTCACTTCTCACCTTACACTAAGACTACAAATATCTTAAGGTAAGTAATGAGTGTACTGTATGCATTTAATCGCTCTAGAGCTCTTTAAATGTCGTAGTATATTACATGTGGGTGGGGTGGCCAGGTAGGCTACCATATCTCCCACACTTGACCTCCTACAATAAATACTACTCACCTCTCAATCGACAGTACAACTACAAATACATACTTGAAGGTGAGTAATGAGTGTACTGTGTGTGAATTGTACTTTTTATTGTTTTTAATCCCTAGTTCTATTGCTATCTTAATATATGCTAGTGTAAATTTGTTATCTGGCATTTACATGCATTTATAAGTGAAGAAAATGGTGTTCTGCTTTCTGGCGATGTCTGCTTTCCGGTGATAGCCTGTAACCTAACCTGCAGTATAAGTGAGGCCCCTACTGCACATGTATATATAGTAAACTATTATACAGTAGACCGTTATATTACACGGTAGTTACGTTCCTGAAAACACCATGTTAGGTAAATCCATCTTAGATAAACTGAAGAACTCAACTGAAGAAAAACAGGGTTTTGTTCCTGGGAGCCCAAAAAAAGCCGAACAACTTTTTTTTTAGACCTCCAGACCTTACAAAAATAAAAGTGCATATGTAATTGTAGTTCATTGTAGTGATGTATTATGTTGGTTTTACTGCTTAAGACTACAAATGCAACATAAATAATAGTATTTCTTATCTTAAATTGTGGGTGCTGGTGTTTGTTGATGACTGTGAAGAGAGTGGAGAGTTATGCTGTGGCCCTATTGGGCTGATGTGGATGGCAGAGGTTCTGGTACTGAAGTTGATGGTTGTACTGGAGTGTGCATAAATTCTGTAATGGATTTCTGTGCTATTTTACCCTGCAGTACATTATACAGCTGACGGTAAGGTATCAGCTGCTCTAGACACCGTTTCAGAGCACTGCTTCTAGATTTGGCAGGTTCCTCTTCGATGAAAAAGTCTAACATTAATTTAGTAAGTCAGTCATGTTAGTCAAGTCAGTTAGTAAGTCAGTCAGTCAAGTCAGTAAGTCAAGTCAGGCAGTAAGTCAGTCAAATCAGTCAGTCAGTAAGTCAGTCAGTCAGTCAAGTCAGTCAGTCAGTCAAGTCAGTCAGTCAGTCAAGTCAGTCAGTCAAGTCAGTCAGTCAGTCAGTCAAGTCAGTCAGTCAGTCAGTCAAGTCAGTCAGTCAGTCAGTCAGTCAGTCAAGTCAGTCAGTCAGGCAGTCAGTAAGGTAAGGCAGTCAGTAAGGTAAGTCAATCAGTCAGTGAAGTAAGTCAGTAAGTCAGTCATGTCAGTCAGTAACTCAGTCAAGTGAGTCTGTTAGTTAGTCAAGTCAGTCAGTCAAATAAGTCAAGTCAGTCAGTCAGTTATTCATCACACAAACTCATATATTTACCTCTTTCATTTTAATTGCACAAACTGATGCTTCATTAACCCTTTGAGGGTTTCGGCCGTACTAGTACGGCTTACGACCCAGGGTTTTTGACGTACTAGTACGCCTAAATTCTAGCGCCCTCAAATCTAGTGGGAGAAAGCTGGTAGACCTACATATGAAAGAATGGGTCTATGTGGTCAGTGTGCACAGTATAAAAAAAATCCTGCAGCACAGAGTGCATAATGAGAAAAAAAAAACTTTGACCGTTTTTTTTGGAATAAAACAGCGACTTTGCACTGTATTTTCGTATGGTATTTATTGTTGTATTCTAGTTTTCTTGGTCTCATTTTATAGAATGGAAGACATATTACAGAAATTGAGATGATTTTGACTGGTTTTACAATGAAAAGTACCTTGAAATTGAGCTCAAAGTAGCAGAAATGTTCGATTTTTGCCAAAGTTCAAAAGTAAACAAATCATGCCAAGCATCCAATACATGTCAACTGGTGAGTCTAATATTCTTTCGCAAGTGCGCCAATATTATTTATACCATTTTTTACACTAATGCAGTAGTCTGCATAACAGTAAATCTATTTTTTGTGAGAATAAAAATTCAAAGTGGAAAGCAAAAGAATATAAGAGGGGCCTTGAGACGTGACTAATGAACAGAGGAAATGTCATTTTAGTGCCAGGAATGTCTTTCTTGTTTATTCTGGACCCTATTCGGAAATTGGCATCTTTTGAAATTTGTGTGAAATTGGCAAAATTGCTAAATTCTGACCACTGTACTGGATAGTTGAAATTGATAAATGGGTGGTTTCTTGCACTCATTCGATAGAAAAAATGGAGTTCTAGCGAAATATTCATGTTTTTTGTCGACTAGTACAGTGGAATTGGCCGAAAATTGGGCTCAAAGTGGGCAAAATCGCCGATGCGTAAACATCGCCGAGACCGCTAACTCCGCGAGAGCATAATTCCGTAAGTTTTCTATCAAATTTCAAACTTTTGGTGTCATTATGATCGGGAAAAGATTCTCTATCTTTTCATAAGAGAATTTTTTTTTTTTTAAATTTGGCCCTGAGAACGAGTCTCGGAGAGAGCCTGTCGGCCCTCAAAGGATTAAGGCCATAGGCTCTCTCTTATCTAATATCTCTGTTTTCTTTGTTAACTCAAAGACTTAAATGCTTATACCTTTTCTTGCCACTTTCAGCAACGCTCTTATGCCTACTTGTTGCCATGATTGCTTGGCAGATACAAGATATGGCAATTAAAAGATCAAAACATAATTCACAAACACAGCTAGTTCCTAGGAGACGATCGTATTGAAGGCTGGGATGGGGGTGGCAGGAGTGTTGGGGGTGGTGGTGGGAGTGTTGGGGGTGGCAGGGGATGGCGGTAGGTCTTCTCCCGCTGACACAATGGTCTGACCCACAACAAGGCAGTAGATTGAGCTGGAGAATTTTTTTTCCGTGTCCACACACAGAACCATGTTAAGTTAATTTTACTAAGTACAGTGGACCCCCGCTTAACGATCACCTCCCAATGCGATCAATTATGTAAGTGTATTTATGTAAGTGTGTTTGTACGTGTATGTTTGGGGGTCTGAAATGGACTAATCTACCTCACAATATTCCTTATGGGAACAAATTCGGTCAGTACTGGCACCTGAACATGCTTCTGGAATGAAAAAATATCGTTAACCGGGGGTCCACTGTATTATATAAAATTGTGCCGCAATTTTTCAACAGTGCAATAACCAGAGCATGGCAATAAATCTGTGTAATATAACAGTCTACTGTATTACGTGGATTTATTTGCCACATTTTGGTTATTACACTATTGAAAAATTGAGGAACAATTTTATACAACACTTTCTAAAATTAACTTAACACAGTTCGGTTTGTGGGAGGAGAAAAAAATTTGGAGCATCGCCCACGAGATATTTCCTCAACTCGTGCAGCTGCCTGGCTGTGGGTTAAACCACCGAGTTAACAGGGGAGACCTACCGCCATCACCTGCCACCCTTGTCCCAGCCTTCAGTTTATACTCATGTAGGATCGTTCTCTCCTAGGAGCTAGCTGTGTCTGTGGATTGTGTTTTGGTCTTTTAATTGCCATATCTTTTATCTGCCAAACAATCATGGCAACAAGTAGGCATATGAGTGTTGTTGAAAGTGGCAAGAAAAGATATAAGCATTTATATCTTGGAGTTACAAAGAAAATCGAGATATTACACAAGCTTAAGAGTGGGCTCACATGTGATGGATATAGCGAGAACCCATAGCCTTAATGAAGTGTCAGTTCGTACAATTAAAAAGAGTGAGATGAATATACAAGCTTGTGTAATGAATAACCCAGAATGACATGTAGATCACAAGTAAATAAAAGAATGACACATAAATGACAACAAGTAAATAAAACGGAAAACTTATTGCTCGAGTGAAATGAACAAATATCAAAGAAAGGTGCACTACTTAATTTCATCTTAATTAGGAAAAAGGCCTTGCAATTGTTTAAAGCAGTGTGTGATAAGGAAGGAAGGCCTGAAAAGGAGTGTATGTTTAGCACAGGCTGGTTCCACAACTTTAAGTTGCATAATAAGTTACATAATACATATTAAGTTTTCTGGTGAAAGTGCTTCAGCTAATCATACAGCAGCAAGTAATTTCCCTGCTGAATTGCAGGAAATTATTTCAGAGGGTGGCTATGAGCAACATCAAGTGTTTAATGCTGACGAGACAAGTGCTTTTTGGGAAGAAAATGCCAACAAGAACTTATTTAAGTCAGCAAGAGAAAAGTGTACCGGGCTTCAAGGTAGCAAAGGAATGCTTCACCTTGCTCCTTTGCAGTAATGCGTCAGGTGATTTCAAGTGTAAGCCTATGGTTATTTACTGCTCTAAGAATCCTCATGCCATGAAGGGTGTAGATACAAACACCTTACCTGTAATTTGGAGGGCAAATCAGTCAGCATGAATGACAGAGAAAATATTTATTGACTGGTTTAAGCATTACTTTATTCCTGAAGTCAAGTTTTACCAGCACAGTAAGAACTTTGCATTCAAGGCTCACTTCATTCTTGATAATTCCCATACTCATCCAAAGACTTTGATGGATGTGACCCCACATGTAAAAAAGTGGTATTTTTACCTCCAAATACATCTCTAATACAACCACTGGATCAGGGCATTTTTAACCCTTTCAGGGTTGGTAGGCCCTCTCCGAAACTTTTTCTCAGGGTCGGAAATTTTTTGAAAAAATAAAATTATTTTTTCTTATGAAATGATAGAGAATCTTTTCCCAATCATAATGACACCAAAAGTATGAAATTTGATGAAAAACTTACGGAATTATGCTTTCACAAAGTTAGCGGTCTCGACAATGTTTAAGCATTGGCGATTTTACCCACTTTTATCCCTATTTTCGGCCAATTCCAATGTACCAGTCGACAAAAATCTTAACTATTTCGCTAGAACTCCATTTTTTCTATCGAAGGAGTACAAGAAACTACCCATTTACCGATTTCAACTATCCAACACAGTGGTCAGAATTCAGCAATTTTGCCAATTTCACACAAATTTCAAAAGATGCCAATTTCCAAATAGGGTCCAGAATAAACAAGAAAGACATTCCTGGCACTAAAATAACATTTCCTCTGTTCATTAGTCACATCCCCAGGCCCCTCTTACATTTTTTTGCTTCACTTTGAATTTTTATTCTCACAAAAAATAGAAGATTTACTGTTATGCAGACTAATGCATTAGTATAGAAATGGTATAAATAATATCAGCGTACTTTTGAAAGAATATTAGACTCACCAGTTGATGCGTATTGGACACGTGGCTTGATTTATTTACTTTTGAACTTTGGCAAAAATCGAACATGTCTGCTACTTTGAACTCAATTTCAAGGTACTTTTCATTGTGAAACCAATAAAAATCATCTTAATTTCCGTAATATCTCTTCCATTCTATAAAATGAGACCAGGAAAACTGGAATACAATCATAAATAGCATATGAAAATACACTGCAAAGTCGCTGTTTTAAACCCAAAACACATTTGGAGTTTTTTTTTTTTCCTCATTATGCACTGTGTGCTGCAGGATTTTTTTTTTTATACTGCGCACACTGACCACATAGACCCATTCTTTCATATATAGGCCTACCAGCTTTCTCTCACTAGATCTGAAGGCACTAGAATTTAGGCATACTAGTACGGCACCAACCCTGAAAGGGTTAAGTCATTCAGGTGTAACTACAAAAGAAAAGTCATGAAAAACTAGTTGCATCAATGGACTCTGACTCTAGCCTGGGAGTACCAAGTTTCTGGAATAAATTTAACATTGCAGATGCCATCAGCTATGCTAGAAGTGCATGGAATGAAGTGCCACAATCAACATTAAATGTAGGCTGGGGAAAGTTATGGCCTTCTTTCACTGGTTTTCCCTTGCTTGAGAGTCAGGTTTGGGATATTGTTCAGCTGACAAGGAGATTACCAGGTGATGGTTTTGAAGATATGAATGAAGATGTGAACGAGTTCTTAGAAGATGATGAAGACAGTAGTCCAGAGGAGGAAATGTTGGCAAAGCTCGATGCACAGATACAAGGGAGCCAGATATGAGAAGATGAAGAACCTGAAGAAAAACAGTTAACACTGCAGCAGTTACATGAGCAATTCCATGTTGCTGCTAAACTAGCAGACTTTTTCACTGAAGAGGATCCTGACAAATCTAGAAACAGTGCTTTGAAACTGGGTCTAGAACAGCTGATGATGTCTTACCATCAGCTGTATAATGTACTGCAGGATAGAAGAGTGCAGAGATCCATTACAGAAATTATGCACTCTCCAGTACAATCATTGACTTCAGTACCAGAACCTCAACCATCCACTTTAGTACCAGAAAATCAACCATCCACTTCTGCCGACAACCAACAAGCATCCACCTCAGCCTAGTAGGGCCATACCATGTATATCCACCCTCTTCACAATCACTGATACACACCAGCAACCACAATTTAAGGTAAATAATATTGTCTCTGTTGCATCTGTAGTCTTAAGCAACAAAAACATTATCATTTTTATTTTCCTAAGATCTGGATGTCTAAAAAAAAAGGTGTTTGGCTTTTCTGGGGGTCCCAGGAATGTAACCCTATTTTTCCCATAAGTTCTTCAGTTTACCTAACACGGACTTAAATAACAGGCGTTTTCAGGTCTACTGTGCATATACATAAACATATTCATGTACATATATAATATACAGTGGTCCCCTCGGCATACGTCCGCTTTGGAATAAGTCCAACTGGTATATGTCCTGTTTGGACGCGAAAATTTTTGCTTCGTATACGATCTTGTTTGGAATACAGCTCGCGTGCTAGAACTTGTATGGGTCAAAATGAGACATGACACCTCGCACTACCCTTGTTTACCTCTCTCAAGACAATGCCATGACTGCCACTAGCGTCAGTACGCCCATCGCTACCATTCAGTAAACAACTCGCGCTGTAACTCTCTGTGAATTTTCACACGATTTTTGTGTTTTTTCATATAAATTTTTAGTAAATTCATTAACCATGAGTTCTAAGAAAGTTAATGAGAAGAGCAAAGCAACGAAGAAAATGGTTAGGATCACCATGGAGGTGAAAAAAGAGATTGTTGAAAAGTATGAAGGTGGCATGCATATCCAGGACTTGGCTGCTGCATACTGTATGCCAAGAACAATGGTATCTACGAGTGTGAAAAATAAAAATGTTATTAAATTGGCTAACATTGTGAAAGGGGTAAAATCGATTACCAAACAAAGATCAGGGACATCAGAGCATGTTGAAAAATTGCTTTTGATCTGGATAACAGAAAAACAGTGTACTGGCAATAGTATATCAGAGGCAATGGTTTGCGAATAGGCAAAACTGATGCATGCCGACCTTTTGAAAAACAAGGCAGGAATGAGCCCGTACTTCATTAATCAAGAAAATCTTTGCCAAATGGATGGACGTCAAAAAACTTTGCAGAGAAGAACCACCCCAACAAAGCCCAATCAAGCCATAATAGCATTATCTGGAATGACCAGACAATGTCACATTTCCAAAACATCCTGAGGAGAAGGCAGAAGCAAAGTTCTTTGGACAGATTTTTAGCAAAAGTCAAACCTGGTGAGCTTCAACCAGGTCCAAATAGGAAAAAAGAGACAGAAAAGAGAAGGGGACTCTCCTTCCAATCAATAACATTTCCTCCTCCTCCTCTTCCTCCCTTCTCAGCACTATCCTAGTAGGCACTCGACTCTTTTCAGCAAAGTAAAATGAGGATAAATTTGCATTTATTTCATCTAATTCTTTTGTATTTATGCATGTATTTTAGTATTAAGTAAAGTTTGAATTACATATTTTAGTATCAAGCAGTGTTTAAATTATTTTATACAACCCCATCAATGTATAATATGCCAATAACAACAGGATTTTTTTTTCAATGGAATGGATTAATCGTTTTCCCTATACAGTGGAAACTTGACTTACAAGTTTAATCCATTCTGAGACCTAGCTCGTAACAATTTACTCATATAGCTAATTAATTTTCTGCATTTAAATTAATTGAAAAGCCATTAATCCATTCCTGCACTCTGGAGACAAAACAACATACTTGAATATGAAGCTAATATCAACTGTACAGCTTATTTATCTATCACAATTCATCTAATATGACATAATAAACAATATAATTAACACAGAAACATGATATATACTCAAGAAAGAATAAAATAGGCCATAATATGGTGGCAGAGGCAGCAGCGGAAGCATCAGCCATTTCCTGTCCCACTTTGACTATACAGTAGTATCTTCCCATTCTCTTATTGTAAGAGAAAAAACAGATTATTTGTGAGGCTAACTGCAGTAGATCACTAGTTTTCTAAGGAAAACACTGAAACAATGTATTTATAAATAAGAAATATCTTATATAAAAGCATAATAAATCATAATACGTACATACACTAATGTAAAGAAATAAACTGTTAATATAAAGTGTATATGTACTTATACATTTGGAGCAGAGATGGTGGGGGATGTTGAGGGTGGGAGATTGGTAGTGCGGAATATGATGTCAGTAGCCCTGTAAACCTCCAACAACAACATTGTTTTGTTTGAATGCTGAACTTAACTGATACAATTTGTTTTGCTTAATCACTGAACATAACTGATACAGCTTTAGTATCTACATGTTGTAGATGTACTAAGTTGGCATTGCCTGGCTGAGTCTACAACTTGTGCACATTGCTTATGTTTATCTATGATTTCATGCTGTAATTCCATGGAAATCATTGTCTTTTTTTCTCAGCACTGTCCTTTGCACTTATTTTCTTAGGACCCATGGTTAGAAAAAAGAAATTTGGCCAAATGACTGTAAAAAAAATGCAAGCAAACACGAGAGAACTGCTCCCATAGCGATGTAAACAAGTGTACCGCTCACCGGATGTTTTGGCATCAGCTGTGCCAATTAGCGACAGCATTCTGAAATATTATTACGTACGTATTATGTATTATTATTATCATTATTAATTCAGGGAACTGAAGCTCTATCATTATTATTATAATTATTATTATTATGAATTATTATTATTATTAATTTAGGGAACTGAAGCTCTATCATTATTATTATTATAATAATAATAATACATATTATTATTATTATTATTATTATTATTATAATGAACGCTGCCAACTCAGTGCACTGTTTACCTCACTGTGGGAGTAGTTCCCTCATGCTTTGCTTACATTTTTGACAGTCATTTGGCCTAATTTCATTTTTCTAAGCATGGGTCCTATGAAAATACAGTGTAAAGGACAGTGCTGAGAAGAAAAAGAGGATGATTTCCATGGAATCATAGAAATCATAGATAAACAAGTGAGGTGTCCAGGTTTTGGGTTGAGGGGGAAGTGGGGGGGAGCTGGCTCGTAACTCAGAGCAAAAAATCAACCGAGCAACGGCTCGTATCTTAAAAAACTCATACGTTGGGGCACTCGTAAGTCACGGTTCCAATGTATTTCTTATGGGAAAATTCGTTTGATATATGTCTTGTTTGGTACAAGTCCAAGGTCCTGAAACGGTTTGTCAAAATCCTAAATGGACAAAAACCAAATAATATTTCCCGTAAGAAATAATGTTAAGCCAATTAATCCGTTCCAGGCACCCAAAAAATGTTAACAAAAAATGTATTTTATAGAGAATAGCTAGAGTTTTACATACAGAAAACAATGAGAAATAAATATAAATAAGAAATTTTAATGAATAAATGAACATTTAAATCACTTTTACCTTTATTGAAGAGATTTATTGGTGTACAGAAGATGGCGAGGAGGGGAGAGGAAGGACTTCAGGTATCAAAGCCCTGTCCGGGGTTACTTCCCTTCTTTGTCTTTTACTGGCACTAGGACTAGCTTGAGAGTCACTGGACCATTCAGACACAGCTTGCAACAGCTTTGTTAGGGTGATATTTCTCCACCAACTCTTCCACACTGTAGCTACATGATATTTAATGTGGCCCAGAGCCATATTATTATCACTGACATACCATGTTCACTGAGTTTAATCGTTTGTAACAACTACCTTCAGATGCCACCATAAACAAAGGGAGAAGTAATGAATAATTCATGCCGAGAATTGTAAAAAAAAGCATTATGGTAGGTATGGGGTAGGTTTAAAAATGTAGTGTTAGAGTGTTCAACAGAAGTTTGTGGTTACAGGAAAGTGGGTGCGGGAGGGAAGAGGAGCGATTGGTGGAATGATGATGTAAACAGAGTAGTAAGGGAGAAAAAGTTAGCATATGAGAAGTTTTTACAAAGTAGAAGTGATGCAAGGAGGGAAGAGTATATGGAAAAAAAGAGAGAGGTTAAGAGAGTGATGAAGCAATGTAAAAAGAGAGCAAATGAGAGAGTGGGTGAGATGTTATCAACAAATTTTGTTGAAAATAAGAAAAAATTTTGGAGTGAGATTAACAAGTTAAGGAAGCCTAGAGAACAAATGGATTTGTCAGTTAAAAATAGGAGAGGAGAGTTATTAAATGGAGAGTTAGAGGTATTGGGAAGATGGAGGGAATATTCTGAGGAATTGTTAAATGTTGATGAAGATAGGGAAGCTGTGATTTCGTGTATAGGGCAAGGAGGAATAACATCTTGTAGGAGTGAGGAAGTGCCAGTTGTGAGTGTGGGGGAAGTTCGTGAGGCAGTAGGTAAAATGAAAGGGGGTAAGGCAGCCGGGATTGATGGGATAAAGATAGAAATGTTAAAAGCAGGTGGGGATATAGTTTTGGAGTGGTTGGTGCAATTATTTAATAAATGTATGGAAGAGGGTAAGGTACCTAGGGATTGGCAGAGAGCATGCATAGTTCCTTTGTATAAAGGCAAAGGGGACAAAAGAGAGTGCAAAAATTATAGGGGGATAAGTCTGTTGAGTTAGAAAGAAAGAAGTCTGTTGAGTATACCTGGTAAAGTGTATGGTAGAGTTATTATTGAAAGAATTAAGAGTAAGACGGAGAATAGGATAGCAGATGAACAAGGAGGCTTTAGGAAAGGTAGGGGGTGTGTGGACCAGGTGTTTACAGTGAAACATATAAGTGAACAGTATTTAGATAAGGCTAAAGAGGTTTTTGTGGCATTTATGGATTTGGAAAAGGCATATGACAGGGTGGATAGGGGGGCAATGTGGCAGATGTTGCAGGTGCATGGTGTAGGAGGTAGGTTACTGAACGCAGTGAAGAGTTTTTACGAGGATAGTGAGGCTCAAGTTAGAGTATGTAGGAAAGTAGGCCTTAGAAAAGGATGTGTGATGTCACCGTGGTTGTTTAATATATTTATAGATGGGGTTGTAAGAGAAGTAAATGCGAGGGTCTTGGCAAGAGGCGTGGAGTTAAAAGATAAAGAATCACACATAAAGTGGGAGTTGTCACAGTTGCTCTTTGCTGATGACACTGTGCTCTTGGGAGATTCTGAAGAGAAGTTGCAGAGGTTGGTGGATGAATTTGGTAGGGTATGCAAAAGAAGAAAATTAAAAGTGAATACAGGAAAGAGTAAGGTTATGCGGATAAAAAGATTAGGTGATGAAAGATTGGATATCAGATTGGAGGGAGAGAGTATGGAGGAGGTGAATGTATTCAGATATTTGGGAGTGGACGTATCAGCGGATGGGTCTAAGAAAGATGAGGTGAATCATAGAATTGATGAGGGGAAAAGGGTGAGCAGTGCACTTAGGAGTCTGTGGAGACAAAGAACTTTGTCCTTGGAGGCAAAGAGGGGAATGTATGAGAGTATAGTTTTACCAACGCTCTTATATGGGTGTGAAGCATGGGTGATGAATGTTGCAGCGAGGAGAAGGCTGGAGGCAGTGGAGATGTCATGTCTGAGGGCAATGTGTGGTGTGAATATAATGAAGAGAATTCGTAGTTTGGAAGTTAGGAGGAGGTGCGGGATTACCAAAACTGCTGTCCAGAGGACTGAGGAAGGGTTGTTGAGGTGGTTCGGACATGTAGAGAGAAAGGAGCGAAACACAGTGACTTCAAGAGTGTATCAGTCTGTAGTGGAAGGAAGGCGGGGTAGAGGTCAGCCTAGGAAAGGTTGGAGGGAAGGGGTAAAGGAGGTTTTGTGTGCGAGGGGCTTGGACTTCCAGCAGGCATGCGTGAGCGTATTTGATTGGAGTGAATGGAGACAAATGGTTTTTAATACTTGACATGCTGTTGGAGTGTGAGCAAAGTAACATTTATGAAGGGATTCAGGGAAACCGGCAGGCCGGACTTGAGTCCTGGAGATGGGAAGTACAGTGCCTGCACTCTGAAGGAGGGGTGTTAATGTTGCAGTTTAAAAACTGTAGTGTAAAGCACCCTTCTGGCAAGACAGTGATGGAGTGAATGATGGTGAAAGATTTTCTCTTTCAGGCCACCCTGCCTTGGTGGGAATCGGCCAGTGTGTTAATAAAATATATTATATAATATATATATATATATATAATATATATATATATATATATATATAATATATATAATAATATATATATATATATATATATATACAGTGGACCCCCGGTTAACGATATTTTTTCACTCCAGAAGTATGTTCAGGTGCCAGTACTGACCGAATTTGTTCCCATAAGGAATATGTGAAGTAGATTAGTCCATTTCAGACCCCCAAACATACACTTACAAATGCACTTACATAAATACACTTACATAATTAGTCACATTCGGAGGTGATCGTTATGCGGGGGTCCACTGTTTATATATATATATATATATATATATATTATATATATAATATATATATATATATATATATATATATATATATTATACACAAGAATATTTTTTTTTCAACAAACCGGCCATATCCCACCGAGGCAGGGTGGTCCAAAAGGAAGAACAAAAGTTTCTCCTTTTAAATTTAGTACAGGTCGGCCATTACTAATCCGGTAATCAGTAATCTGGCACTAACTTCGGCTAGCATAATTTAAAATTTTTGGGGTTGCCACACCAACCTACCGCTACTGTTTGGTGGCGCTACTTGCTGCATAAGTCATTCCAATTTCTTTTTCTCCATTTATTGTTATAACCTGCTCACTTTTAGCCCTAACCATGGTTCCAATGAATAAAAGAAATGCTTCTCATTGTGTAAAGCACATACACATAGGGAGAGAGAGGACACGTACAGATATGGACACACACACACATGGACACACACACACACATGGACACACACACACACATGGACACACACACACACACACACACACACACACACACACACACACACACACACACACAACACGCGCACACACACACACACACACACACACACTAGCATGGGTCCATGGGGTGAAGACGTGGGTAACAAGGCTCCGAGATCCTTAGCGTTGTATGGCGTGCAATAACAGTTAGCAGTAATCAGTGGTAGTGGAACGTCAGTGAACAATACTACGAGTGATAATTAAAGTTATTAGTTAAAGAAAGTGAGAGGAAAGCTGAAATCATAATATTTCAAAGCGCAAACCGTTGGGGGTCTTAGGCGCTGTTGCCACATTGGTAGCGGTAGGCCTGAAGAAGTGACGTCACGACAAGTTGTGTGCCATTATACATATAAAGTGAAGTGTATATAATGTGAAGTGTATACTATCATCATTGAAGAGTGAAATCGCGTGAGGAAGCGGGATGTATGAGAATATATGATTATAATCATCACGGGTGAAGGATCTCCAAAATAGGGATTTAAGGCCTACGTACGACGACTTCGTCATCAGCAGCTGGCAACTGTCACCGCAAGTTTATTCCCCTATTTGGGGTTTTGGGCATGTTGACGGCCTGGCTGGCCTTGCATACTGTTTGATACTGGTCACTCACTCCTGCAAGCTATTACCAGAATTAGAATAGAAATAGCATAGACAATTGAGAATATAGTGTTGCCCGAGTGTGAGAAGGTAGGTGGGACAAGCTTTTAAGGGCAACATTTTAAGACGGTGCTAGGGTCAGGTCCCAGGAGGGTGTGTCGGGTCACAAGAAGTTGCGGCCAGCCCATTACCACCCACCCAAGACTCTCACACACACACACACACACACACACACACCACACACACCACACACACCACACACACACACCACTCACACACACACACACATGCACACACGCACACAGGCAGTGTTACTACGGTAGTTATTAGCAGAAAGAATACTTAGGGATAGGAAGTCCTCTCTAAATGTGAAAAAGGAAAATGATAATAACCGCAACAATTATACGTAAATCCAGAAGGGCAATAAGTGGAGAGAGTAGATAATTTGGGGAAAAAAGATAAACGAGTAAATTTGTGCCTACACGACGGATCTTTCAACCACAAAACCTATCCCCCCACCTCCCTCCTCACACACAAGCACACAACACAAGGGGTTTAGACACTCACACACCCCAACACACACACACAAACACACACCAACAACAACCACCACACACCACCACACAACATACATACACACACACACAACTTTCTACTTTAAACACTACACACAACACAACAAACACAAACACACACACACACATATACACACACACACACACCACACCCACACCACACACACACACACCACACACACACCACACACACACACACACCACACATACACACACACCACACACACACACCACACCAACCCAACACACCACACACACACACCACACACACCACACACCACATACCCCACACACACCCCACACCACACACACACACACACACACAACACACACACACACACACACACAACCAAAACACACAAACGCCACACATACGCACACACCCCACACACCCTCCACCACTTGACACAAACATGTACCCCCCTCCCCTAACCACCTCCCCCCCTTCCCCTTAACCACCTCACCTTAGCCCCCTACCCCTCCCCAAACCGTCTAACCCCAACCCCCCCAACTACCCCTCCCTCAATAACCATCCCCCCCTCCCCCATAACCATCCATTCCCCCTCTCCCCCAAACCATCTAACCCCTCCCCCAACGTCCCAAACCCCCCAATAACCATCCTCCCCCTCCCCCACAAACCATCCATCCCCTCTCCTAACCATCTATTCCCCCCCCCCCTAACCAGGATGAGGACAAGGGGCTCCAAGGACGAATCTGGGGGGGAGGAATGGGAGGTTAAAACTCAAAAAAAAATGAGGAAGACTGGGAAGGAGATTAGATGAGGCTGGAAAAGGGAAAATGGAAGAGAGGTTAGGCAGGCAGAATGAAAAAGGTGGAAGCAACAGGCCACAGCAGCAGAAATCAAGATAGAGAGATTAGAAGAGGACTGAGACATCTGAAACAGCACAGAGACAAAGATATTACAGAAGTAGCATCGGCAAAGGGTACAAACAACACAGACAACAGGTCTGAAGGAAGCATGGAAACTAAACGTATGCAGAGGTCCTGTCAAACCCAAAATGGGGCCAAAACAAAGACAGGGAGCACACTAGGACAGAATGAGAGGTTGGAAAACATTGAAGGAACTAGGACATGTGCAAGGACCTTAAACCCGAAAACCTGTGGGGGCCAGGGCAGGTGAGCAGGAAGGATAAACCAAGAAGCATAGGGGCCATAACTAGGGAAGGGACTGAAGGAAGGAACAACTCCCACGGGAAGGAACTAAAACACATCAAGGGGGATGCAATGGGAGTTCACAGTGGGAGGTGGGGAAAAGGGGAAAGATCCGTGTTTGTCTATGGGCAGACGAAGCTAAAGGGGGGGAAACTTATGATGAAGAGAAAAAGGAGAAAAAAGCGATTGAAGATATCATGAAGGTGATAGGCGAAAAGGGGACATGACCCAGGTGGCAAATTTTCGGAGAATTGGGTGGTTTTACAAAGAAAAGGAATCGGCCTCTCAAGTAATTTTCAAGGCAGAATCAACCCGAACCATGATCCTGCAGGAGAAAGCCCGGCTGAGAGCAAGCAGAGTTCCGGAGTGTTACCCGATCGAGACAGAACACAGGACGAAAGGAAGACAATGAAAAGAGAGTTCAAAAACGGAAAGGAGAAATGGGAGGGAAATAAAAAAGGAGGCAGAATTTAAACCCCGATCAAATGGAAGGACAAGCGCACCCCCCAGAAACACCTGCAGAAGGACTCCAGCCACGACACACCCCAAGGCAACTGAACAATCCAAAACCCAAACCCCTCACACACCGATCCCCCTGTTTCCACCCCCCGCACCACAGTTACAGTATTAGAACAGAAGTTGAAGGTTTGGTACACAAATGCAGATGGATTTAAAAGAATAAACATGAGAATGGCAAGAAAGAATCAATGAGAAGTCCCCAGACATCATAGCAGTTCAAAAAAACAAAACTCTGGAGACAATAACAATGCAATCTTCCCACCAGGATACCAGATCATGAGGAAAGATAAAGGGGGAGGGGGGAAGGTGGGGTTGCTTCAGCTCGTTAAAACACAGATGGGAAAATTTGAGAAAGGAAGGAAAAGATGAGACGGGGAAAAAACTACATAGCAGGTACACTTCAGTCTGGGGAAACCCAAAATGGTCATTCAGGTGTAAATCCCCCCAGAACTTCAGGAGGGGCCAAAGAGGAATATGAAAAAGCAACAGGCAATGGGGGACAACTTGTGAGGTGGCAAGAAAGCTCATCCAGCAGAGCAAAGTTGCTGTTATGGGGATTTCAAAAACCCCAAGGAGTTTGAGGGGAAAACCGGGGCCACTGGGGGGGCCCGAAAATGGAGAGCCAGGATGTTGGAGTGGGGGCTGGAAAACCCATGCACCAAATGTTTAAGGACACTACCCGAGTGAGGGGGAGGATGAACCAGCAAAAATTGGGCCTTGTGTTCACCTGGGCAGGTCAGATATTTAGGACATCAAAATTGAGAGTCCCCTAGGACTAGCGACCACTGGTTTTGGCTTTGAATACATAGTGAGCTGCAAGTGGAGAGAATAACAGGGTTGAATGGGGAAAAACCTGACTATAAAAGAGGGGACTACATGGGGTTTAAGAACTTCCCGCAGGAGGGCCCGTGGGACAGAGAACTGGAGGGAAAACCATAAAAGAAATGATGGGAAAATTTTAAAAATAAAAAGCAAGGGGGAGTGGGGGAAAGGTTTTTTCCCAGGGCAACAGTTTTAACAAACGGGAAACCAAAACGAGCCCCTGGTTTTACCCCACGGGGTAAGGAGGCAAAAACAAAGTGCAATAGGAAAGGAAAAAAATACAGAAGGAGAAACACACGAAAATGGGAGATCAGTCGCAGAGCAGGAATGATACGCACAGGTAAGGAGGGAGGCCCAAGGGCAGTATGAAAATGACTAGCTTTAAGAATCAAGATTGACCCCAAACTGTTGTATGCCACTCAGGGGAAGACAACAGTCAAAGACAGGGGATCAGATTAAGGACAGGGAAGGGGAGAACTACAAGAAATGATCAGGGGGGTTGTGGGGAGTGAACAGGAATTTTAAGGGAAATTTTTACATAGAGAAGGGAAGGGCTGGGAAGACGCAAGAAGGGGAAAAACAAGAGGGAAAATCCCAAAACAATTTTGGGATGACAATGAACAACGAGGAGGAGGTAAAAAGCTCAAAGGAAATTTTAACCCCTTTAAAAGGCAGGGGACCAAACAACATCTCCCCAGGGGCCTTAAGAAGGAGCAAAGATCTGGGGCGTGCCTCTAACCAAAATTTTCCCAACACATCCCTTAAAAAACGGGCAACTACCTAGAAAGGGAAACGCTAATGTTGCTCCAATTTAAAAAGGGAAAACAGAAACGGGGCCCCAAACTAAAAGACCGTGTCTCTGACATTATTGTTTTCAAAGTCAAGGGGGAAGGGATTATCGGGAGGAGAGTGGTCAAAACCCCCGGGAAAAGGGAAACCCAAGATTATAAATTTGAAAACCAGCATGGGTTCATGGGAAAGGGAAATCGTATCACAAACCTCCTGGAGTTTTTTTGACAAGGTAAACAGAAGTAAGACACGAGAGAGAGAGGTGGGGAGGGTTGCGTTTTTCCCAGAACTCAGGGAAGGGCCCTTTTACACAGTTCCCCACAAAAGATTATTTCAGAAGCGGAGGATCAGGCCCCCAAAAAGGGGGGGCACCCAAAGGATAAGGGAAAACCTGACAGGGAGGGGAGCAACGAGTCCAAAGGAAAAGTGAAGAGGTACACAGTGGGCGCCTTTTTTCACGGGGGCCCACAGGGGGAGTCCCAGGACCAGTGCTAAAAATTTTTTTAAAATATGTGAATACATGATGGAAGGAATAGACCTGAGGTCCCCTGTTCGCAAATGACGTAATTTTTGAGAAGAATTAAAAACGGACAAGGGTAGGTAGGACTGCAAAAAAGACCTGGAAAAAGTCTGGCCCGTGGCCAGCAACCCGGCCCTTCTCGAATTCAATCCGCCAAATGCAAAGTCATGAAGATTGGGGAGGGGCAAAAAAGGGGACCGCAGACAGAGTATAGGCAGGTGGACAAAGACTACAGACCTCACTCAGGAGAAAGACCTTGGGTGACCAAACACCGAGCACATCACCGGAGGCACACATCAACCAAATAACCGCTGCAGAAATACGGGCACCTGGAAAACCCTGAAATAGCGTTCCGATACCTTAATAAGAATCGTTCAAGACACTGTACACGTGAATTTGGGCCCCCATACTGGTAGCAGCACCAGTCTGGAACTCACACCTGGTCAAGCACGTCAAGAAGTTAAAAGAAAGTACAAAGGTTGCAACAAGCTAGTCCCAGAGCTAAAGGAATGTCGTACGGGGAAGGTTAAGGGAAATCGGACTGACACACGGAGACAGAAGGTCAGGGAGACGTGTAACGACATACAAGATACTGCGGGGAATAGACAAGGTGGACAAGATGGGATGTTCCAGAGAGGGGACACGGGACAAGGGGGTCACAACTGGAAGTGAAGACTCAGACGAGCCCACAGGGACGTATAGGAAGTATTTCTTTCATCATAGAGTTGTCAGCAAGTGGAATAGCCTAGAAAGTGAAGAGTGGAGGCAGGAACCATACATAGTTTTAAGAAGAGGTATGACAAAGCTCAGGAAGCAGAGAGAGAGAGGATCCAGTAGCGATCAGTGAAGAGCGGGGCCAGGAGCTGAGTCTCGACCCCTGCAACCACAATTAGGGTTTGTACAATTAGGTGAGTACACCACACACACACACACGCACACACACACCACACTCACACACACACACACGCACCAAAATGCACACACGCACACACACGTGCACACATGCATGCACACGGCACGCACGCATGAATCGACCCCCGCAACCACAAATAGGTGAGTACAAATAGGCGAGTTCATAGTGTCTAATAAAACATGTGCCTAGGACAAAATGGTAACTACACACACCACACATATACATACACATACACACATATACAGACACCATACACACACACACAATATACACACATATATATATATATATATACGTATATATATATACAGTGGACCCCCGGTTAACGAACTTTTTTCATTCCAGTAGTATGTTCAGGTGCCAGTACTGACCGAATTTTTTCCCATAAGGAAATTGTGAAGTAGATTAGTCCATTTCAGACCCCCAAACATACACGTACAAACGCACTTACATAAATACACTTACATAATTGGTCGCATTTGAAGGTGATCGTTAAGCGGGGGTCCACTGTAATATATATATATATATATATATATATATATATATATATATATATATATATATATATAATATATATATAATATATATATATATATATTATATATTACAGTGGACCCCCAGTTAACGAATTTTTTTCACTCCAGAAGTATGTTCAGGTGCCAGTACTGACCGAATTTGTTCCCATAAGAAATATTGTGAAGTAGATTAGTCCATTTCAGACCCCCAAACATACACGTACAAACGCACTTACATAAATACACTTACATAATTAGTCACATTCGGAGGTAATCGTTATGCGGGGGTCCACAGTATATATATATATATACAGTGGAACCTCTACTTGCGAGCGTGTCCACGTGCGAGTTTTTCCAAATACGAGCAGTCGATGGGTCGATTTTTTGCTTCCATATGCAAGCAAAATTTCCACAAGCGAGCAGACCTCAAGGCAGGTTCCTTGACACTGGTGAGGGGCTCTTGTTCTTGATCTCGAGAATTGTATCTCATTTGTTTGTTGGACTATCTTATTGAAACTTGGGCAATGTATGATGGAAACATGCTTCTTAACGTACACCAAAAATGAAAGAAATCTAAGCATAAATAATGGAGTTCACTTCTCAGCAATTAGCCACCCCTCAGTGGTAATTTCGAATGGTTTTTATGGTTGTATTCTCGTTTTCTTTGGTCTCATTTAATAGAATGGAAGATATATTACAGAAATAGATATGATTTTAATTGTTTTCATGACAAAAAGTACCTTGAAATAGAACTCAACCTTAACAATAAAGTAAGAAGCCTCCGAAGATGTTTATCATTGAACCACCCGCTCTGCAACAGCCTACCAATTAATCTTGTTTAACATTGGTAGCAGCGGTGGTCGCAGCAGTTGTGTTTGCCCAGAGAGAGGAAGGAAGGAATGAAGTCATCTTCACTTCATCATCCCATGGAAGAAGCATCCGTCTCTCAACGAGTTATCCTGATGTCATGTCTGCACGTTTGAGCATCCAGACACAGGTACAAGCAGGATCCAGCCAAAATTTGCCAAATTTCTTCGAGAATTGTAAGTAGCGTCCCAGTGACCCCACGCCACAGCGTCCCACACTGTTTCTCAAGTCACGTGTTCAGCATCACTTGTATGTTGCTGTTGTTGTTCAGCTCAGCACAGCTGTTTCAGCAAGCCAGAGGTGAGTTTTGTGGTGATTTCTGCGTCCAGTGTGAGCTTCTCCACGTGTTTGTGGGTGTGGGAGGAGGAGGAGGAAGTGGCCGTTCCTCACCTTGCCCATGCTCGCCCTACTCACGCTCACCCGTCTACCATACACTCACCACTACTCACTCCCTCTGCTGTGTTTTCTGCTGTTTTTCATGTGATTCATTTCCAGAGCTGTGTATCCGAGTGCCCGAGGCCACTTGAAGCTACGTGGATCAGCATGCCACGTAGATCAGCAAGCCACGCGGATCGGCATGCCACATAGATCAGCATGCCACGTGGATCCCGACGCCACGTGGGTGTGGACGATATCACGTGGATCTACAAACCACGTGAGTTACCGAGCCAGATGTCCCAGGCCTCATGCTGTGGTCTGCTGCCCGCATCACATTGACGTCACCGACGATGCTCCCCGACTTCATGATGTCACGATGTCTGTCTGACGTCACCTCGAGATGTCTGCTGACGTCACAGTGCTAACGTCACCTCACGACATCATGCCTGACATCACATGATGTCACATCGAGTGTTTCTAGTAATTATTTCAGTATTGTCGAGAAGATTGAGAGAAAATATATGTCGTGTGTTAATTAATTCCTCTCAGTCAGTGTTCTCACATGTTAGTGTACTGCGGGTGTGTGTAGTTTCCGTGTGTCCAGTGAGGTCTGAGCCAGACCTGAGTAGCACCACTGTGCTAAGTCACCCGTGTGACCAGTACGTTTGACAGCTGATGTCAAGTCAGCCCCCGAGTGACCGAGCCCTCTTGTACAGAAAGCTTTTATGCTCGTCACTCGTGATGTTCTGCAGAATCGTACCTGCTACGATCCCCATCGAGATTTGTTTCACTTCAACTCCAGACCGTCAGAGTGCAGTTATATGTAGAGAAACAAGTCTGGGGACGCTTAGACTAACCTCTGCTATAACTCCAACTGCCTAGAGAATGACACTCGCCAAGCTGCAGTTAGCCACTGTCGGCAGGCGCTGTGTCAGCCTCGTGTCACAAGCTTCAGTGAGCAGCCTGCACAAAGATGATGTCACTTTGACTGTTAGCTCGCTCACTGCAGTCTGGTGTATGATGTTACGACTCCCAGATGTTTCGCCCAGTCGTCTCTGCCACGACTCGCTCCACGCTCGCCAGCAGTGACAGCCCAGCGACAGTACCAGTCGAGAAGTGTCCTCCTGAGTCGCTTGCCAGAAGTCCTGCCCAGTTGCCGAGTTTTGTCGACGCCTCACTCAAGGGCACCAGCATGTCGTGCCCCAGGTTGAGTGAAACCTGCAGCGACTCCTACGATGACTGCTTCACCTGTTCCAGAGGAGACCGTAGCCTGTTACGTCACAGCTCAGCCGCAGCGATGTCTCCCATGTTGCAGTATCTGTCCAGACGCAGGAAGGCGTGCAGTGATGCCCTTCGACGCTCACTGCCTATGACCACGATGTTTAGCACACCCCACTTTTTTTTTTCTTCCCTCCCTGTAGGAAGTTTTTTTTTCCATGTCCATATGTATATATATGTTTTTATTTTGTGTTCTGTGCCCTGTGCCTACGAGAGAGAGACCGAGTTCCTTTTACCACCAGTATTGTCGAGTCGGGACGACGCGTGGTAGGTGGCCGAGCGTATGTAGACAGCCTGTACTGTCTGCACAGACAGCCCATGCTGTCTGCCAGCTTAGTTCATATTTTGCGCCACTCAAGTGTTGCCCTCTGTAGCCAGGCCTCTCGGTGGGCATGCCAGCCTGTCTGCCCTTGCCTCACTCTCACTCTCACAGCGGCCTAGCAGGAAGACACGAGGCCTACTCCTAGCTCTCTCTCGTGGGATGGCCCTGCCCGGGCCATGGGCACAACACACAAGCCTGTGTACCCACCACGACTTAACAATAAAGTAAGAAGCCTCCGAAGACGTTTATCATTGAACCACCCGCTCTGCAACAGCCTACCAATTAATCTTGTTTAACAAAACAAGCAAATCCAGTTGCGAGCAAGGTCATGGAATGGATTAAACTCGCAAGTAGAGGTTCCACTGTGTGTTTATATATATATATATATATATATATATATATATATATATATATATATATATATATATATATATATATATATATATGTGTGTGTGTGTGTGTGTGTGAATCTGTTCCAGAAGGTTGGCCGAAAACCAATTTGTGTGAAAACTGAAGTAATATTTGATTATCTCAAACTCCTTCTGATCTTCACCATTCTCCTTTGTATGGACTGATGAAGCCACTGTGTGGCGAAACGTTTCCTCATTAAAGATACCCAGGTGTTGCATATGTGTCTAATTTATGAACTTGTCGGTTCTCTGAACCATTCATCTACATTCCTGTCTGACACAGCAACATCTTGGGATCTTAATACAGGGAATTCTTCACTCTCCTAACCCTTGGGCATGACCTACTTCCACATTGGACAAATGTGATACCACTTACAACTGCTGCACCTCTCCTGTCTACAGTATATAAGCTGCTTCTCTGCAGATATGCTGTATTCTTTTCAAGATTGATGGACTGACCACATCGACTCAAGGCTGAGGGACTGATTACCTCAAACTCCTCCTGTTCTTCACCATTCTCCTTTGTATGGACTGATGAAGCCACTGTGTGGCAAAACGTTTCCTCATTAAAGATACCCAAGTGTTGCACATGTGTCTAATTTATCATAGGGCTTTGATACCTCAAGTCCTTATGGAGGGAGATTCCCCTTCCAAACAATAACCTCTCCTCCTCCTCTCCTCCTTGACATCTTCCATACGCCAACAAGAGTCTTCAATAAAATGTAAAAATGATGGTAAATGTTCAATTATCCATTTCATTAGTGCTTTATATTTATTCCTCGTTGTTTTCTGTATGTAAAACTATAGTTATTCTCTATAAAAATTAATTTTTGCTAATATTTTTGGGATTACTTGGAGAGAGTTCCGGGGGTCAACGCCCCTGTGGCCCGGTCTGTGACCAGGTCTCATGGTGGATCAGGGCCTGATCAACCAGGATGTTACTGCTGGCCGAATGAAATCCAGTGTACAAACCACAGCCCGGCTGGTCAGGCACTGACTTTAGGTGCCTGTCCAGTGCCTGCTTAAAGACAGCCAGGAGTCTACTGGAAATCCCCCTTATGTATGCTGGGAGGCAGCTGAACATTCTTGGGCCCCTAACACTTACTGTGTTGTCTCTTATCGTGCTAGTGACACCCCTGCTTTTCATTGGGATGCTGAATCATCTGCCAAGTCTTTTCCTTTTGAAGGGAGTGATTTTCGTGTGCAAGTTTGGTACTAATCTCTCTAGGATTTTCCAAGTGTATATAACCATGTATCTCTCCCGCCTGCATTCTATGGAGTACATGTTCAGGAACTTCAAGCGTTCCCAGTAATTGAGGTATTTTATCGCAGTTATGAGTGCTGTGAAGGTTCTCTGGACATTTTCTAGGTCAGGAATTTCACCTGCCTTGAAAGGTGCTGCTAGTTTGCAGCAATATTCCAGCCTAGATAGAACATGTGACCCAAAGTGTGTCATCATGAGCTAGGCATCCCTGGCTTTGAAGGATCTCACTATCCATCCTGTCACTATTGTAACAGATGCAATCGATACAATGTTATGGTTCTTAAAAGTGAGATCCTCTGACATGATCACTTCCAGGTTTTTGACATTAGTTTTTCGCTCTATTGTGTGGTTGGAATTTGTGTCTGGAATGGATTAATTGGATTTACATTAATTCTTATGGGAAATATTACTTCAGTTTTCACACTAATTGGTTTTCGGCAAACCTTGTGGAACAGATTTAATACAAAAACCTGGGTTCCACTGTATATGTATGTTATGTATATAATATATATAATATATATATATATATATATATATATATGGAGCATGGGGCAAGTGTGCTCTAAAGTTCCTCAAAGAGCTGGGTGAAAAGCTCATCATAGAAACCAAGGACCACAGGGCAACCAGCTTTCTCTTTCAGAGACTCAGTGTTGCGATCCAGAGAGGAAATGCCTGCAGCATCCTGGGCATGCGGCCCACTGCAGGGGAGCTGGACGAAGTATTCGAGATGTAGCTCTGAGCTACCTATGTTGTTTTGCTTTCTGTTGTATTTTTGTGAATGTTTGGCCAATGTATTTTTGTCTTTAAATAAAACATACTTGAAATATAGGGGGTGGTAGGAGAAAATTCTCAAACAGCTTCAGGGAAAACCTTGAGTTTTCCCTGAAGCAAGTTTATTCTTTTCTCTGAGGATGAGGGTCCCCATGACAGTTCTAGAGGTGGTACCTCCCTATATTTATATATACAGTGGACCCCCGGTTAACGATATTTTTTCACTCCATAAGTATGTTCAGGTGCCAGTACTGACCGAATTTATTCCCATAAGGAATACCGTGAAGTAGATTAGTCCATTTCAGACCCCCAAACATACACGTACAAACGCACTTACATAAATACACTTACATAATTGGTCGCATTCGGAGGTAATCGTTATGCAGGGGTCCACTGTATATATATATATATATATATATATATATATATATAATATATATATTATTATATATATATATATATATAATTACAGTGGACCCCCGCATAAGCGGACGCCTTGCATAGCGGACAATCCGCATAGCGGACGCTTTGTTCGCTAAAATTTTGCCCCGCATAGTGGACAAAACCCGCTCAGCGGCCTTCGTCCGAGACGCGTCCAATGTGCGTCCTCAGCCAGCCTCACATGTGCCGCCTGTGCCATTGTTTACCAGCCAGCCTCCGCGGTAACATTCAAGCATACACTCAGAATATTTCGTATTATTACAGTGTTTTCGGTGGTGTTTCTGGAAAATAAGTGACCATGGGCCCCAAGAAAGCTTCTAGTTCCAACCCTACAGCAATAAGGGTTAGGATTCCTATTGAAAATAAAGAAAGAGATCATTGATAAGTATGAAAGTGGAGTACGTATCACCGACCTGGTCAGGTTGTAAAAAAAACCAAAAACAACCATCTCTTCTATTGTGGGCAAAAAAACGGCAAAAAGGGAAGCTTTTGTTCCCAAAAGGGGTTTAACTGTGTTTTCGAAAAAAGATCGCAAGTGAGGGAAGATTTTGGGGACTCTTTTTTGGTTGGGGATAAATAAAAAACAGCTAGCGGGAGATAGCTTTCCTCAGCGTAATATTAAAAAGGCTAGGAAGTTCCCATGACAAATTTAATTAAAAAAATGCCTGCAACAAATGATGTTGTGAGTGAATTTAAACCCCAGCAAAGGTTGGTTTGAGAGTTTTTAAGAAGCGAAAGGGGTGGACCCATATGTGATAGGGGCAGGGTTTGAGACGCCAGTTGGGCCCCACAAAGCGGCTGAAAAAAAAAGTGCATGAATTAAAGGGAAAGTAATAGAAACTAAAGGCCCTGAAACCTAACAAGTTTTTAATTGTGAAAAAAACGGGCCCCTGTTCGGGGAGAAAATGCCAAGCGGGGGCCAAATTTAAACTCAGGGGGGAAAAGGAACCCCCGGGAAAAAGCCTATGAAAGACAGGTTTTAAACTTTGTTGATGTGTGCCAATTTTAGTGGGGGATTGCAAATTTAAAAGCCTTTTTTATGATCACTCTAAAACCCTCCCAAAGGGGGTTCGGGGCAAAAAAATTTCCCCCAAAAGGGATAATTTTTTGGGGCCCTGTGGGGGGCCCAAAAAAAAGGGGCAGGGGTCCCCTGGGGAAATTTTTTCTATAACGGGTTACCCCCAGGGCTTTCCCCCCCAATGTGAAAGATTACCTAACTAAAAAAGAAATTAGCCCTTAAGGCCCCCTGGTTTGGGACAATCCCCCAGGGCCCATCCTACAGACGGGGCAGAGCGATTTTATGGGGCCCATGGCTTCATTAAGGTGAAGTTTTTGCCCCTAATCCCCAACCCTTTCTCCTCCCAAGCCCAGGGACCAGCGGTCATTTCCAACTTCAAAGAAACTTTCACAAAAGCCTGTTTCAAAAGTGCTTTGAAGTGCCCACAGACACTCGTTTTGACCCCTAAAAGATTTTTGGGGAAAAAAAGGATCATTTAAATTTTTCCTCAATTGGGGAAAAACCTTATAGGTAAGGCGGGGAGGGAGGGGACTAAGAAAACCCTTGAACTTGTTTGGAAAAAACTGGGGGCCAGAATGTGTAAAAAAAAAAGGGATTTTAAAGGGGTTTTCCCAGGCAAAACCCCTGAGAGGAGTATACCAGTTGAGGAATCAATTGGGGAATTTGGGGGAAGCCCTTTGGGTTTTTGGGAGGTTAGTGGGGAGGTGGGGGAAAGATTTTGGTGGAGGAGGAAAAAGAAAAACAAAACCACTGATAAGTGATAGATCCCCTTAAAGAGAAAGACCCAGCCCTGGGGAAAAACTGGTTCAAAGGAGGGAGAGAGAAATTAAAGGGAAATTCCCTATTTAAAAATTTTAAAAAAAAATGTGTGCAAAATGGCTTGAAGTGCAAACCTTTTTTTTGGGTGAAAATCACCCTTTACAACCTATTGCAAAACCGGCTTTTGGGGTGTTACAAAGGGCGTGTTGTGAACCACTTTAAAACAAATCATAAAGGGAAAGAGGGTACAGGCCAATTTGGGGAAAATATGTTTTGGGGAAAGGAAAATCCCGTGACTCTGAAGCGGTTTCCCAGGGCAAATTTAAAAAAAGAAAAGGGGAAATAACCCCAAAAAAAGGACTTGCACCTCAAGTCCTAAAGGAAGGGGAAATTTCCCCCTTTTAAACACTAACACTCCTCTTCCCCCTCCCCCCCCCATTTCCCATCAATCATCACCAATCTTCAAAAAAAAGTTTAATGTTTATGTAAATTTTTCATGCCCTTTTTCAGTTTTTTGGGGTACTAAAATTAACATTTTTTGTGTAAAAAAATTTTTTTTTTTATACTTTTGGGTGTCTGCCCGGGTTAATTTTATTTCCTTATTTTTTATGGGGGAAAAATTTATTCGGGAAAGCGAACATTTCGCATAACAGCCAGCCCCTTTGCACGGGTAAGGTCGCTATGCGGGGGGGCCCCCTGTATATATTATATATATTTTATATATTTAAAAATATATATATATATTTAAAAAATATATATATATATATTATATATATTATATAAAATATTTTATATATATATAAAAAACACATTACATAACCCTATACATATATAATGTCATGCCGAAAAATGTAAAATGGTCAATTGCAAGAACTCATTTTTAAAAAAAAAAACCTTTCTTTAATTTTTCTCTTTACATTTTAAAAATATTTTTTTCTTCAATTTAAAGTTAAAAGTAAAAATTTTTAATTTGAAACCCAAAAAAATCTTAGAAAAAATTACCTAACCTTATTATAACAACAACAATTTTATTTTTTGCCCCAACCCCAAAACCATATATTTTAGATTTGTTTACAATAATTTTTACTAAACAAAAACAGTGATCTATATTTTTTTCTTTAAGTTCAGAAAGATTTGGCGAAATTATTGTATACACAAAAACTTTTGCTTGTCTTATATGGCAAAATGAGGCCGGGGTTTCTATTTAAGCCCAAAATCGCAAAAATTCTGCCTATTTGGCACGACATTTTTTTTTTTATAAATATATATATATATATTATATATTTTAATATTTTATATATATTATATATATTTTAATATATATATTAAAAATATATATAAATAATATATATATATAAAACAGTGGACCCCCCCATAAAAGATTCCCTCCAAAAAAAAAGCGACCCCAAATTTTGTAAGTGTATTTTTTGTAAGTGCGTTTGTAGGTATGTTTGGGGGGGGTGAAAAAGGACCCAAAACTACTTACAATATTTTTTTATGGAACAAATTTGGGCAGTATGGGACCGAACATACTTTTTGGGGGTGAAAAAATATCGTTTTTAAACCCGGGGGTCCCCCTATATATATTTTATATATTTAAAATATATATTTTAAATTTATATATATATATATATAAAAATATAATATAAATAATATATATATAAATATAAAATAAAAAATATAAATAAATATATATATAAAAAAATATTATAAATATTTTTTATATAATTAAATATATAAATATATTATACAGTGGACCCCCGGGTTAACGATTTTTAAAAAGCGCAAGGGGTAAAATTTTTATGCGAAATTAATCGCTATGTGAATGAATTTTCCCCATAAGAAATAATGGAAATCAAATTAATCCGTGCAAGACACCCAAAAGTATGAAAAAAAAATTTTACCACATGAAATATACATTTTCCCACACACAAAGAGAAGGATACATGCACAATAGTAGAGTAGTACATGCACAGTATATATTGTGCATGTACTAGTCTACTAAATGAAGAATAAATGACACTTACCTTTATTGAAGATGCAGCAATGACTGATGAGACACTGTGTCTTGGGAGTGCCTTTTCCTCCTGAGTACTGTAGGTCCTGTTTGGCATTTTCTTCCAGAACAGGCCTTATCACACTGTGTATGCCACTACGATTCTTAAATCTCTCAAACCAACCTTTGCTGGCTTTAAATTCACCAATATGAGCACTAGTTCCAGGCATTTTTCCCTGTTCACCTGGGTGTTAGTCGACTTGTGTGGGTTGCATCCTGGGAGACAAGATTAAGGACCCCAATGGAAATAAGTTAGATAGTCTTCGATGACACTGACTTTTTTGGGTTATCCTGGGTGGCAAATCCTCTGGGGTTAATTGTTTCTTGGTATTCTCAATAAGCCACACCAACAACGGTGCTACAGCAGCAGCAGCAGCTGACAGTGCAGCAGCAGCAGCAGCTGTCAGGGCACCACCAATAGTACGATGGTTTGATTGGGGTTTATTATACAACCTGGCCAGCTCGGAGACATGCACTCCACTTTCATACTTATCAATGATCTTTTTCTTCATCTCTATTGTAATTTTCTCACCCTTATTGCTGTAGGGTTGGCACTAGAAGCTTTCTTGGGGCCCATGGTCACTTATTTTCCAGAAAAAGCACCGAAAACACTGTAATAATACGAAATATTCCGATTGTATGCTTGGATGTTACCGCGGAGGCTGGCTGGTAAACAATGCCACCGGCGGAACATGTGAGCGTGGCTCAGGCCGCGTCTCGGATGAAAATCGGTAAGCGGGTTTTTAAGCGGTATGTGAGGCAAAATTTTTGCGATTAAAGTAAGCGGTATGCGAAATAATCGCTATGTGATGCCATCGTTATGCGGGGGTCCACTGTATATATAAATATATATATATATATATATATATAAATATATATATATATATATACATGATGTATGATGTAGCACGTAATGGAAGTAGTTTGTTAGATTATGTATTGGCGGATAAAAGGTTGATGGGTAGGCTCCCGGATGTACATGTTTATAGAGGGGCAACTGATATATCGGATCATTATTTAGTTGTAGCTACAGTTAGAGTAAGAGGTAGATGGGAAAAGAGGAAGGTGGCAACAACAAGTAAGAGGGAGGTGAAAGTGTATAAACTAAGGGAGGAGGAAGTTCGGGGGAGATATAAGCGACTGTTGGCAGAAAGGTGGGCTAGTGCAAAGATGAGTAGTGGGGGGGTTGAAGAGGGTTGGAATAGTCTTCAAAATGCAGTATTAGAATGTGGGGCAGAAGTTTGTGGTTATAGGAGGGTGGGGGCAGGAGGAAAGAGGAGTGATTGGTGGAATGATGAAGTAAAGGGTGTGATAAAAGAGAAAAAGGTAGCTTATGAGAGGTTTCTACAAAGCAGAAGTGTTATAAGAAGAGCAGAGTATATGGAGAGTAAAAAGAAAGGTGAAGAAAGTGGTGAGAGAGTGCAAAAGGAGAGCAGATGAAAGAGTGGGAGAGGCACTGTCAAGAAATTTTAATGAAAATAAGAAAAAATTTTGGAGTGAGTTAAACAAGTTAAGAAAGCCTAGGGAAAGTATGGATTTGTCAGTTAAAAACAGAGTAGGGGAGTTAGTAGATGGGGAGATGGAGGTATTAGGTAGATGGCGAGAATATTTGAGGAACTTTTAAATGTTGAGGAAGAAAGGGAGGCGGTAATTTCATGCACTGGTCAGGGAGGTATACCATCTTTTAGGAGTGAAGAAGAGCAGAATGTAAGTGTGGGGGGGGTACGCGAGGCATTACGTAGAATGAAAGGGGGTAAAGCAGCTGGAACTGATGGGATCATGACAGAAATGTTAAAATCAGGGGGGATATAGTGTTGGAGTGGTTGGTACTTTTGTTTAATAAATGTATGAAAGAGGGGAAGGTACCTAGGGATTGGTGGAGCATGTATAGTCCCTTTATATAAAGGGAAAGGGGACAAAAGAGATTGTAAAAATTATAGGAATAAGTTTATTGAGTATACCAGGAAAAGTGTACGGTAGGGTTATAATTGAAAAAAATTAGAGGTAAGACAGAATGTAGGATTGCGGATGAGCAAGGAGGTTTCAGAGTGGGTAGGGGATGTGTAGATCAAGTGTTTACATTGAAGCATATATTGTGAACAGTATTTAGATAAAGGTAGGGAAGTTTTTTATTGCATTTATGGATTTAGAAAAGGCATATGATAGAGTGGATAGGGGAGCAATGTGGCAGATGTTGCAAGTATATGGAATAGGTGGTAAGTTACTAAATGCTGTAAAGAGTTTTTATGAGAATAGTGAGGCTCAGGTTAGGGTGTGTAGAAGAGAGGGAGACTACTTCCCGGTAAAAGTAGGTCTTAGACAGGGATGTGTAATGTCACCATGGTTGTTTAATATATTTATAGATGGGGTTGTAAAAGAAAAAAAATGCTGGGTTTTTGGGAAAGAGGGGGGATTAATTATGGGGAATAAAATTTAAAAATGGGAATTAAAAAAAACAGTTATTTTTTGCTGATGATATGGCTTATGGGAGATTCAAAAGAAAAATTGAAAAGGGTTAGTGATGATTTTGGGAAGGGTGTGAAAAAGGAGAAAGTTTAAAAGTGAACTTAGAAAAGGGAAAAGGGTGATGGGGGAAATAAAATGATTTAGATAAAAAAAAATTGGGGATATCAAATTGGGGGGGGAGGAGTATGGAAGAAGTGAATGTTTTCAATATTTGGGGAAAGTTGATGTGTCGGCGGAGGGATTTATGAAGGATAAAGGTTAATCATAGAATTGATGAGGAAAAAAGGTGAGTGGTGCATTGAGGTATATGGGATCAAAAAACGTTATCTATGGGGGCAAAGAAGGGACTTTTATAAAGTATAGAAATACCAACATCTTAAATGGGTGGGGGAAGTTTTGGGTGGAAAAATGCAGCAGCGGGAGACAGTTGGAGGCATGGAAAAGTCCTGCCCCAAAGGCAAGGGTTGGTTTTAAAATTTTAAATCCCAAAAATTCGGAGTGGGGAAATTGGGAAAAGGTGTGGAGTTTTAAAAAGTTTTAAAAGGCCCCCCCCAAGGAAAAAAGAGGGGTTGTTGAGGGTTTTGGGTTTCTTTAGAGAGAAGGGATAAAAGTAAATGACATGGAAACTAAAAATCTATGGGGGAAGGGAAAGGGCGAGGTGGGGGCCCTCCTCAAAAAGGGTTGGAGAGGGGGGTAAAGGGGGTTTTTGGGTGGGCGGGGGCTTGGCTTCCAGAAAGCGTGCGTGAGCTTGTTAGATGGGATGAAGGGAAGACAAATGGTACTTGGAACCTGACATCTGTTGGAGTGTGAGCGGGGTAATTTTTTAGTAAAGGGGATTGGGGGAAAAACCGGGTTTTATTTTCATATAGTCGGATTTGAGTCCGGGAAAATTTGGGAATACAATGCCTGCACTTTAAAGAAAATTTTGGGGAAAATTGGAAGTTTGGGGGGATATGTTGTGTATTTTTATACATACAGTGGACCCCCGCATACCAAAGGGCATCACACAGCGATTAATCCCATACGCCGCTTGCTTAATCCCCCAAAAATTTTTGCCTCCATACCGTTTAAAAAAAACCCGCTAAACCGGGGAAATTTTCGCCCCGAGACGCGCCCAAAAGGGGGCCTGAGCCACGCCCCCAATTTTCCCCCGGGTGGCATTTTTTAACCAGCCACCCTTTCCGGGGTAACACCAAAAGTACAATGGGAAATATTTCGAATTATTACATTTTTTTTCCCGGGGTGTTTTTTCTGGAAAATAAGTGACCAGGGCCCCAAAAAAAGCTTCTGGGCCCAAACCCACGGGCAATAAGGGTGAAATTCCAATGGGAGATGAAGAAAAAGACCCATTGATAAGTATAAAAAGTGGGTGCGTGTCTCCGAGCGGGGGCCGGGTTGTATAAAAAAACCCAAAAAAAACCCAACGCTACTATTGGGGTACAGCTGCTGCTCCCTGCTGCACTGCACCGCTGTTTGGTTTGCTGCACTGTCAGCTGCTGCTGCTGCTGTAGCTTTCGTCTCTTGCTGTAACACCCGTCTTTTTGCTCCTGTACTCGTCTGTTGTTTGCTGTACCACCCGCCCACTGCTCCTGCTGCTGCTGTAGCATCGTCTGCGCTGCTGTTAAACATCGCTTTTTGCGCTGTAGCCTCTGTTCTGCTGTACCACCGTATTTCTGCCCCTGCTGTAAAAAATCGTCTGCCTGCTGTAACATCGCTTTTTGCTGCTGTGCATCCCCCGCTGCTGCTGTAGCACCCGCTGTTGCTGTTTGTACCACCTCAGCTGCTGCTGCTGCTGTAAAACCTTTGTTTGGGGGGTGGTTTTATTGAGAAAACCAAGAAAAAATTTAAACCCCCAAGAGGTTTTTGCCACCCAGAAAAACCCAAAAAAAAGTCAGGGGCCCATCGAAGACTGTCAAACCCTTATTTCCATTGGGGCCCTTTAACCCTTGTCCCCCGGGGGGGAAAGGGGCAACCCACCCCAAGTCGCCTAACACCCAGGGGGAACGGGGAAAAAATGCCTGGAACTATTTCCCCATATTGGTAAATTTTTAAAGCCGAAAAGGGTTTGGGTTTTGAGAGTTTTAAAAATCTTTGTGGAATACACAGTGTGAAAAGGGCCCTTTTTCTGGAAGAAAATGCCAAACGGACCTACAGAAACCCCAGGGGGAAAAAGGGGCACTCCCAGGACACAGGGGTCTCATCAGTCTTTTCTGCATCTTAAATAAAGGTAAGTGCCATTTATTCTTCATTTATAGCCTATACACCCACAAAAATTATAACTGGAAATTTACTACTCTACTATTGTGCATGTACCCCTTCTCTTTGTGTTGGGAAAATGTATTTTTTAAATTGGTAAAAAAAAATTTTTTTTTCATATTTTTTTGGGTGTCTTGCATGGATTAATTTTTTATTTCCATTTTTTCTTTGGGGAAAATTCATTCACATACCGCTTTTTCGCATAAAAATTAACCCCCTTTTTGCACGGTTTAAAAAATCGTTATGCGGGGTCCCACTGAAAATATGCTTCTAAACTGATTGTATTCTGGGGACCTCTGAAAAAACAGGTTTTAATTTTGTGAGTGTGGGAAAGTGTTGAATGAGTTTAAAGCATTTCTTTTGGGGATTTTCTTTTTTTTTTTGGGTCCCCTGCCTGGGGGGAGAGGGCCGACTTTTTTGAAAAAAATAAATATTATATATATATATACAGTGGCCCCCCCGGTTTTGGGGCGAGCAATCGTATCCAAAAAATCCGGTAACCGATGCTTTAATCGCAGAAAATTTGCCTCGCTTCCCATACAAAACCCGGAATGCGATGGGGTTTTCGAAACGAAACGTGTCCATGTGTGGCCTAAACCCCCCGTGTGTGCCAGTGTTTACAACCAGCCATTTGTGCGCGCATCTAAATACATTCGTTTACATTCCATGTTATCCATTTTATCACTTTTTTTTTCAAAATAATCCCAGGGGGCCCCAAAAAGCCCCCAGTCCCAAACCCCTTTCGAGCCCAAAGGGGGGTTTGCTAAAAAACGTTGAAATGAAGAAAGAATAATTGAAAATTACAAAAAGTGGAGTGCGGGGTTTTGGGATCTGGTCGGGTTGTATAGAAAACCCCAATCAACCTTTTCTACAAATAGTGACCCAAGAAAACGGCAATCAAGGAAGCTGTTCTTGCAAAAGTGCAACGGGTTTTAAAACGAAAAGCAAACCACAAGTTTTTAGAAAATGTTGAAGACTTTTAATTGGTGGGGATAAATAAAAAAACGATAGCGGGAAACCCAGCATCCTCAAGCAATCTTTGGGGTAAAAGGCTAGGCAGTTGCATGATGTTTTGGGAAAAAAAAAATTGCCTGCAACTAGTGGTGATTGAGGGGAAATTTTTAAAGGCCAGAAAAATTTGGTTTAAAAATTTTTAAAGAATCGTAGTGGTATACAAATTTGTGTTTCGGGCATGGTGAGGCTCCCCATTTCAGACCACAAACGGCTGAAAAAATATGTTCATGAATTCAAGGAGTGCTTTGAGGCTGAAGGATTGAAACCTGAACAAGTGTTTAATTGTGACGAAACAGGCCTGTTTTTAAAGAAATTACCAACAGGACCTACTTTACTCAGGAGGAAAAGGCATCTCCCGGAACATAAGCCTATGAAAGACAGGTTTAATCTGTTGATATTTTTCCAATGCTAGTGGGAGGCAAAGTAAAGCCTTTATTGGGTATCACTCAAAAAACTCCCAGAGCGTTCAGGCAAAAGAATGTCCTCAAGGCAAATTTTTGTGTGTGCTGTGGGGGGAACAGTAAGGCATGGGTCACTAGGGATTTTTTCTATGACGGGTTAAAACCCATGCTTTTGGGCCCCCCAGTGTGAAAAATTACCAAATTTGAAAAGGAATTAGACCTTAATCCCTCCTGGTATTAGACAATGCCCCGCACCCTTTAAAGACTTTTTCAAGCGACTTTGTGGGGACATGATTTTTCATTAAGGTCAATTTTTTGGCCTCCTAAAAACCAAACCCTCTCCTGCACCCATGGCCCGCAGGTAAATTTCCCAACTTCAAGAAACTGTACAAAAAAGCTATGTTTGAAAGGTGCTTTGAAGTGACCACAGAAACTCAATTAAACTCAAAAAGGAGTTTTGGAAGGATCACTTTGCTATCCTCAATTGTGTAAAACTTACAGGTAAGGCTTGGGAGGGAGGGGGAACTAAAAAGGACCTTGAACCCTGTTTGGAAGAAACTGTGACCAGAATGTGAAAGAAAAAAGGGGTTTTGAAGGTTTTTGAGGCAAACCCCTGAAAAAGGCCTAAGCCATTTAAAGGAATCCTTTGGGTGGCATTGGGGAAGTCCTTGGGTTTTTTTTTTGGGGGGGTTTAGTGGGGAGGATGTGGAAGATTGGGGGGGAGGACAATGAAAAAACCTAACCACTGAAGCTGCTAGATTAATTTCCCAAACAGAAAAGGCCACACCTGGGGAAAACCCTGTTTCGGGGGAGGGGAGAGAGAAATTAAAGGGAATTGCCTACTTCAAGTTTAAAGGGAAATTTCCGGGTGAAAAGTGGTTTGAAGTGCAAACTTCTTTGGATGAAAATCACCCTCAGACAGCTATTCCCAAGCCGTGCTGGTAAACCTATTAAACGACAATTTTTGGAACCACTTTGGGGAAAGTCATAAAGGAATGAAAAGGTACGGCCTCTATGGACAAATGTTGTGCAACAGAGGTCCATGACTTTCCCAAACCCGGCCTAGTGGCATTAAAAAAAAGAAGGGAAATAAAACCCCGGAAAAGGACTTGCTAACCCCAAGTCCTAATGGAGGGGGAATTTTTCCCTTTTAAATGCTAACACCATCCACCCCTCCCCCCCTCCTCCCCCTCCCTCAATCAACACCAGAAACTTCATTAAAGGGGGGGTTCCCAAATTTTTGTTTCGTTAAATTTTTTGTTTTTGTTTTTATTGTAAATTTCTATTTTATTGCATTAAACCCTTTAAAATTTCATGGGTAAAAGTTTTTTTTTATACTTTTGGGGGTCTTGCACGTTTAATTTGATTTCCATTATTTCTTATTGGGGAAAATTGAATTTTTTTTCCGAAATTTTTGGGTTTTCGATGAGCTCCAGGAACGGGTTTGGGACACGAACCGGGGTTTCCCCTGTATAAAATAAATAAAATAAAATTTTTGTGTGTGTATGGTGTGTATATATAATTTTAATTAATTGGGGAGAGTTTTTGTTTTGTTACCATTTTTTCCTAGGGGACATGTCGATTTGTCCCCTATGAACTCACCTATCTGTAAATCGCCCATTTATGGGTTTGGGAGGGGTCGAGTCAAAGCGGCATGTGCGTGCGTGTTGGGGCAACACCTAATTTGTGGTTTTAAAGGGGGCGAGCCAGCTTTTCCCACGTCGCCCTTTTTACTGAACAATACAAAATCCTTCTCTCCCTGCCCCCATGAAGGGATTATCATACCTCATTTTAAAGCTAAAATATGGGTTTTTTGCCTACCACCTCACCTGCCCAGACTCTTCCACTTCCTACTACTCCCATGACTGAAGAAAAAAACTTCCTAAAACCCATTTGACTCATCTTAGGGCTACCAAATTTTCCCAAATTGGGGACCCCCTTTTTTCTGTGTCCCATCTCCCGGAACATTCCGCTCTGTCTACCTTGTCAAGAAAAGGATTTCCAAAAGGCGGGCACACAAAAAAGGGGTTTACAAATTTGGAAAATTGAAGACTCAGAAGAGTCAAAAGGGGGTTAGGAAATTTTTTCTTCATTCAGAGAGTAGTCAAAGGTGGAAAAGTCTAAAAAAATGAGGGATTTGGGGGGCAGGACCCTACATAGCTTTTAAGAAAGAGGGATGATGAAGCTCATGGAGCAGGGAGAGAGAGACATAGTAGCGCTCATTTTTCGACCCCTGCAAGTGTCTAGCAAGTGAAAGGTTTGTGGGGGCAGGGCCATACGTACTTCAAGGAAAGAGGTTAAAAAAAAAGAAAAAAAGAAGCTCATGGGGCAGGGAGAGAGAGGTTTATAGGAGGGTGAGTATCGACCCCTGCACCAAAAAAAAAAAATTTGGTGATTTCACACACACCTAATTTTTCTGTGTGTGCGTGTACTAACCCCCTAGATGTGACTGCAGGGGGCGAGTCATAGCTCCCGGCTCTGCCTCTTCACTGGGTGCTACTGGTGTTTGTGTGTGTGTGGGGGTGGGGTGTGTGTGTGTGTGTGTGTGGTGTGGTGTGTGTGTGTGTGGTGTGGTTTTCCCGTGTGTGTGTGTATGGGTTTAGTTTTGTGTGGTTTTGTGTGTGTGGTGTTTTTGTGTGTGTGTGTGGTGGTGTGTGTTATGTGTATGTGTTTTGTTTTTGTGTGTGTGGGTGTGTGTGTGTGTGTGTGTGTGTGTGTTCTGGTGTGTGTGTATGTGTGTGTAAAGTGTGTGTGTGGTGGTATGTGGGGTGTATGTGTGTTGTGGGGATGTGGGGTGTGTTTTGTAAAGTGTGGGTGTGGGGTATGTGTGTATGTGTATGTATGTGTGTGTGTTTTGGTTGTGTGTACTTTACCTAAATTTTACCTCACCCCCCCAAAAATTTGGTTGAAAGGGGTTTGAGACTCAGCCCTGGCCCCGCCTCTTTACTGATCGCCCACTGGATCCTCTCTCTCCTCCTGCTTCCTAGCTTTGTCATAAACCCCTTCTTAAAACTTTTTAATGGGGTTTCCCCCCTCCCCCAAATTCACTTTTCTAGCTATTCCCCTTTTGACAACTCTTTTGACTGAAGAAATACTTCCTAACGTCCCTGGACTTTGTCTGAGTCTTCAGCTTCCTTTTTGGCCCCCCTTTTTCCCGTGTCCCCTCCTGGAAAATCCTATCTCTGTCCACCTTTTCTATTCCCCCCCAGTACTTGTATGTCTTTTTCAGGTTTTCCCCCCACCCTTCTGTCCTCCGGTCCCCTCACCGAATTTTTTCCCTTTAAACCCTTTCCCCCGTACGACATTTTCCCTTTAAACCCCTGGGACTAGCCTTTTTTGCAAACCTTTGTACTTTCTCTAACTTCTTTTACGTGCTTTACCAGGGGTGGTTTCCCGACTGGTTTCTGCATACTCCAGTATGGGCCCCAACATAAAACAGTGTACAGTCCCTTTAACGAAATTTCCCTTTTTAAGGGGACGGGAAAGCTATTAAACAGGGGTTTTTTTGGTGGTTTGTTTTGTGTGTGTGTGTGTGTGTGTGTGTGTGTGGTGTTGTGTGTTTTGTGTGTGGGGTGTGTGTATGTGTGTGTGTAGTGTGTGGGTGTAGGGGTGTGTGTGTGATGTGTGTTGTGTGTTGTTTGTGTGTGTGTATGTGTGGGGTGTGTGTGTAGTGTGTGGTTTTTAGTTACCATTTTTTCCCCAAGGGGCCCTGTCGATTTGACACTATCCCCGTTGAATAGAAAGTTTTGTGTGTGTGGGGGTGTGTGGTGGTGTGTGGGGTGTGTTTTGTGTGTGTGTGTGTTACCATTTTTTCCTAGGCACATGTCGATTGACACTAAAGGCCTTTTTTTAATGAGTACGGGGTTTGTTGTGTGGTGTGGTTGTGTGTGTGTGTTTTGTGTGTGTGTGTGTTAGTTTTCCATTTTTTTCCTAGGCACATGTCGATTAGACACTAGCCTGTTGTATATGATAATGTGTCTGTTGTGTGTGTGGTGTGTGTTTGTGTGGTGTGTGTGTGGTGTGTGTGTGTGTGTGTGTGGGTGTTTTTTGTGTGGTGTGTGTGCGCGCCGCCCCGCGCGTGTGGGTTGGTTTCGCGCCCGGGGGGTGTGTTGTGAGTGCGGAGTGTGTGTACTCCCCAATTGTTAAATCCCCCTAATTTTTGGTTCAGGGGTCGAACCCAGGGTCCTGGGCCCCGCCTCTTCACTGATCGCTACTGATCCCCCCTCTCTCTGCTTTCCCGAGCTTTTCATACCTCTTCTTAAAAAATGTATGGTTCCTGCCCCACTACTTTTTACTTTCTAGGCTATTCCAACCCTTTCTGAAATCCCATGACTGAAGAAAAAATTCCCCAACGTCCCCCGGACTCGTCTGAGTCCCTTTAGCTTCCAGTTGTGAAACCCCTTTTCCCTGTGTCCCCTCTCTGGAACACCTATCTCTGTCCACCTTGTCTATTCCCCGAAATATCTTGTATGTCGTTTTTCATGTCTCCCCCGACCCTTCTGTCCTCCAAAGTCGTTTATCCCCATTTTTCCCCTTAAAACCTTTTTTCGTAGACATTCCCCCCGGCTTTTGGGACTACCTTGTTCAAACCTTTTACTTTCTCTATCTTTTTTTACCCTCTTGACCAGGGGGTGGGTTCCAGACTGGGGCGCATACCCAGTTAGGGCCAAAAATACACAGTGTACAGTGTTTTTGAACGATTCCTTATTAAGGTATCGGAACGCTATTTTTTCAGGTTTTTCCAGGGGGCCCGTATGCTGCAGCGGGTTTTTTGGTTGATGTTGCCCCCCGGGGATGTGCTCGGTTTAGGGGCACCCCAAGGGCTTTCTCACCTGGGTGAGGTCCCGTAGTCTTTGTCCACCTAACCTATAAATCTGTCTGCGGTCTTCTTTCCCTTCCCCAAACTTTATGACTTTGCATTTGGGGTGGATTGAATTCGAGAAGCCAGTTGCTGGACCACATGTCCGCCTGCCAGGTCCTTTGGGAGTTTCCCGCCTCATCCTCGTTCCCCAAAAAAATTCTTCTCATCAACTTCACGTCATCTGCGAAAAAGGGACAAATTCAGAGTCTATTCCTTCCACATGCTTTTACATATAACAAAAATAGCACTGGGCCCCAGAACTGACCCCCTGTGGGGACCCCCCGCTCGTAAAAGGGGGCCCACTGTGATACCTCTTCACGTATCAAGGAAATTTTCCCTTCTGCCTCCCCTTCAGTATTCCCATTTTCCCCTTGCAGTGCCCTCCCTTTTTACGTGGGCCTGACCCCCCCACTTTTTCGCACTAATATCTTGGGGGAAAATGTTTCCCAAAAGGGCCCTTCCCGCAGTGGTGTTTGGGGGGTGGTGGGGTGTGTGTGTGGGGGTTTTGTGGGTGTTGTGTGTGTGTGTGTGTGTGTGTTGTGTGTGGGGTGTGTGTGTGTGGGGCTGTGGTTTGTGCGTGGGGTTTTTGTGTGTGCGTGTGGTGTGTGGGCGAGTGTGTGTGTGGTGTGTTTTGTGTGTGTGTAGTTTTGTGTGCGTGTGTGTTTTGTGTGTGTGTTGTGTGTGTGTGGGGTGTGTGTGTGTGTGTGTGTGTGTGTGGTGTGTGTGTGTGGGGTGTGTTTTTTGTTTCCCTTTTGTCCAAGGCGCATGTCGATTTGACACTAGTCCTGTTGTAAAGAACGGGGGTGTGTGTTGTGTGGTGTGTGTTTTGTGTGTTTCCATTTTGGGGCCAGGCACATGTCATTAGACACTTTGGCCTGTTGTATATGAGTAAGTGTTTGTGTGTGGTGTTGTGTTGTGTGGTGTGTGTGTTTTGTGTGTGAGTGTGGTGTGTGGTGTGTGTGTGTGTGTGTTAGTGTGTGTGGTTTTTGTGTGTGTGTGGGTGGGGTGTGGGTGGTGGGGTGTGGGGGGGTTTGGGGTTTGGGGGGGTGTGTGTGGGGGGTTGTTTGGGTGGGGGTGTGTGGGGGGTGGTGTGGTGGTGTGTGTTTTGGGGGGTGTTGTGGGTGGTGGTGTGGGTGGTGTTGTGGGGGTGTGGTGTGGGTGGTGTGTGGGGGTGTGGGGGTGTGTGTGGTTTTGGGGGTTGGTGTGTGTGTGGTGTGTGGGGTGTGTGTGTGTTGGTGTGTGGGGGTGTGTGTGTGGTGTGTGGTGGGGTTTTGTGTGTGTGGTGTGTGTTGGGTGTGTGTGTGTGTGGTGGGTGTGTGGTGTGTGTGGTGTGGGGTGTGTGGTGTGTGTGTGTGTGTGTGTGTGTGGGTGTGTGTTGTGTGGGGTGGGGGGGGTGTGTGGTGTGGTGTGTGTTGTGTGTGTGGTGTGTGTGTGTGGTGTGTGTGTGGGTGTGTTTTGGGGTGTGTGTGTGTGGGTGTGTGTGGTGTGGTGTGTGTGTGTGTGTGGTGTGTGGTGTGTGTGTGTGTTGGTGTGGGGTGGTGTGGGGTGTGGGGTGTGGGGTGTTGGTGTGTGTGGTGTGTGTTTTGTGGGGTTGTGTGGGTGTGGTGGGTGGTGTGTGGTGTGGGTGTGGTGGGTGTGTGGGGTGTGTGTGGTTTTGGGGTGTGTGGGTGTGTGTGGGTTGGTGTGGGTGTGTGGTGTGTGGTGTGTGGTGGGGTGTGTGTGTGTGTGTGTGATGTGTTGTGAGTGTGTGTGATGTTGTGTGATGTGTGTGTGGTGTGTGTGGGGTGGGGTGGGGTGTGGTGTGTGGTGTGTTGTGTGGGGTGTGTGGTGTGGTTGTGTGTGATGTGTGTGATGTGTGTGGATGTTGTGTGGTGTGTGGTGGTGTGTTGTGTGTGTGTGTTGTGTGTGTGTGTGTGTTTTGGTGTGTGTGTGTGTTGAGTGGTGGATGTGTGTGATGTGGGTGGATGTGTTGTGGGTGTTGGGGTGTGGGTGTGGTGTGTGTGTGTGGTGTGTGTGGGTTGTGTGTGTGTGGTTTTTGTGGTGTGTGTTGTGTGTGTGTGTGTGTTTGTGTGTGTGTGGGTTGTGTTTGTGTGTGTGTGATGTGTGTGTGATGTGTGTGATGTGTGTGTGATGTGTTGGGTGTGTTTTGGTGTGTGTGGTGTGGTTTTGTGTGTTGGTGTTTTGTGTTGTGTGTGTGTGGTGGGTTGTGTGTTGTTGTGTTGTGTGTGTGTGTGTGGCGGGTGTTGTGTGTGGGTTGTGTGTGGGTGTTGTGTTGGGTGTGTTTGTGTGGGGTTTTGTTGGGTTGTTTTGTGTGTGGGTGTGTGTGTGTGGGTTGTGTGGGGGGTGTGGTTGGGGTGGTGTTGGTTGTGTGTGGTGTGTGGTGGTTTGTTTGGTTGTGTGTGTTTTTGTGGTGGTGTGTGGTGGTGTGTGGTGGTGTGTGTGGTGTGTGTTGTGTGTGTGGTGTGTGTGTGGTTTTGTGTGTGTGGTGTGTGTGTTGTGTGTGTGTGTGTGTGTGGTGTGGTGGGTTGTTGGTGTGTGTGTGTTGTGTGGTGTGTGTGTGGTGTGATGTGGTGTGATGTGTGTGTGTGTGTGTGGTGTGTGGGTGTGTTGTGTGTGTGGTGTTTTTGGTGTGTGTGGTGGGGTTTGTGTGTGTGGTGTGTGTGTGTTGGTGTGTGTGTGTGGTGTGTGTGGGGTTGGTGTGTGGTGTGTGTGTGGTTGTGTGGGTGGTGTGTGTGTGGTGTGGTGGGGTGGTGTGTGGTGTGTGTGTGGGTGTGTGTGTGGTGTGTGGTGTGTGTGGGGGTGTTGTGGGGTGTGTGGTGTGGTGGGGTGTGTGTGGTGGTGTGTGAGTGGGGTTTGTGTGTGTGGGTGTGTGTGTGTGGTGGTGTGTGTGTTTTGGTGTGGTGTGTGTGGTGTGTGGTGTGTGGTGTGTGGTGTGTGGTGTGTGTGTGGTGTGTTGTGGTGGTGTGTGGTGTGTGTGGTGTGTGTGTGGTGTGTGTGTGGTGTGGGGTGTGGTGTGGGGTTGTGGTTTTGGTGTGTGGTGTGTGTGTGGGTGTGTTGGTGTGTGTGTGGGGGTGTGTGTTTGTTGTGGTGTGTGGTGTGGTGTGTTGTGGGTGGTGTGTGGGTGTGTTTTGTGTGGTGTGTGGTGTGGTGTGGGGTGTGTGGTGTGTGTGGGTGGTGTGTGTGTGTGCTGTGTGTGGGGTGCTGTGTGTGGTGTGTGTGGTGGGTGGTGTGTGTGTGTGTGGTGTGTGTGGGTGTGTGGTTGTGTGGGTGTGTGGTGTGTGTGTGGTGGTGTGTGGGTGTGGGGTGTGTGGTGTGTGTGGGGTTGTGGTGTGGTGTGGGGTGTGTGGTGTGTGTGTGGGGTGTGTGTGTGGTGTGTGTGTGGTTGTGTTGTGTGTGTGTGTGGTGTGTGGTGGTGTGTGTGGGGGTGGTGTGGGGTGTGTGTGGGTGGGGTGTGTGTGGGAGTGTGGTGTGGGGTGGTGTGGTGTTGTGTGTGTGTGTGTGTGTGTGTGTGTGTGTGTGTGTGTGTGTGTGTGTGTGTGCACTCACCCAACTGTACTCACCCAATTGTGGTTGCAGGGGTCGAGACTCAGCTCCCGGCCCCGCCTCCCCACCGATCGCCACTGGGTCCTCTCTCTCTCCGCTTCCTGAGCTCTGTCATACCTCTTCCCAAAACCATGTATGGTTCCTGCCTCCACTACCTCACTTGCTAGGCCATTCCACTCGCTGACAACTCTATGACTGAAGAAACACTTCCTATCGTCCCTGTGACTCGTCTGAGTCTTCAGCTTCCAGCTGCGACCCCTTGTCCCTGCGTCCCCTCTCTGGAACATCCCATCTCTGTCCACCCCGTCTACTCCCCACAGCATCTTGCATGTCGTTATCATGTCTCCCCTGACCCTTCCGTCCTCCAGTGTCGTCAGTCCGATTTCCCTTAACCTTTCCTCGTACGACATTCCCTTGAGCTCTGGGACTAGCCTTGTTGCAAACCTTTGTACTTTCTCTATCTGTGTGTGTGTGTGTGTGTGTGTGTGTGTGTGTGTGTGTGTTTGTCTGTGGTGTGTGTGTGGGTGGTGTGTGTGGGTGGTGTGTGTGGGTGGTGTGTGTGGGTGGTGTGTGTGGGTGGTGTGTGTGGGTGGTGTGTGTGGGTGGTGTGTGTGGGTGGTGTGTGTGGGTGGTGTGTGTGGGTGGTGTGTGTGGGTGGTGTTTGTGTGGTGTGTGTGTGTGGTGTGTGTGTGTGTGGTGTGGGTGTGTGTGTGTGTGTGTGGCGTGTGTGTGGCGTGTGTGTGGCGTGTGTGTGTGTGCGTGTGTGTGGCGTGTGTGTGGCGTGTGTGTGGCGTGTGTGTGGCGTGTGTGTGGCGTTTGTGTGTGGTGTGTGTGTGGTGTGTGTGTGGTGTGTGTGTGGTGTGTGTGTGGTGTGTGTGTGGTGTGTGTGTGGTGTGTGTGTGTGTGTGTACTCACCTAGTTGTACTCACCTAGTTGAGGTTGCGGGGGTCGAGTCCGAGCTCCTGGCCCCGCCTCTTCACTGATCGCTACTAGGTCACTCTCCCTGAGCCGTGAGCTTTATCGTACCTCTGCTTAAAGCTATGTATGGATCCTGCCTCCACTACATCGCTTCCCAAACTATTCCACTTACTGACTACTCTGTGGCTGAAGAAATACTTCCTAACATCCCTGTGATTCATCTGTGTCTTTAGCTTCCAACTGTGTGTGTGTGTGTGTGTGTGTGTGTGTGTGTGTGTATGTGTGTGTGTGTGTGTGTGTGTGTGTGGTGTGTGTGTGTGGTGTGTGTGTGTGTGGTGTGTGTGTGTGGTGTGTGTGTGGGGGTGTGTGTGGTGTGGTGTGTGTGTGTGGTGTGTGTGTGTGGGGTGTGTGTGGGGTGTGTGTGTGTGTGTGTGTGTGTGTGTGTGTGTGTGTGTGTGTGTGTGTGTGTGTGTGTGTGTGTGTGTGTGTGTGTGTGTGTGTGTGTACTCACCTATTTGTACTCACCTATTTGTGGTTGCAGGGGTCGAGTCTTAGCTCCTGGCCCCGCCTCTTCACCGGGTGTGTGTGTGTGTGTGTGTGTTTGTGCGTCTTTGTGTCTGTGTGTCTGTACTCACCTAGTTGAGGTTGCTGGGGTCGAGTCCAAGCTCCTGGCCTCCTGTGTGTGTCTGTGTGTGTGAGTGTCTGTATCGGAATCGCTATTCTCAGGTATCGGAACGCTATTCTCAGGTTTGCCAGGCGCCCGTATGCTGCAGCGGTTATTTGGTTGATATGTGCCTCCGGTGATGTGCTCGGTGTTATGGTCACCCCAAGGTCTTTCTCCTTGAGTGAGGTCTGTAGTCTTTGTCCAGCTAGCCTATACTCTGTCTGCGGTCTTCTTTGCCCCTCCCCAATCTTCATGACTTTGCATTTGGCTGGATTGAATTCGAGAAGCCAGTTACTGGGCCACATGTCCAGCCTGTCCAGGTCTCTTTGAAGTCCTGCCCGGTCCTCATCTGATTTAATTTTCCTCATTAACTTCACATTGTCTGCGAACAGAGACACTTCTGAGTCTAACCCTTCCATCATGTCGTTCACATATACCAAAAATAGCACTGGTCCTAGGACCGACCCCTGTGGGACCCCGCTCATCACAGGTGCCCATTGTGATACATCATTACGTACTATGACTCGTTGTTGCCTCCCTGTCAGGTATTCTCTGATCCATTGCAGTGCCCTTCCTGTTATATGAGCCTGATCCTCTAGCTTCTGCACTAATCTCTTGTGAGGAACTGTGTCAAAGGTTCTTGCAGTCCAAGAAGATGCAATCAACCCACCCCTCTCACTCGTGTCTTACTTCTGTTACTTTATCATAAAACTCCAGAAGGTTTGTGACACAGGATTTTCCTTCCATGAATCCATGCTGGTTGGTGTTTATACTCTTGTTCCGTTCCATAACTTTGCATACTATACACGTCAGTGACACAAGTCTATTATTTAGTGCCTCTTTTCTGTCCCCTTTTTTTAAAAATGGGAACTACATTTGCCGTCTTCCATACCTCAGGTAGTTGTCCAGTTTCCACGGATGTGTTAAAGATTGTGGTAAGTGGCACACACAACATATCCGCTCCCTCTCTAAGGACCCATGGGGAGATGTTGTCCAGTCCCATTGCCTTTGTGTGTGTGTGTGTACTCACCTACTCACCTAGTTGAGGTTGCAGGGGTCGAGTCCAAGCTCCTGGCCCCGCCTCTTCACTGGTCGCTACTAGGTCACTCTCCCTGAACCATGAGCTTTATCGTACCTCTGCTTAAAGCTATGTATGGATCCTGCCTCCACTACATCGCTTCCCAAACTATTCCACTTCCTGACTACTCTGTGGCTGAAGAAATACTTCCTAACATCCCTTTGATTCATCTGTGTCTTCAGCTTCCAACTGTGTCCCCGTGTTGCTGTGTCCAGTCCTCTGGAACATCCTGTCTTGCCCACCTTGTCAATTCCCTCAGTATTTTGTAAGTCGTTATCATGTCCCCCTACCCTCCTGTCCTCCAGTGTCGTCAGGTTGATTTCCCTTAACCTCTCCTCATAGGACATACCTCTTAACTCTGGGACTAGTCTTGTTGCAAACCTTTGCACTTTCTCTAGTTTATTTACGTGCTTGGCTAGGTGTGGGTTCCATACTGGTGACGCATACTCCAATATGGGCCTAACGTACACGGTGTACAGGGGCCTGAACGATTCCTTATTAAGATGTCAGAATACTGTTCTGAGGTTTGCTAGGCGCCCACATGCTGCAGCCGTTATTTGGTTGATGTGCGCTTCAGATGTGCCTGGTGTATTACTCACCCCAAGATCTTTTTCCCTGAGTGAGGTTTGTAGTCTCTGGCCCCCTAGACTGTACTCCGTCTGCAGTCTTCTTTGCCTTTTCCCAATCTTCATGACTTTGCACTTGGTGGGATTGAACTCCAGGAGCCAATTGCTGGACCAGGTCTGCAGCCTGTCCAGATCCCTTTGTAGTTCTGCCTGGTCTTCGATCGAGTGAATTCTTCTCATCAACTTCACATGTCTGTGAGTGTGAGTACTCACCTATTTGTACTCACCTATTTGTGTGTGTGTGTGTGTGTGTGTGTTGTGTGTGTGTGTGCGTGTGTCTGTGTGTGTGTGTGTGTGCCTGTGTGTTGCTTGTGTTGTGCGCCTGTGTGTGGGGCCTGTGTGTGCCTGTGTGTGTGCCTGCGTGTGTCTGTGTGTGTCTGTGTGTGTGTTGTGTGTCTGTGTGTCTGTGTGTGTGTTTGTGTGTGTGTGGGCCCGTGTGTCTGTGTGTGTGTGTCTGTGTGTGTGTCTGTTGTGTGTGTCTGTGTGTGTGTGTGTGTGTGTGTGTCTGTGTGTGTGTGTCTGTGTGTGTGTGTCTGTGTGTGTGTGTGTGTGTGTGTGTGTGTGTGTTTTGTGTACTCACCTAATTGTGGGGTTTCAGGGGTCGAACTCAGCTCCTGGCCCCGCCTCATCACTGATCGCTATTGGGTCCTCTCTCTCTCTGCTTCCTGAGCTTTGTCATACCTCTTCTTAAAACTATGTATGGTTCCTGCCTCCACTACTTCACTTGCTAGGCTATTCCACTTGCTGAGAACTCTATGACTGAAGAAATACTTCCTAACGTCCCTGTGACTCGTCTGAGTCTTCAGCCTCCAGTTGTGACCCCTTGTCCCTGTGTGTGGGTGGTGTGTGTGGGTGGTGTGTGTGGGTGGTGTGGTGGGGTGGTGTGTGTGGGTGGTGTGTGTGGGGGGTGTGTGGGGGGTGGTGTGTGGGGGGTGGTGTGTGTGGGTGGTGTGTGTGGGTGGTGTGTGTGGGTGGTGTGTGTGGGTGGTGTGTGTGGGTGGTTGTGTGTGGGTGGTGTGTGGGGGGTGGTGTGTGTGGGTGGGGGTGTGTGGGTGGTGTGTGTGTGGTGTGTGTGGGTGGTGTGTGTGTGGGTGGTGTGTGTGGGTGGTGTGTGTGGGTGTGGGTGGGTGTGTGGTGTGTGTGTATGTGTGGTGTGTGTGTTGTGGTGGGGTGTTGTGTGTGGCGTGTGTGTGTGGTGTGTGTGTGGTGTGTGTGTGGTGTGTGGTGTGTGTGGTGTGTGTTTTGGGGGTGTGCGTGTGGGGTGTGTGTGTGGGGTGTGTGTGTGTGGGTGTGTGTGTGTGGGGTGTGTGTGTGTGGGTGTGTGTGTGTGGGGTGTGTGTGGTGGGGTGTGTGTGTGTGGGGTGTGTGGTGGGGTTGTGTGTTGGGATGTGTGTGTGTGGGTGTGGGGTGTGGGGTGTGTGTGGGTGTGTGGTGGGTGTGGGGTGTGTGTGTAGGTGTGGTGTGTGGGGTGTGTGTGTGGGGGGTTGTGTGGGGTGTGTGTGTGGGGTGTGTGTGTGGGGGTGTGTGTTTGGGGTGTGTGGGGTTTTGTGTGGGGTGTGTGTGTGGGGTGTGTGTGTGGGGTGTTGTGTGTGGGGTGTGTGTGTGTGGGGTGTGTGTGTGTGGGGTGTGTGTGTGTGGGTGTGTGTGTGTGGGGGGGTTGTGTGTGTGGGGGTGTGTGTGGGGGTGTGTGTGTGGGGTGTGTGGTGTGTGTGGGGGTGTGTGTGTGTGGGGTTGTGTGTGTGTGGGGTGTGTGTGTGGGGGTGTGTGTGGGGTGTGTGTGGGGTGTGTGTGTGGGGTGTGTGTGGGGGGTGTGTGTGGTGGGTGTGTGTGTGTGTGTGGTGTGTGGGTGCGTGTGTGGTGTGTGTGTGGTGTGTGTGTGTGTGGTGTGTGTGTGTGGTGTGTGTGTGTGGTGTGTGTGGTGTGTGTGTGTGTGATGTGGTGTGATGTGTGTGTGTGTGTGTGTGGTGTGTGTGTGTGTGTGTGTGTGTGTGTGTGTGGTGTGTGTGTGTGTGATGTTTTGTGGTGTGTGGTGTGTGGTGTGTGTGTGTGGTGTGTGTGTGGTGTGTGTGTGGGGTGTGTGTGGTGGTGTGTGGTGTGTGTGTGGTGTGTGTGTGGGGTGTGTGTGGAGTGTGTGTGGAGTGTGTGTGGATGTGTGTGTGTGTGGGGGTTTTGGGGTGTGTGGGGTGTGTTGGTGGTGTGTGTGGTGTGTGTGTGTGTGTGTGTGTGGTGTGTGTGTGGTGTGTGTGTGGTGTGTGTGTGGAGTGTGTGTGGAGTGTGTGGTGTGTGTGTGGTGTGTGGTGTGTGTGTGGGGTGTGTGGTGTTGTTTTGTGTGTGTGTGTGTGTGTGTGTGGTGTGTGTGTGGTGTGTGTGTGGAGTGTGTTTTGGAGTGTGGGGTGGAGTGTGTGGTGTGTGTGTGGTGTGTGTGGTGTGTGTGTGTGTGTGTGTGTGTGTGTGTGTGTGTGTGTGTGTGTGTGGGGTGTGTGTGTGTGTGTGTGTGTGTGTGTGTCTGTTGTTGTGTGTGTGGTGTGTGCTCTGGTGTGTGTGTGTGTGTGTGTGTGTTGTGTGTGTGTGTGTGTTGTGTGTGTGTTGGGGTGTGTGTGTGTGTGTGGTGGTGGTGTGGTTTTGGGGTGTGTGGTGTGTGGTGTGGTGTGTGTCTGTGGGGTCTGTGTGTGTGTGTGTGTGTGTGTACTACTTTTGTACTCACCTATTTGTGGTTGCAGGGGTCGAGTCCTAGTCTTGGCCCCGCCTTACCGGTTGCTACTAGACCCTCTCTCTCCCCGCTCCATGAGCTTTCAACCTCGTCTTAAAACTGTGTATGGTTTCCTGCCTCCCCTACGTCATTTCTAGGCATCCACTGCCTTACAACTCTATGACTGAGAAATACTTCCTACTACTCTCTGACTCATTTGTGTCTTCAACTTCCAATTGTGGCCTCTTGTTTTTTGTGTCCCCTCCCTGGAACATCCTGTGTGTTGTGGTGTGTGTGTGTGTGTGTGTGTGTGTGTGTGTGTGTGTGTGTGTGTGTGTGTGGTGTGTGGTGTGTGTGTGGTGTGTGTGGGGGTGTGTTGTGGTGTGTGTGTGGAGTGTGTGTGGAGTGTGTGTGGAGTGTGTGTGGAGTGTGTGTGGAGTGGGGTTGGAGTGTGTGTGGAGTGTGTGTGGAGTGTGTGTGGGGGTGTGTGTGGAGTGTGTGTGGAGTGTGTGTGGAGTGTGTGTGGTGTGTGTGTGTGTGTGTGTGTGTGTGTGTGTGTGTGTGTGTGTGTGTGTGTGTGTGTGTTTTTGTCTGTACTTACCAATCTGAACTTACCTAGCTGTGGTTGAAGGGGTCGATTCATAGCTCCTGGCCCCGACTCTTCGGTGGCCTCTACTGGATCACTCTCCCTGCACTAGAAGCTTCATCATACCTCTGCTTAAAGCTATGAATGGATCCTGCATTCTACATCACTTCCCAAACTATTCCACTTCCTGATTACTGTGACTGAAGAAATACTTCCTAACATCCTTGTGATTCATCTGAGTCTTCAACTTCCAACTGTCTCCACTTGTTGTTATGTCCCATCTCTTGAACATTCTGTCTGTCCAACTTATCAAATGTTCTCAGTATTTTGTATGTCGTTATTATGTTCCCCCCTATCTCTCCTGTCCTCCAGTGCTGTCAGGTCGATTTCCCTTAGCTTCTCCTCGTAGGACATACCCCTTAGCTCTGGGACTGGTCTTGTTGCAAACTTTTGTACTTTATCTAGTTTCTTTACATGTCTGGCTAGGTATGAATTCAAACTGGTGTCGCATACTCCAATATGAGCCTAACGTACACAGTGTACAGGATCCTGAACGATTCCTTATTAAGATGGTGGAATGCTGTTCTTAAGTTTGCTAGGCGCCCATATGCTGCAGCAGTTATTTGGTTGATGTGTACCTCAGATGTGCCTGGTGTTATGCTTACCCCAAGATCTTTTTCCTTGAGTGAGATTTGTAGTCTCTGACCCCCTAGATTGTACTCCGTCTGCGGCCTTCTTGGTCCTTCCCCCAATCTTCATGACTTTGCACTTGGTGGGGTTGAACTCCAGGAGACAATTTCTGGACCAGGCCTGAAGCCTGTCCAGATCCCTTTGTAGCTCTGCCTGGTCCTCGTCCGATTGAATTCTTCTCATCAACTTCACATCATCTGCAAACAGGGACACTTCACAGTCTATTCCTTCTGTCATGTCGTTCATACATACCAGAAACAGCACCGGTGCTAGGACTGACCCCTGTGGAACCCCACTCGTCACAGGCGCCCACTCAGACACCTCGCCACGTACCATGACTCGCTGCTGTCTTCCTGACAGGTATTCCCTGATCCACTGTAGTGCCTTCCCTGTTATCCCTGCTTGGTCCTCCAGTTTTTGAACTACCCTCTTGTGTGGAACTGTGTCAAATGCCTTCTTGCAGTCCAAGAAAATGTCATCTACCCAACCCTCTCTCTCTTGTCTTACTGCTGTCACCCTGTCATAGAACTCCAATAGGTTTGTGGCACAGGATTTCACGTCTCTGAAACCATGTTGGTTGTGGTTAAGCTCATTGCTCTCTAGGTGTTCCACCACTCTTCTGATAATCTTCTCCATGACTTTGCATACTATACATGTCAGTGACACTGGTCTATAGTTTAGTGCTTCACGTGTGTGTGTGTGTGTGTGTGTGTGTGTGTGTGTGTGTGTGTGTGTGTGTGTGTGTGTGTGTGTGTGTGTGTGTGTGTGTGTGTGTGTGTGTGAGCGTGTGTATGTGTGTACTCACCTAGTTGAGGTTTCAGGGGTCAAGTTCAAGCTCCTGGTGTGTGTACTCACCTAGTTGTACTCCCCTAGTTGAGGTTGCAGGGGTCGAGTTCAAGCTCCTGGCCCCGCCTCTTCAATGGTCGCTACTAGGTCACTCTCCCTGTAACGTGAGCTTTATCATACCTCTATTATAGCTATGTATGGATCCTGCCTCCACTATATCGCTTCCCAAACTATTCCACTTCTTGACTACTCTGTGGCTGGAGAAATACTTCCTAACATCCCTGTGATTCATGTGTGTCTTCAACTTCCAACTGTGTCCCCTTGTTACTGTGTCCAATCTCTGGAACATCCTGTCTTTGTCCACCTTGTCAATTCCTCTCAGTATTTTGTATGTCGTTATCATGTCCCCCCTATCTCTCCTGTCCTCCAGTGTCGTCAGGTTGATTTCCCTTAACCTCTTCTCGTAGGACATACCTCTTAGCTCTGGGACTAGTCTTGTTGCAAACCTTTGCACTTTCTCTAGTTTCTTCACGTGCTTGGCTAGGTGTGGGTTCCAAACTGGTGCCGCATACTCCAATATGGGCCTAACGTACACGGTGTACAGGGTCCGGGAATGATTCCTTATTAAGATGTCGGAATGCTGTTCTGAGGTTTGCTAGGGGCCCATATGCTGCAGCAGTTATTTGGTTGATGTGCGCTTCAGGAGATGTGCCTGGTGTTATACTCACCCCAAGATCTTTTTCCTTGAGTGAGGTTTGTAGTCTCTGACCCCTAGACTGTACTCGTTTGCGGCCTTCTTTGCCCTTCCCCAATCTTCATGACTTTGCACTTGGTGGGATTGACTCCAGGAGCCAATTGCTGGACCAGGTCTGCAGCCTGTCCAGATCCCTTTGTAGTTCTGCCTGGTCTTCGATCGAGTGAATTCTTCTCATCAACTTCACGTCATCTGCAAACAGGGACACCTCAGAGTCTATTCCTTCCGTCATGTCGTTCACAAATACCAGAAACAGCACTGGTCCTAGGACTGACCCCTGCGGGACCCCGCTGGTCACAGGTGCCCACTCTGACACCTCGCCACGTACCATGACTCGCTGCTGTCTTCCTGACAAGTATTCCCTGATCCATTGTAGTGCCTTCCCTGTTATCCCTGCTTGGTCCCCAGTTTTTGCACCAATCTCTTGTGTGGAAACTGTTTTCAAACGCCTTCTTGCAGTCCAAGAAAATGCAATCCACCCACCCCTCTCTCTCTTGTCTTACTGCTGTCACCATGTCATAGATTATTATTATTATTATTATAATCAAAAAGAAGCGCTAAGCACCATGTCATAGAACTCCAGTAGGTTTGTGACACAGGATTTCCCGTCCCTGAAACCATGTTGGCTGCTGTTGATGAGATCGTTCCTTTCTAGGTGTTCCACCACTCTTCTCCTGATAATCTTCTCCATGATTTTGCATACTATACATGTCAGTGACACTGGTCTGTAGTTTAATGCTTCATGTCTGTCTCCTTTTTTAAAGATTGGGACTACATTTGCTGTCTTCCATGCCTCAGGCAATCTCCCTGTTTCGATAGATGTATTGAATATTGTTTTTAGGGGTACACATAGCGCCTCGCTCCCTCTCTCAATCCCCATGGGAGATGTTATCTGGCCCCTTTGCCTTTGAGGTATCTAGCTCACTCAGAAGCCTCTTCACTTTTTCCCTGGGTTTGTGTGCACTGTGTCCAGCACTTGGTGGTGTGCCCCACCTCTCCGTCTTTCTGGAGTCCCTTTGTCTCCTCTGTGAACACTTCTTTGAATCTCTTGTTGAGTTCTTCACTACTTCCCCGGTCATTTCTGTCTCTCCTCCTTCCTTCCTTACCCGATTACCTGGTCCTTAACTGTTGTTTTCCTCCTGATGTGGCTGTACAACAGTTTCGGGTCAGATTTGGCTTTCGCTGCTATGTCATTTTCATATTGTCTTTGGGCCTCCCTTCTTATCTGTGCATATTCGTTTCTGGGTCTA